>JAMWET010003376.1:97500-300000 GCA_024036415.1 Prochilodus magdalenae | reverse complement strand
GATGTGATTCTAGTTACTAAGTTAATAGACTCCAACTCAGGCAGTTGTAGAAATGTAAATACGTGACAGCTGATAAAAGATGGTGTAGAAGTTCATTACGACATATTCAACTTAATTCAATTCAATTCAGTTTATTGTCATTTACACTGTGCAAGCACATATGCAATGAAAAGTAGGCTGCGACTTCAGCAAAGAGATAGAAACAGGCGTCTGTAGGACATTATAAATAAAGATCTATGAAAATGAACACCCATGTGTGGCTCATATTTAAAAAGTGGTGATCAAACTTGTATCTTTTTAAAATATTTTTATTTGTACGTATATACAGGGGTTGGACAATGAAACTTAAACACCTGTCATTTTAGTGTTGGAGGTCTCATGGCTAAATTGGACCAGCCTGGTGGCCAATCTTCATTAATTGCACATTGCACCAGTAAGAGCAGAGTGTGAAGGTTCAGTTAGCAGGTAAGAGCACAGTTCTGCTCAAAATACTGCAATGCACACAACATTATGGGTGACATACCAGAGTTCAAAAGAGGACAGATTGTTGGTGCACGTCTTGCTGGCGCATCTGTGACCAAGACACCAAGTCTTTGTGATGTATCAAGAGTCACGGTATCCAGGGTAATGTTAGCATACCACCAAGAAGGACGAACCTCCACCAGCATCACATAGTGACCTGGCCACTATCCTGCAAGAAGAATGGCTTACAATCCCTCTGACCACTGTGCAGGACTTGTATATGCCATTCCCAAGACCAACTGACGCTTTATTGGCCGCACACGGAGGCCCTACACCATACTAATAAATGATTGTGGTCTAAAACCAGGTGTTTCAGTTTCATTGTCCAACCCCTGTATTTATACTTAGTGTCCATGTATTGATATTATATCACTATAAAAAAATACACAATAAAATGATGTGGATTTTCACCCACCCCTAGTGTACATCTATCATATCCACATGTACTACATAACAGACGCCTAGTAACCCAACCTCAGCCTCAGGTTTTCCTGGTTCGGACGCTCCTACTTCCTGGTTTGATAGACCAAGAAAACACTAAGCTGTGCCAGGCAGTGGGTCTCCAAAACTCACTGCTGCTGGGAGTATTTGGAGTCTGTCTGTCGTGGCTAAAAAAGCCAGACGCTTTCCTCTGAAGCGCTCCTCTGAGGCAAAGTTTGTGCAGAGCCGACAGCTTTAAAATTAGATTTCCAGGATCAGTAATAATTCATACGCAGGAGGCCTTTAATAATGCATCCCAGAGTGGTGCTACGTCATTCTTTAAACTTCAGTTACATGGGAAATGAGGAAAAGGCCTTTCCGCTCTCCTTTGTAGCGTGTGTCTGTCTGAAAAGGGAGAAAGGTACAACCTCAAGGACCATTACGGATGACATAAGCGATGAACAGACCGAGCCATTTAAGAGACACAGCAGAGGGACTAGCCCCATATTTAGGTTAGCAGTTATAAGCCACTGTTAACACAGAGAACACAGTCATGATACCGCTGAGCTGCTTGTATTCAAGCTGGAATAGTTGCAGCTGACTGACATGATCCCAAGGTGCAGGCTCACTATTAGTACCTAGAGCTAATAATGTTAAATCAGGGGGCAAACCCTTTCAATACAAAGCCCCCCTAGCTTTGGAATAACCTTTCAGTTAGTGTTCGGGGCTCAGACACAGCCCCAATCTTCAAGTCTAGGCTTAAAACCTACCTGTTCAGCCGAGCCTTGAGATTAGCTTCCCTGCTAACACCATATAGTGTCTCAGTCATTTACATTCACGGCATTTAGCTAATGCTCTTATCCAGAGCGACTTACAAGGTTAATGATTACAGGTAGGCCAATGTAGTGTTAGGAGTCTTGCCCAAGGACTCTTATTGATGTAGCTCAGCATAGTCACCCAGACTGGGATTTGAACCCCAGTCTCCCACACGTAGAGGTGGCACCCTGAGTAGTGGTGTTACCCACTGAGCTACCCCAACCACAGTCCTTCTGGCAGAGCTAATTGTCTGTGTGTTCTGCTGCATAGCTACTGCCCATCCTGTGCGCTCTGATGCATCTGCTTCCCCTGCCATGGCTGGGTGCTACCACTGCCACTGCCGACCAGTTTGCCTACCATGAAGCTTCTCTTTGTCTAGTGCTGTGAAGGGGCTTGACCTGCATTGCATGCGCCCATCCAACGAGACTAACTAGACATTTCTTCCTCTGCCTCAAAAAACACTCAACACTTGTCCTAAAACACTCAACACTCCACCTATTCATTCCTTATAATAAATAATACAATTATTATAATATAATATAATTATAATGAAAACTCCCTTTTTTGTGTTTTGTTGGAATCCGGGGCCGACCTGAAAAGGATGGGTTCCCCTTTCTGAGTCTGGGTTTCTTCCTCTTACCCTGAGGAAGTTTGCCTCAATAACTCAAATAACCCTAGACTTCTAAAGGTTATCTTGGGCTAGCTGCCATATGTGAAGGCTTCTAAAACAGGGCATAAAAATGAAAGATAAATGTGTATGTTACAGTGACACTCGCTGTGCGACTACACGTCCACTTACAGACCAATAAAGGAATTCTGGTCATAAATCACGGCGTCTGAATGCCTGGAAGGAATTCAGGTGAAGGAAAACAGGGCTGGCGGCGTTAATTCCTGTTTTTGACGGGGGAGCTTAGGTTTCCCTGGGTGACTAAAGACACTCAGCGATGCGGAGATTATTGCAGTGTTCTTTAGCCATTCCTCTGAAAGCCTGCTAAAGCCTCGACATCACGTTCACGCCAAAGCCCTCGTAAACGATGCTCAGATCGCATAATCCTGTAATGGCAATCAGTCTGATTGTGTTACACATGTACGTCAGTGGTCTGTCTACACTGCGAGTACCTGGACGTAACAAGGCTGGCAATGAGCATTCGTCTCCGGGCCCAGGTTGCACACAGGCACTTTGATGCTAATTGTTGGTAATGACTGATTGAAGCTGAATGAGTGTTAGGTTTAAGAAGAATGTGGAACGACAGGCTTAATAAAGAGCACCTGGACTCATCTAACATCTACTTTCACTGGTGGGATTAGATGTGGGTGATAGGATGATACAGTATGTCTTACATTACATCACCAAGCAATGTCCAGTACCATCATGAGCTTTTCTGAATGTTGTATAGGTGTCATGCAAGTATAGGTAGGATGTAGGAACACTGGAGAACGAGAGCAACACATCAAGGCCAAGTCATTATAGCAGCTGAGTCCAATTCAAGACTGATACCAGATAAAGAAAGTTCCATTTATAGGTTACTGTACATTCACTATCCTCTAGTGTACATGGTGTATATTAAACAATGTGATAAGCTCACTGCGGCTGAAAGGCACCTAATACTGTGCTGTGATTAGATTTGGCCTGGCCTGGACAAGTTCCTGGATGTAGGCCACATCAATGTTCAGACCCTCTTGCATGAAGGAACTGGGCCAGATTTGGTGGATGCCTTCCCTGGCACAATTCTATAGAGAGCTTCTCTAGACTGGGATTTTAGCCACTGCTGGTAGACCAGTATGACGTTACACTTCCATACACATGCAGATTCAGCTACTTCCTTCACACTATGGTCTTTGGCCACGCCCTAATGCAGTCACTCCCTTTAGCCAATCATTAGCATCTGCTTTGGAGCCATTTTCCAGACATGACATCACTGGACGGGACCTCTCCACATCACCCTGTCACCCCCACCCGTGTGGCACCCATCTCTCTATGGTACCAGCACTGGGCCCCCTGTTTAGGGGCATCTGAGCTTGGTGGACCCCGTCACTAACACACAGATCACTGCACGGTTTGTAAGTCGCTGCTGGATAAGGGAGCGTGCCTTAAATGTAAATGTAAATGTAAATGTAAATGCCCATCATCCTCGTGCAGCACCACCTCCAGGAGCCTGAAGTTACTAACACCGTAAACATGCAAGCAGATGGTATTCAGTTTAGGAACGTTAAACAAATAAGACTGAGTGAAGCCATCGTGGAAAGGATGAATTAGACCAGTATGTATTTACTCACACTCCCAACACAACCAATTCGACTGAGCAGCTCATTAGCAAGGCCTTTCAGAGTGGCAGGGGGGGTGTTAAAGCAGGGCATCCACTGAAACGTCCAGGGCAGGGTCCCTCCAGGATATCCAGGGTTGAGAAACAATCAATTAGAGTAAGACTGGGGGAGCCAGTGGGAGAGCTAGCTTTCCTGAGATCGCCGTGCCCTGTTATGTGTTTATATGTCTATATATGTTTTCTATATGTTTATATGTCTTATTTGTTACTATTATTATTTGAATATTAATGTATTTGTTCCATATATCTGTAGTTTAAGTCATGCCACTGTATATTAGACCTTGGTCACAGTTGGTTAAGGTGCCCTTGTGCAAATAAACACATGACTGATTAAATAAAGGAACGAATTAGGCCTGAAGCAAGCAGAGACATTCTAAACTCTTTACTGATATGGCTTTGGAAGTAGTTACTGTTGAAGTTGTGACGTTACAGCAACCTTGCATTGTGTGTGTATTGTTTTTTGACAGCTAAACCAATAAAAAAGTTGGATGCAGATGCCTTCCCCATGTACTCTAGCAGTCAGACGTAAAGCACCCAACTTAATGGATGTTGTTGGTGATCTTTTTTTTTTCAATTACGAAAATATAATTGCACTAATCCACTTTTTTTTTTTACTTCATGCGTGTGTACACGGTCACATACCCACATATAAAAAATAAAATGAATAAAAGTAATAAAAAATAAAATACTAATAATTTATTAATTAAATAAATAATAATAATGATATACCCATTCAAATAAGGGTGTATAAGAAAATAACTAAATTAGTGTTGTTGGTGATCTTAAAGACTCAGGCCTACACTTGACAGCTCCAACCAGCATAAGATATATCACATATACTCTTGATACCACAGTATTATATTTCTGCCATATCTCCACCTCTAATATAAACTTTCTCTTTTCTCTCAATTTAAGAGTTGTAGTTCCCCTTTCAGTTTAGTAATTTTCCATGATGGACAGACCAGTGAAATTGGTGCACAAAATATTTATCTATAATAATATATGTGCAGTTCTGTTTTAAATTATTTTACACATTAAAGATATATTAATATTTACGTAAGCTGTTAAACAGGGTACTAAATACTAATTATATCATTTCAATATAATATATAAGCTCAAAAAATAAGTCACCTGTGACTAAAATGTAACCAATACTATATAATATCTTCACGAGCCTATATAACAGCTGCAGTTCAATGGGGCATGTAGTGGACAAGTTTCTGGATGTAGGCCACATCAATGTTCAGTCACAACCCTTTCCATTTAGTGACTGGTACCAAATTGGTCCTACAATATTTTCATTTCAAGCTGTTTGATCCTTCTGTGAAGCTCAATCCCGGAGGTTTTTAAGGTGGACTGCATAATTCCATGAGTGTTATTTGGAAGGTTTGATACTTTCACTTTTATTCTAAAGTAAGAATTAAGATACCAATAAGGAGAGCCTTCTGTGAGCAGCCGTGTCTAAACTTTTGACTGCTCCTGCAACTGTCTGTCCTCATTCAAACTCCAGGCTGGAAATGGTTAAATCGTATACCTGTGCACGTGCTTGCAGGCTTAGAGGACATGAACTGTATTCCCTGAAAGTGGCAGAAGATCAGTTCTACTGCATGCTCCGAAGGCATTCGGAGTGCAGGCTTGGAGAATGCCTGTGCCTGTCTCCGGCAGGGCCATAAACCTCGCCACTAAATCACCCACCCACACACGCACACCCGCACACACACATACTCACACATTTGCTTGGGAAGCGTGTATCTCTGTATGCACCAGATCTAATGATGGATTTGTTTATTGTCTGACATATCGCCGTAACACAGCCAAGCCAGGTGTGACCGCATTAACATCTGTGGGATGAGATGAAACAAGCGGTTCTACATAAAGACCGACCTGACACATAGGAGCAGAGCTATGGGGAGTTTCAGGCCGGTAAGAAGCACTAATATTGGGACAATGAGGGAAAACAATGGGTTCAGGTTTGTGTTCTAGGTCCACCATGAGCCTGAGAACAAAGAACAGAGGGTCAGCCTTTATTTCTGGTGTGTGCCTTCCACACAACTTCAACCATAAGACCATTAGTTTAGTTTACTCCAATCTGTACTTGGTCCCAAACCGTTTACATGCAGGTACATGCCTCAAGTCTGCGACGAATTGATTTGGCCAACTTTACTCTGAACGCCCTACCAGTGTTGGACTTTCCAAGATCTAGCACCAGTGAAGATAAGGCACATAGGAGACAGATATAAGAATCAGATTATTATGTAATACGATATTCAGCACTGGTTTTACCAAGCTTTAGAAGCAGGTGGGTGCTTACATCTACAAACCAGAGGGTTATCTAATTTGCACAGTAGAGATATTTTACTGTACATCTACTTTAGGTGTTAAACATGGTTCTTATTACTAATTATATCATTCTAAATATTAATATAAGCTCACCGGACAACAAACCACTCTGTGACTGTGACTGAAATGTGCCTAATAGCATGTAATGCCTTCACAAGCACCAATGACAGCTGTGACTGGATTTGGTACAGACTGGACAAGTTCCTGGATGTAGGCCACATCATTGTTCAGACACTCCTGCGTCAAAGAACTGCCCAGGTCGGCCAGAAGTGGTGGATGCCTTCCCTGGCACGATTCTGAGGAGAGGTTCCTGTAGACTGGGATTTTCGCCACTGCTGGTAGATCTGTACGACCGTACGCTTCCATACACCAGCAGATTCAGCTACTTCCTTCACACTGTGGTCTTTGGCCACGCCCACATGCAGTCTCTCCTTTAAGCCAATCATTAACATCTGCTCCGGAGCCATTTTCCACACATGGAATGAGACATTCACTGCACTGTACCACCTCTTCCCAATCTATGAATCCCGTCACTCACACCTCGATGGTATTTATAGCTCCATCGTCTTTGTGCAGTGCCATCTACAGGGGCCTGAAAAAATGTCAGTCGTTTTTACTGACTGCACCCTCCCACGTCAAATTCCAGTGCCTTTAACTTTCTGACTGTCTGTAATATGAACAACAAAAATAACCTTAGGGTAATCTATATAGTTATCAAAATGTCGGTAAACATTCCATCATATCCTGTATGGAGGAGCTCAAGGAGGCATTCAGTTTCAGTCAATCAAAACTACAACTCTCACATTCAGAAGATGAGCTAAAGGCCTCCTCGGAGTCATGAAGCTTCTGGCACCTGTCAGTAAGTCATTGTGTATCCTAGCCTATGGCCTACATGCATTGTTTGAACATGTAGCTGCTCAGTTTCAAACTAAAATTCTATCATTAATAAAAGTGTAAGTGTACCAGAGGTCACTGGACGGTACCTACAGGATGCTGTCAGCTGGGGGTAGTTTAGGTTAGTGGACTGCTTTGATTGATGTATGCTGATCATATGCATTTTTACAATTCAGCTGTACAATACACCTATATATATATATATATATATATATATATATATATATATATATATATATATATATGCACACATATAGGTGTATGTATATATATATACATTGCTTGTATATACATACATACATACATACATACATACATATATATATATGTATGTTTGTATATTAAAGCAATGTTTTCCACATAACATAAGTCAAACTAATTCAGGTGTACTGTAAAAAATCTCTCTCTCTCTCTCTCTCTCTCTCTCTCTCTCTCTCTCTCTCTCTCTATATATATATATATATATATATATATATATATATATATATATATATATATAAATAACTAACACTCACCTTACATATTTTTGCATGTATATATATATATATATATATATATATATATATATATATATATATATATATATATATATATACATATAGACAGGAAGACACAATCCAGTATTGGACAGTGTCTATGTTTCTGTGTGCTGGGTGAGCACCATCAGTGCAAAACGCCTACATGTCCAAAACTTCCCAGGAAGGTCTCTATAATGAAAAGGGCAGCAATGGATGAGTACCCAAACATTACAGCCAATCTGGTGCATCCCTTCGGGGCAGCAGTTCATCCATCTGAAAATGGAGTTTTGTCAGCAGGAAAGCCCCCCTAGTCACAAGGCCAAGACTATCCTGGAATGGTTTCATGAACATGACACCGAATGTGTCATACTGCAAAGGCCTATCCACTCCTCAGCTATCGTTCTACATCTGCTGGATGAGATGAATCAGTTTGGAATAGAGACCCACTAACAGCTTGCTGAACACGTCCCAACACTGTGGGAAAGTGCCTGGTTTAGCTTGTTGAGTCCATGCCCCCACAAACTGAAGCTGCTCCATGAGTAATGGACGCTGGGGGACTCGACCCAATATTCCGAGGGCCTTATACTGTTTTGCTTGTGTTTAATGCTAACTAATTAGCTACTGGCACCTGATAAAGGCTTGACAAATGAGTTTTTCACAATAACCAGTGAGACCATATGGCGGTGTGGAAACCAGGGCGTGTGCTGCCGTGCTAACAGACGACGAGCCCCATTAGAAATCCCATTAAACGCGGCACAGAGGTCCCCGATCCCAAGGCCGCATTAGTCTACCTTCAATCCAGTCAAAGGAAATCTGTTCCATCTCATCGCACCCACACTACAGAGGGATTCCTCCTCTATTGTGTCCAGCCAGCACCAGTGTGTGTCGGGCACCAGGCACGCTCCCAAATATAACACCGCACCCTCCCCTCCTCCTCGCTCCAGCAGGAGAGAGGGGTGTGGTGGGGGAGATGGGGCCCAATCACTGATGCCTTAGTGTCCTTGCACACGTCTCTAATCCTTACTTTCTCCATGCATCTCAATGCTCCAGCCTAAACTTACTAGGCCATTACATAAAGCGTGTGATCAATAAGAGGTGCTCATTTTGTGGAGCCGAGAATTCTGAGAGAGCCTTATGTTGTCAGCATCAGATTATATAATGTAATACAGTCAAAAAGGAATAGGCTCCAGCAATGTGGGAAGCACCTCCATGTATTCCAGGGGTCCATGTTGGCAGGTTTTGGCTGGTCTGGGTTTAACTCACTCTCCATAGCAGCACTGATGCTAGTATGTCTTTCCTAGTTTGCTAGGTATTCCACACATTAACTAAGCTCCTCTTTTGTCTTCCGTTTGAGAAACAAGCCACAATTCACTCTTTCCACCAAATTTTCCACCAATCTTCAGATTTATAAATATGTTACAGCATATTGTAAAGTGTTTCAGAGATATCACAGGCATAGTTCCAGTTGCTAGTTGCTACAAAGAGCCAACTGGGCGGCGAATGAATTCCTGAACGAAGTATACTAAGCAATGTCTCTCTGCAGTTGGACGCAGTTTACTGCACAACTTCTCCTTATCACTTTTGTCCTATTAGAATTCGAATCTAGAACCATTTGTCAACACATACTAGTGAACACACACAGATGGGGGCAGTGAGCACACTTGTCCAGAGCAATGGGAAGCCCTATCCATGGCGCCCTGGGAGCCTTTGGGGATCAGGTGCCTTGCTCAAGAGTACTTACATTTACATTTGTGGCATTTAGCTGACACTCTTATCCAGAGCGACTTACAAGGTTAGTCATATTACAGGTGGGTCAATGTAGCGTTAGGAGTCTTGCCCAAGGACTCTTATTGGTGTAGCAAAATATAGTCACCCAGACTGGGATTTGAACCCCAGTCTCCCACATGTGGTGGTGGCTCTCTGGCGGGCAGTGGTGTTATCCGCTGAGCTACACCAACCATACCTACTTCAGTTATGTCCTTTTGGTTCAGAGAATTGAACCAAGGACCCTCCCGTCACAAGGCCGGTTCCCTAAACTTCAATGTATCTATTTATCAAACTTTCATGACTCCTCAAAAGTGCGACTAACCTCTAGAGCAAATATGATCGCCAGTTCTCAGCTGTCACATTTCTTAAATCCAACTAAAATCAGAAAACCATGGTTATATAAAAATTGGTATGCAAGGGGCGGAGATTTCCAGAATAACTAGTAGTTTGGTGATTAGCTGCTCCGTTTTAAATCAGATCTCTTTAATGGACGAATGCATTTTGTATGTCTTCTTATTTTTGCTTTGATGGTATTCTGTGTTGAATGATGTGACATAAATGAACAGGTGGTTACTGTCATGTTCTGGTAATGTAACTGCCAGTAACTGTTAACTGTCAGGGTAAAAAACTGGTGAATTCTCAGATGTCAGCAGTTTCCTTTCATCACAAGGGCCTATTTGTAGCGACACAAAATGAGCCACTCAGTACCGGTGTTTTATCGGTGTGATTTTCACAGATACCACTAAAGCTGCAATGCTATCCAAGATACACTCATCGTCAAAGGACTATCTGCACACCTTGTTGCACATCTAGAAGGAATCATCCGACAGGAATGAAACTTGGCGGGTGGGTTTGACATTGGGAGACAAGTTTTAAGCTCGGCCAGGCATGTGATGTAAAGCAAGGACAGGCCTCACTGTACCTGACTGACCCAACAGCCGTGGTTGCGTACATTCAGGTAGCAGTGATGCCCTCCATGAGTCATCCTGTTAGAGCCAGCACCATTGGCAGACGTCGGCACATGGCAGGACTACTGACTGGAACAACGACCGATCTTAACTGCTGTCAACAACGTCCCCCAAAACTGTAATGTCATGTAGTGTCGTGCCAGGCTGTCATGGAGTGACAGGTCATCTTCACTAACGAGTCCCGCTTTTGTCTTGGTGGAGAAGACCAATGAATCTGTGTGTGGAGGCACCGTGGTCAGTGACCAAGGTTTGTTGTCACCTGTCACACGTCCAAAAGGCCTGGTGTCCTTCAACCTCCACCCGTACCGCACATTCTGCAGGAACTGCAGATCACAGGACACCATTAGGAACCTCTACAGATCCATGCCAAGTCATCTGGCATGTTGCATTAGCAAACAGAGAGGTACTACTTCTGTATGTGTATCTCAATAAATGTTACCCATATCAGTCTACATTTATCATCATTGATTGTTCCTGGTAACCTTTACCCTCCTTCCCAGTAGCACTGCTTCCCACACTTCTGGGTGCAGCTATTCCTTTGATGATGAGTGTATACGCTGAACAGGGTTGTGCTAATCTGAGCCACATGAAGGTCAATAAACCAGCTTGCTTGGTTTATTCTGACAGCAGGAAAGCTAAGGCCAGAGAGTTGGAGCTATTTTGTTCAGGCTCCAGCTCCTGTTGTGGCCTGGAGGGCACTTAGCAGGATACACAGCATGAGATTCTTCGAGCACGAAACGCAGCCCATTCTTTTTGTCCGTCCAGGGACGCAACCTGTTACAATAAGGGTGCCATTGTGTGGGAGGAAAGTGGCAAAACAAAGATGATTTAAATCGCACTGGGGGCTCGAATTCAGCCCGGGTCGAAAAGGAAAACAACACAATAACGAGAAGCTGTCTTTCGGTTAAAACATCACCAAATGTCAGGAGGCTGCAGCCTGCACCGGCCAGAGAAAACAAACCTCGCCTTGCCGGTCTAAGCTGCTGTCTCTGGGCCGTCTTTCCTTTTGTGGCGATGGAAACACGTGAGCTGCTCTGTTCCTCGCACAGAATCCCGCACACCCTGTGGGCAAACTCAATGGGCTCTTTGTGCAGAATGCGTGTGTGCGCCAGTGTGTGTGAATGAGCAAGTGTGTGGCTCGACAACAAGAGGGGACACGGCTAAGACACGAGAGTGGCTTTCCAGCCCCAGAGACCCAGGGCGAGCTGATGAACCAAAAGCTCTTGCTGTCATTCACAAATCTTCCATATGCACAATTTGCAGGGCTCCACACATACTAAGCTTACTGGTTTAAGGGTGAGGGTTGTGACACTGATGGGAGTCACTGTATGCTCAGAAAAGCATATTGTGGTGTGATTAGCATGAGCATGCTAATATGCTATCATACTATCCACCCTAACTCCAACCACAACGGGGAAGTTTTATAGTGGATCGATTCAGTAATGTAGCCTAATAAGAAAGCTACGACCAAGACATATGCATTAAAACACCTGGCAGAGAGCCAACTCATAGGAGACCTATAGGAGTTCTATAGCTTCACCTTCCACTCAAATCTAACACGCCGCACACAGCATTTTAAGGGTTTCTGAAAGCAGTAACTAGGTGGATCAGGTGGGGTTGGTCAGGGTCGGAGCTAAAGCCTGAGGGAAGGTCCGTCTATAGAAGAAGTGCTGGTGACCACTGGGCTACAACATTAGAGGGTGTTCCGCCAAATTCTGCAGAATTCAATCATCTACATGTGCAGTGGTGGTGGAGATAAGGCCCAGGGGTCAGGATGTCTACGGCACATGCATATCCATTTTATTTACCATCCAAAATGACCAGTACAGCTACACAGGTAATGTTAAAAATGGATAAACATCAGCAAATCGAAAACAAAGTGTCAACAATTCGGGTCTTGCGATGTACACTCATCATCAAAAGAATAGTCGCACCCAGAAGGAGGTGTGGGATAGCAGTGCTGTTGGGAAGGAAGATAAAGGTTACCAAGACCAATAAATGATGATACATTTAGACTGATATGGGGAATATTTATTGAGCTACACATACAGAAGTAGTGTCTCTCAGTATGGCTGCTAATGCAACATGCCAGACGTCTCAGCATGGAGTTGTAGAGGTTCCTAATGGTGTCCTGTGAAAATCCATCCCATGAAGCTTGAATACTCTCTTCTGCAGATGTTGTGGTAGGGGTGGAGATTTAGTGACATCAAGTCTTCTGGACGTGTGACAACAAACCGTTCACCTTGGCGCTGACCAACGGATTCGTTGGTTATCTCCACCAACACAAGAGCGTACCTGTCTGCCGAAAGGTGCAGGCACTAACAGGATGACTCACGGAGGGCATCACTGCTTGCTGAAAGTCTGCAGTCATGGCTGCTGGGTCAGTCAGGTAAGGCAATAAGGTCTGTCCTTGCTTCAGCACATGCGGCCTAGAATGAAACTTGAATCATTTGCATTTGCATCATTTGCTGCTCTATACATTCATATATATGTATATAGATATGCTTATATATGTATATATTTATTATTACGGCTCTTTATGTAAATAATACTGTCTCTCGGTATGGCTTCTGGTTAGATGCTAACTGCATTTCATTGGCTCTGTACCTGTACTCTGCACAGTGACAATAAAGTTGAATCTAATCTAATCTAATGTCTCAGGATGTCAAACCCACCTACCAAGTTTTATTCCTTTGGTTGATTCCTTCTGGGTTCAACTATTTATGCACCTATTTTTGATGATGTGTGTAGCTTCAAGAGGCATTAAATCACAAAAGATTATAACAGGTAATAATTAACATGCTCTTCTTTCCCAAAACAAAGATGAAGTTAGGATTGTTCTCACTGTAGAAATATCCTGCATACCACTGATTGAATTTATATACATTACTTGTGGTCCTAACTGACTGAACACTTCTTTGACACTGTTAGGTCACAGAGGCCTTTCACTGACCGCATGCTTTCTTGTTTACTCACTGTTTCTCCTCTCCTTACCCACCATAAAGGGGTTAAAACGTCTACTCTAACACCATTCACAAAACGCAGGTGAGGCCAATGGTTCTCTAAGTAGAGAGTTTAGAGACACTTTTTTAGGAATGTGTCTTCCGCATTTAACCTAACCATGAAGTGAAGCACACATACACACGTAAAATAGTGGACGAACACACTAGGGGGCAGTGAGCACACTTGCCCAGAGCGGTGGGCAGCCCTATTCATGGTGCCCAGGGAACAGTTGGGGGACAGGGTCTTGCTCAGGGTCAGATTGGGACATTCATAGTGTATTTTAAACAGGTTCTATTTTGCAAGTCCCAACTTATTACATCTCAGAAAGTCAGTACCAATATGGAAATATATTAGAGTATCATGAAACTGTATTGTTCCCATATTGTCCATCCCTCTGTCCTACAAAGAAACACCAGCCATAGTGCCACAAAGTTCCCCAAGAACCTTGCTCAAGGGCATTTCAGTCATTACTGTTGGTTCAGGGAAACAAGGTGACAACCCTCTGGTCACAAGGCTGTTTCCTTAACCTCCAGGCCACAATTGCCCCAACATTACATAACATTAAGTACAATGTGATTAAAGTTAATCCAGTGTATATGACAGCCGAACAGCTCTGTAGTGCAGTTTATAATAGCTTATAATACAGCAACAACGACAACAACAACATAGCCCTGTGTTACAAAGCCTTGTTTATTTCAAACTGGTAGTATTGAACTCAGCTCTGTTAGTATCCCCTCGTAAAACAAAGGATTGGGCTTCATGCTTGGTAAAGCCAATAACCATCAGTCAAAAATGGCTTGCTCTGGGACATCCCTAGTATTTTATATGTGGCATTGCAGATGGTATTTTACAAGTCCCAACTTATTCAATCTCGTAAAGTCTTAATATTCTGATGCAGAGTACCATCTAAATGTCCTAAAGTATCAGAAATAGTATCTTTCCCATATCGTCCACCCCCACAGCCTACACAGAAACGCCAACCACAGCGCCATGAAATACCCAAGAACTGGCAAATACTGTATAAAAGCTGTTCTACATTCAGATCAGAACTCAATCCAGTCCAAGAGGAGCTATGCACACCCCTCCACCTACAGCTCCAAAGCAACTCATCAATGGCCCATACTGAGTGAAGAGGGAGTCGCCAAAGGGCCCACCTGCTCCGCTCGACATTAACAATTAAAAGGCGAACGAGCAACTCAGGGGACTCTCAGATTCGGGGGTATCCACTCAGTCTTTATAGGGAGACTCTCAGATCGATCACTCAGTTCTTGTATAGGGACTCTTCAGAATGCCAGTCACTCAGTGCTTAGACAGGGACTCCTCAGATCGTCCAGCACATTCAGTCTTTTACAGGATGTCTTTCAGATCGAGATCGTTCAGATTCAGTCTTTATAGTAGGGTCTTTCAGATCAATACTCTCTCTTTATAGGGTCTTATCCAGATCAATTACTCAGTCTTTTATAGGGACTTCGTTCAGATCGAGTTCACTCAGGTCTTTATTTGGGATTCTCAGATCGATCAGCATGATTCTTTATAGGGGGACTCTCCAGATCGATCACTCAGTTCCTTTATAGGACTCTCGAGTGATTCGATCACCCAGTCACTTTTTAGGGACTCTCAGATCGATCCACCCATCGTCATTTCTTATAGGGACTCTCAGATCAGTCACCTCATCTTTTAGAGGAATCGACAGATCGTACTCTTTGTGTCAGTCTTTTATAGGGGAACTCCCAGATCGATCACCTCAGTCTTTTATAGGGTGTACTCCCAGATCGATCGGTTCAGTCTTTATAGGGACTCTTCAGATCGATCACTCAGGTCTTTATAGGGGGACTCTCAGATCATCGATCGATCACTCAGTCTTTATAGGGACTCCCAGATCAATCACTCAGTCTTTATAGGGACTCTCAGATCGATCACCCAGTCTTTTTAGGGACTCTCAGATCGATCGTTCAGTCTTTATAGGGACTCTCAGATCGATCACCCAGTCTTTTTAGGGACTCTCAGATCGATCGTTCAGTCTTTATAGGGACTCCCAGATCGATCACTCAGTCTTTATAGGGACTCCCAGATCGATCGTTCAGTCTTTATATGGACTCTCAGATCGATCACTCAGTCTTTATAGGGACTCTCAGATCGATCGTTCAGTCTTTATAGGGACTCTCAGATCAATCACCCAGTCTTTACAGGGTGATTCGCAGGATCGATCCACTCAGTTCTTTATAGGGGTACTCCACAGATCGATCACTCAGTCCTTTATAGGGACTCTCAGATCGATCAACTCAGTCTTTAATTAGGGACTCTCAGATCGGGTTACTCCAGTCTTTTATATAGGGACTCTCAGATCGATCACACTCAGTCTTTTTACAGAGACTCTCAGATCGAATCACATCAAGTCTTTACAGGGGACTCTCAGACAGATTATCTCAGTCCGTTATACACGAATCTCCAGATCGAATCATACTCAGTCTTTATAGGGACTCTCAGATCGATCACTCAGTCTTTACAGGGACTCTCAGATCGATCACTCAGTCTTTATAGGGTCTTTTAGATCGATCACTCAGTCTTTATAGGGTCTTTTAGATCGATCACTCAGTCTTTATAGGGACTCCCAGATCGATCACTCAGTCTTTATAGGGACTCCCAGATCGATCGTTCAGTCTTTATAGGGACTCTCAGATCGATCACTCAGTTTTTATAGGGACTCTCAGATCGATCACTCAGTCTTTATAGGGTCTTTTAGATCGATCACTCAGTCTTTATAGGGACTCCCAGATCGATCACCCAGTCTTTATAGGGACTCTCAGATCGATCACTCAGTCTTTATAGGGACTCTCAGATCGATCACTCAGTCTTTACAGGGACTCTCAGATCGATCACTCAGTCTTTATAGGGACTCTCAGATCGATCACTCAGTCTTTATAGGGTCTTTCAGATCGATCACTCAGTCTTTGTAGGGACTCCCAGATCGATCACTCAGTCTTTATAGGGTCTCTCAGATCGATCACTCAGTCTTTACAGGGACTCTCAGAAAGATCACTCAGTCTTTATAGGGACTCTCAGATCGATCACTCAGCCTTTACAGGGACTCTCAGATCGATCACTCAGTCTTTATAGGGACTCTCAGATCGATCACTCAGTCTTTATAGGGACTCTCAGATCGATCACCCAGTCTTTATAGGGACTCTCAGATCGATCACTCAGTCTTTATAGGGACTCTCAGATCGATCACCCAGTCTTTATAGGGACTCTCAGATCGATCACTCAGTCTTTATAGGGACTCTCAGATCGATCACTCAGTCTTTACAGGGACTCTCAGATCGATCACTCAGTCTTTATAGGGACTCTCAGATCGATCACTCAGTCTTTATAGGGTCTTTCAGATCGATCACTCAGTCTTTATAGGGACTCTCAGATCGATCACTCAGTCTTTATAGGGACTCTCAGATCAATCACCCAGTCTTTACAGGGTCTTTCAGATCGATCACTCAGTCTTTATAGGGACTCTCAGATCGATCACTCAGTCTTTATAGGGACTCTCAGATCGATCACTCAGTCTTAATAGGGACTCTCAGATCGATCACTCAGTCTTTATAGGGACTCTCAGATCGATCACTCAGTCTTTACAGGGACTCTCAGATCGATCACTCAGTCTTTATAGGGACTCTCAGATCGATCACTCAGTCTTTATAGGGACTCTCAGATCGATCACTCAGTCTTTATAGGGACTCTCAGATCGATCACTCAGTCTTTATAGGGACTCTCAGATCGATCACTCAGTCTTTACAGGGACTCTCAGATCGATCACTCAGTCTTTAAAGGGACTCTCAGATCGATCACTCAGTTTTTATAGGGACTCTCAGATCGATCACTCAGTCTTTACAGGGACTCTCAGATCGATCACTCAGTCTTTATAGGGACTCTCAGATTGATCGTTCAGTCTTTACAGGGTCTTTCAGATCGATCACCCAGTCTTTATAGGGACTCTCAGATCGATCACTCAGTCTTTACAGGGACTCTCAGATCGATCGCCCAGTCTTTATATGGACTCTCAGATCGATCACCCAGTCTTTGTAGGGACTATAGATCGATCACTCAGTCTTTCTAGGGTCTTTCAGATCAATCACTCAGTCTTTGTAGGGACTCCCAGATCGATCACTCAGTCTCTCACATCGATCACACAGTCTTTATAGGGACTCTCTGATCGATCACTCAGTCTTTATAGGAACTCTCAGATCGGTTACTCAGTCTTTATAGGAACTCTCAGATCGGTTACTCAGTCTTTACAGGGTGTTTCAGATCGATCACTCAGTCTTTACAGGGTCTTTTAGATCAACTGTCCAGTCTTTACAGAGTCTTTCAGATTGATCATTTACTTTTGATAGGGTCGTTTAGATCAAGAATACAAATCATGCATTCAAAAGTTAAAGAGGATCAGATACAAAAATGCTGTGTCAACATGGATGGATAAAGAACCTGATATGAATTAATAAACTAATAACCAATAAGTCCAGCTCCTCTACACAGATTTACTCTATAGCGATGTGTAGAACCTGTCGTTTCCCCAGTACAGTGGACACAGTCACTGGTCACCACCTGAAAAGTATAAAGCCTAGCCAGTGATGATGTCTGCCTCTCACTCAGTGTGTTACCATTGTGTCTGCTAGGTGTGGCACAGTAACATATGACAAGCCCGGATCTGGGATAGGTGTGGAACTGATGGGATTCTCCTGGAATACCATCCAGACAAAGGAAGGCAGAGATGTTGTTTTCTGAGGATCTTTAAAGTGTGCTTTTCTCACCTTGATGCCCTGCTGCTGTGAGGTTAAGGTGAGCTTGGTCTCGTCCAGCAGCAGCACCTCGCAGTAAAACTCCTCTTGCACCGAACAGAAACAGCTCATGTTGCTTCAAGCTCGCACAAAAATCCCTCACACGAATTCACACCGACCTGCTATCAGGCATGACAGCGTCCACCAGCAGCCCGGACAGACACCTTGCGGGAGAGGCTGAAGTCACTTTTACCTCAGAGGACTCCTTTGTTTGACGAACTGAGCCGAAAACGAGCGAGTTTGCCGAGCTGTGTTAGTCCTCCGTGTTTTTGTTTATTCACTCCTCGTGACGAGTGAAATCTGGCAACCCCACGAGCATTTTTCTCCCTTTGTTGGGTACGCGAAGTGACACAAACACTGATGGAGTCGGCTGAGGGTGTTGGCAGGTGAAGTGCTGCAGGAAAAGTTCATTCCCCAGTTTTCCGGTGCTGTTCTCGGTCAGTGCCTCTGGTCAGTTGGGATCCGTGGCCGCTGTTTTTGGTCGGCAGCTGGAGGAAACCCGTCCCGAGCGGTCCTGCAAACCTAGACGCTTAGAATACATGACTCCGGCAGTCCGTTGCCAAGGAGCTATTATTTTCTCCACCCGTTTTTCGGCAGAAACCCCGCCCCCGCGCTATAATTGGCTCCCATACTCGCAATTGGCCAGTCGATTTGCATAGCGCTTCGACTGACGAGTTGCTGTTTGGTGCTAATTTGCATACTGACGTGTGATTGGCCGACGGCTTGGGAGTAGGAGGTGATTTACGACCCAGTACCACAGCGGTGGGGCGGGATTAGAAATACGGGTGGAAAACAAAAAGAACCCGGCGTGTCTTTCTCCCGCGGTTGTTCCCAGACTCCGCCCTCCTCCACTTCACTTTCTGTTCGGAGAGAGAGAGAGAGAGAGAGAGAGAGAGAGGGAGAGAGAGAGCGAGAGAGAGCGAGAGAGAGAGAGAGTAAAAAGCGCAGTTGTCCTGCCACCTGTCGGGCGAGAGGGTCCAGTGCTGCCAGTCTGTTCCAGCTGCACTAACAGTAACTCAGGCAGTAACGGTAGGAGGGAGTGGGAGTGATTTAATACAGAGTTAATGTATGACGTCAGGCCTCCTACTAAATACTGAGTACATGCTATTAAACCAACACAAGTTTAAGTTTGGCTTAACATCTCAAATTAACGAGGCATTTTCTCAAAATATCTATAATATCTCAAAGTTACTACATTTCTTGAGGCAATGACTTAATATCTGATAAAGACATATAGTCCCAAAAAATAATATCTTGTTATTAAAAAATAATTTTAAAGTTTGGTGTAATATCTCAAAATGACTTACTTTCTCAAAATAATGGCATATTTCTACATATTGACTTAATATCTCCAAATCATGTGTTTATTTATCTTAAAATTATAATATAATAAACATAATGACTTAATTTATTTAACTTACTAAATGTATTTAGTAATTATCTTAAGTTAACATTTGCCTAATACTTATAATATAGTGTAATAATTAAAATAATATAGATTAAATTAATATGTTGATTAAGACTCTAAATTAAACTCATTATAATTATAATTCATTTATTTAAGGTTCAAAGTCAATGTTTTGAGGAAGTAAGGGATTATCTTGATAAACTTCTTCAACATGTGAAGCCAATGTTTTGACATACATCTCTCACAAAGGGGAAAAGAGGAGATACTGGCTGGTGTGACACTCTGTTGGCATGAACAGGCTTCCATAGTGCCTGTATATGTTGGAACACTGGTGTGAGGATTTGACTGCATTCAGACACAACAGTATTAGTATGTTTAGGTACTGATGTTGTCTACCCAGCAACTCCCAAAGACGGTGAATAGAGCTTGATCACCAAAGAGTGTCCACAAACCAGTACTGGAAGCTTTATGTGCCCTAGATGATGCTTGGTGTTGTGCATGATGGCATCAGGCCCATGGGCAGCTACTCAGAAGCATCTTATACTACTGGCAATGCTTGTGGTGGAGATTACAGTGGAGATTACATACCTGTACATTTGTCTATGATTCATTAATTACTGTAAATGATGCATTTAGAGATAGATAGATAGATAGATAGATAGATAGATAGATAGATAGATAGATAGATAGATAGATAGATAGATAGATCAATCAATAACTGTCTCTGAGGTCGCTTGGTCACCTGCATATGTCGTGTTTTGGATGCTGGTTTGCTGATCAGCAACAATGGAAGTTGATTTGCTGGTCACCAAATCATCTATCTCAGTGACGTTGTATAGATCTTATCCATTCAAATATACAGATTTCTTCAAAAGAGGAGTTACTAATTAACCGTTCAGATGTCTGGTTCCTATCACCAACACGTCTCTGTAGGTTTCCCCCATAACAGAGCCCCTCACGTCAAACAACTCTGATTGACTTTGTATACATCTTATCCATTAAAATATGTGATTTTTTTTTATTAGTGGACTTCCCCTTTAACTGTTCAGACGTCTGGTTCCTATCACCACCACTGTAAATATTTCTGTCTCGGTAGGTTTCTAATATAACTAAGCATGAAACACCAAACCACTCTCAATGACATTGTATGGATCTTATCCATTTAAATATACAGATTTTTTATAAGAGGAGTTCTCCTTTAACTGGTCACATGTCTGGTTCCTATCACCACCACTGCTGAGAATGTTTCTGTCTTGGTAGGTTTCTCCATAACAGAGCACCTCATATCAAACCACTCTGATTGACTTTGTATACATCTTATCCATTTAAATATGTGTTTTTCTTTATTAGTGGACTTGCCCTTTAACTGTTTAGACGTCTGGTTCCCTTCACCATCACTGTGAGCAATTCTGACTTGATAATTGTCCCAAGAACAAATCATTTCACGTCACACCACTCAGAATTAATTTGTTTATATCTTAATAACAATATCAAAATACAATACACACGCTGTGTAATTGTGTACTACATTCTGTGCAGAGCAAGGCGTGTCCGGATACTTTTGGACAGTGTAAAATTAAACAGGGCTCGTGCTCGCCGCTAGGTGGCGCGTCGGGGCTTTTCTGTGCGCATGCGCACGAGCAGAGTAATGATTCCCATCATGGCGTAAGAGTCCAGAGTAAACGGTGTTCGCTCGAAATTCAGACACAAAAGAAAAGAAAGTTTTGTTCGCAGCGCGGAGAAGTGACTCTGGTTTTTATTAACCAGCGTGTGGACTTGCTGGTCAGTATGGGCACACATCATGTTTCCAGAGGATAGCTTTCGCACGAGGAGTTAGCGAGGAGAAAACTTTGGCGAAGTGGATGAATGTTTGTGCAGGTAAGAAGAAACTGCCGTACCTTGCTAGCCCGCTAAGCTAAGTTAGCAAACACAAAGTAACGCTGCGGCTACCTCCAGCAGATTTACCCGCTCCTCTGTTATTCTTAACGGGGTCCCGGTGGTGTTTTGCTCCGTGGTCGCAGCGGCCACGTTTCTACTGTTGGTTCTTCCCAGGCGAAGTGCTCTCTGAAGCCGCGAACTGTTCTGTTCGAGTTATTGGGAGCCCACCAGGCTGCTCTAAGCCTCACTAACTCTCTCCCAAACAAGGCGAGCTACATCGGGAAACGCTGGAAGCTACTTAACAGCCACTTCTTGGCCACCCGCCCGTGTGACTTCCCTCACCTACTGCCATCGATATATCCCCCAGAACCGGTGTGAAAGGTACACACGCTGCGGGTTGTTGGTCCTACTGAGCACTATATCAGAATATGCTGTCAACAACAACAACAGCAGCAGCAGCAGGAGCAGCCTGCATGGTGGTCCATAGCCCACTCGCAGTGTTGAGATTAGCAGCTACATAACAGGCTGTTAATGACATTACCGTGAAAATAAAGTGGTGGGTAAACCGTTAAGTTGGTCAGGTTTATTATGAACCACTTTCCTGATACAGAATGAATATGCATAGCTACATGTGTGTTTGTGTCTTTGTGTATACATACGTGTGTGTATGTGTGTGTGTATTTAATATGTATGCATGTGTATGTAGTGTGTGTGTGTGTGTGTGTATGTATGTATGTATGTATGTGTGTGTATGTTTGTATGTACATATATTTAATGTGTGTTTGTCTCTGTTTGTGTGAGTGTTTGTGTGTTCGTGTATAAACACATGCATATATTGTCACTGTCCAAATAAAAACAGGTATCTCAAGATTGGTAACTTTACAGGAGAGGCCAAAAACCGCATTCAATTTGAATGGAAGACAATGGAAGTCTGTCGGTCCATTCCTTATGGAATTTCCACACTGAATTTACTGAATTTATAATTATTGGCACTAAGAGAGCTGTCTCTTTATACTCCGACTGTGTGCTTGTTGTTAATGACACACCAGTCACCCCGTCCACTACTGTGCGGAACCTTGGTGTTCTGTTTGACCCTTGCCTCAGTTTTGTTTCCCATATTACATCTCTGACAAAGTCTGCATTTTTTCATCTTCGCAATATTGCTAGGCTCCGCCCACTGCTTACTTCGAAAGATGCTGAGACTCTGGTTCATGCATTTATTTCATCTAGGCTAGATTACTGCAATGCTCTGTTCCATGGTCTACCCTCCAAAACACTTCGCCCTCTGCAGTACATTCAAAACTCCGCAGCCAGAGTCTATTGTGTAAATAGCAGCTCATGTGATCAAATGAGGCATAAAAGTACAAATCTACAAAACTCAAGACACTGTTGCTGCCAGAAAAAAAAAACTGTGTGTGTGTGTGTATTGGTGTCTGTATAATGGAAGAATATGTATTCTGTGTTAGGAAGGTGGTTATAAATGGTAGGCCACTTCCACCACCCCCACCACACTCTACTACTTTCCTGAAGTAGTTTCACCTGCATCTAATGTTTTGCCCCAACCCCCATTACCTAACACTAATGCATCTGATCCAGCCATTCAGGGATTTAAGAGGAAGGACTTATTTCAGGCAGGTGTGGGAGACTGTAGTTGGGAGTACCTGCATGAAAACAGCTGATTCAACACCTAATTGCTGGGTTTAGTGTCAGCCCTCGAGAAGAAGGCCCACCAGGCTGTGTAAGCTGTGCAGCCCTGGGGTGGGTAGGACGTGTAGCTGCAGTTTTAGAGCTTGCTCAGTTCTCAAGTGGCTGTTCGACCTTATACCCAAGTTGCTTTCTGGAGTGGTGCTTGTGCCTTCACGGGTGCACGCTGTCCACGGCTAGTCAGCATGACTAAGGAGAAAACAGAAAAGTGTGAAAATGTGGAAAGATGATTTAGAAGGTAATTCACATCAACTGGGTGACTTGAGAGAGAACTTGACTCCCCTTTGAGGACAAAGGCCCGTTTGCTGAGGCAAACAACTTTGCAGGGTGATGAAGTGCTTTGTTGCAGAAAGCTCAGTAGTGTTTTGGTGTTTGTCTGAGAGAATTTGTGGTGGGACCTGGCTTCCTTTCTGAGATGAATGTGGCCAACGATTGATGGGAAGATTAGATTGTAGGTCTTTTGATCCTTTGAAGGTCTGCATGTTTATGAGGTACATTGGGCTCACTGGCACTCGTGTTTCTGAGGTGGCTCTTGTGCTTGTTTTTCTCGTTCATTCATCGCACATGGCATATTAGGCAGCAAGTCTTCTGCAGCAGCAGCTTGGTCGTACAGGAACATGTTATACCACTGAGTTTAATTAATACTGATTAATGACCTGGCGTGGCGTGGCGTGGCGTGGCATGGTGTTAAGGGGCCTTTTATTAAGTGCTTTTGAGATTGTCATCTTTAACTGTTAGGGCTGCACCAATAATGTGGTTTTGAGCTGATGCCAGTATCTGATCCCTTTGACTTACATAGTTCAAGTGTTTCAGCTACAACCCTTGCTAGCAGGTGTACAGAAATTGAGCACATAGCCATGCAACCTTCATAGACAAGTTTTGGCATTGGAATGGATCAACTCAAGGTACTTTAAACGTGGCATTGTTATTGAATGGCACCTTTGCCACGAGTTAGTTTGTGAAGTTTCTGCCCGGCTAGATCTTCCCCAGTCAACTGTAAGTGCTCTGACTGCAGCGACAGCTCAACCACAACGGGGTAGACCCCTTGCACAAGAGCTTTGTGTGAGGAGTTGTACGTAATGTACGTAATGCCAAGCAACTGCAGAAAAGCCTGTTCACTGTGGAATACTATATAGCTGCTTTGTGCAGTTGCTTGGCCATAGGAACCCATTACATACATCTCCTGACACAAAGCTCTTGTGCAAGTGGGTTACCCCGTTGTGGCTGAGCTGTCGCTGCAGTCAGAGCACTTACAGTTGACTGGGGCAGATCTAGCCAGGCAAAAACTTCACAAACTAACTTAGTTATGTAAAGCATGGTGCTGCTGGTTCTCTGCAGGAATGGTTCATTCTTCATTATCTGGCAGTCTGATGGATGAATCTGGGTTTGGCTGATGCCAGGAGACCACGACCAGCCAAATGCATAGTGCAAGTAGTAAAGTTTAGTAGAGGGATAATGGACACGGGCCGTTTTTACGGGTTTGGGCTTTTTAGTTCCAGCCCAGGATGATGTTAATGCAACAGCATAACAAGACGTTTTAGACAATTATATGTTTCCAACTTTGTGGCAGCAGTTTGGGGAAGGCCCTTTCTCGTTCCAGTATGGCTGTGCCTCTGTTCACGAAAGACAAAGTTTGATGAGGGTTTTTATGGAGAAACTCCATTGGCCTGCACAAAGCTCTGATCTCGGCCTCCTTTAAACGCCTTTGGTATGAACTGGAAAATGACTGAAAGGGCACATATTCCCACAGACACAAATTTGTGTAATGCTGATCAGAAAAGTGGAAAAGTGTTATAGACATAAAAGGAGATCCCACAACTTCATATTCATGGCCATCTTTTGTCAATCAGCTCATATTGGTGTGGTGGTCAGGTGTCCACATACTTTTGCCCATATATTCTATGACAAAGCTGAAGATGCTACATGTAAAAAAGTCTTAGTCCTGGGTTCTTTAAAACATGTCTGTCTTGTGTGTTTATGGTTATATAACCAGCACACATTGTTAATGAATATATGTGGTAAAAGTAATAAGAGTAGTTGTTGATATCTTGTGAGGTTGTTTGAATAACTCAGGTTTGGGTTTGGATTCTCCCAGAAGCCCTCACCATGGCATAACTTTGCTAAATGCCATCACCGGCACTCTAGATGGTAGATAATGAAGTATTGAGAGTATGCACATGATGTCACCACTTGTGTGAGTCACTGTGATTCTGTTCTCTGAGTGGCAGAAGGAATAACTGAGTGGTGATGTGAGCATTTATTGTGAATGTAGTAGAAGCACAAAAACATCTGAAATGCTAAAGAGTTGTTGTACGAATGACGGAGAGGTTCGCCAGGAAGTCAGTGTGATGCTTTTTATAGACTGTAAAAAGATAACGAAAGTAAATGCACTGTAAAGTTTTTGTCAGAAGGATAGAAGAAGGTGTGGGACTGCAGGGCTATTGGGAAGGAAGATAAAGGTTACCAGGAATAATGATGATACATTTACACTGATATGGGCATATATTTATTTAGGGCTGTACCCGACTCAGAGTTTTGCCAGTTGAATCGGATTCGCCCGTCCTGGCCAACGATTCGACTATTCGTTCATGTTTTTCCTCCATGTACATTATCTAGTAATCAGTAAACCAATGTGCATACGTTTCAGATCTGACGTCCTCCTCATTTAGAAAGGCAGCAGAGTCGCAGGGACATGTTTCTGAACTGAAAGAGACGTGGCGTATGATGATCTGAATTGGAGCCTGATTTAATTACAGGATATAGCATGGGGCAGCAGCACGTACTTATGCTAAACGTTAGCGCTTATAGCTTATGGTCTTTTTAATTTCACTCCTAACAGCTTCTTCAGTAGGAGGACCCTTCGTCTTTCATCTCTCATAAATAATGACCTGCTAAATAAAACCAGATTAGTCAATACTTAAACTATTTTTCGATGAAAAGAAGAATGGTAGACCTGAAACCGTTTAATTATTATAATAAATAATTATTTCTTGTTTATCGGCAGGCATATTACATGACTGTACTTATCTTTAAATAAAAAATAATTTTATCTGTAGATGGATAAATAAATATCTGTAATTTAGGATCTAAAATAATGGAATTAAAAAAAAACAAACGTCTTTGGTCCGTTTTTCCTTCACCCCATACAGCCGTTATGTCTAAACGAAAGTCAGCTCCCTCGTTTGGAGCAGTGTTGGATGTCTGACTAAATGAAGAGCGGGGTTTAATTTATCCGGATTCTCTTCTTCAGAAGCTCCTGCAGACTTTTTCTGAGACATCGTTCCTCCCGTGTTCCTCAGCTTCACAGCTTTAGCTTCCTTCAGCAGTGAACTGCCAACACACGTCGTCACGTGGATTAAATTTTTTAGCAAGCATGCGTCATAATCCAGCTAGAATTTACATATATATTTATTATCCCCTTTTAATAATTATTAAAATGTCTTTTTAAATTGTTATTTATATGTTTTTATAAGTTATTGTGCATTTTTGTAAGCTTTGGTCTGTTTTACGAGTCACTTTTGTCAGTCGACTTGAAGGTTCTGAGTTGACTTAAAGGGTCTCCGGCTGACGATTCGACTCATCGACTTCTAAAGGGCAGCCCTATATTTATTAAACTGCACATGCAGAAGTAGAGTTGTAGAGGTTCCTAACGAAGTCCTGTGATGATCCATCCCATGCAGCTTGAATATCCTCACATAAGTCCTGTAAATTTTGCGGTGGAGGTGGAGTGACACCAGGCCTTCTGGACGAGTGACAACATACATCTTGGCGCTGACCACGGTGCCTTCACAAACTGGTTCTCTCCACCAGTGAAGATGACTCTCTGTCATTCTGAGCCACTCCACGATAGTCTAACACCATTGCCGTCTTTAGCGATGTTGATGTGATGTGGCGTTAAGGACAGTGGTTGTAACAGTCATGGAGAACATCATCGCTTGCTGAAAGTCCGCAATCATGCTGTTGGGTCAGTCAGGCACAGAGAGAAGGTTAGGTCACACCACGCGTACAGCCAAGTGTGAAACTTGAATCGTTTGCATGACTAACTGTGTCAAATCTGCCCAATAAGGCAATACGGCCCACAGCTTAAAGGGGATGTATATGATTCTGCGGAGCGGCTGTTGATGTTAGGACTCAGCAGCAGAACAAATGCACCCTTTGCCTCAGTCCTGCTTCAGAAGCTCTGCACCAAATTCGTATCAGCAGGCAAAATCAAACTGACCTATTGGTTTTGTGAAACTGCGAAACTAGCTTATCCACCTGCACAGCAGAAAAAGAGCAACCTCTTCATTTAAAGACGAAGGCGACTTTTTGTTTTTTTAGGCTTGTAGTTTTAATTTTCCTGTTCAGTCTTAAATAAATGATGCAGCGCTTCCATGTGTGGTTGGTGTTGTTCAGTGGATAAGACCACTACCCACCAGGGAGCTACCACACCATCTGGGAGATGGAAGTTTGATTCCCAGTCTGGGTGACTATGCTGTGCTACACCAGTCCTTGGGCAAGACTTCTAGCACTACATTGGCTTACCTGTAATATGAAAACCCTTGTAAGTCGCTCTGCATAAGAGCGTCAGCTAAATGCCATAAATGTAAATGTCGGCACCGTTGTGTGTTTGTCCAGCTTTTTGTTTTCTATTCCATCTTAAATGGTGCAGCTGCTACATGCCAATGTCTCTGGCAAGCTTTACAGTCCTCCTGGTTTGTGGATGGGTTTATGAATATAAAAGCCGCAGGCCGTAAAGCTAGCATCACTGCATGGATGCTAACATGCTAACAGAAATGTTATTACGGCGCCGCACGTTCATGCAGCAGGTTTACAGCAGAGTTAGTTATAATAAACTTGAGGAAATGTTTTTATTGGTGGAACCAGATCCAACCAGGACCTGCAGCATCATTTATGGTGGAACGGGAGCATTCAGAAAGAAGCCGGATAATAAGAAAGCTGACTTCGGCCACTCTGACCTTTTGTCTGCCACTAAAACAGCTCACTGCCGTTCGCTCCGTGCCTGATCTAAAGACTCCTTTCTGAATATGTGTTCTTCAGGTTCGTATGGTTGTTGTTCAGCCATTTCTCCTTCACAGCCCTGCATATGCAGCTCCGAACATAGCACCTTACCTCACAGCCCCTTCTGTGCGCGGGCGCGGACGTCCCCTATTGCTGATTGGCTGAAAGAGTGTTGTGATAGTCTGAATCGCTCTGTTTATGTCCTGTTTACAGAGGCAGGGCTGTGTACAAACACTGGAGTTTTTTTCCAGGGTGCGCATAAAAAGGAACGGTAGCGGTATTCTGACTGTGTACTGGATTGAAATCCTATACAACGTCTTTTCAGGTATTGCATCGATTCAGCATTTTTCTTACTTTGTTCTTAGGAGACTTTTATCTGCGATATGAGGGCAATATAAAAAATATCCCCAGGTTTCATTGTGTATCAGAAATGCTCAGTGCTTGTTCGTTGCCCGACCACTGAACATTTTCCCACACACTGGATTAAGTGTGGGACATTCCTATTGAGGACAGCTCTGAGAGAGGGCTGTTGAACAAGAGTCTCTGCCAATGTTCATTTTCAAGTCTTTCAGAGACTTGGACCTAATTTACATGAAAAGGAAAAAACCCACCAGAGTACATCCTCCTCCTTCCAGGCTGTCCATTCATTTCATTGGTTAAAAAAAAAAAGTCCAGGCCATTGAATGTGGTTTAGCCTAATGTTGACAAGGCCTTATTCAGTGGCAGTAATTCTTAAGGTTGTAATTCTGGATGGAAAGTTCTGCTACACTAGCAGTGATGCACAGTAACACAAAGGGAGTCTGGACTTGAATGGTACAGATAGCGTGGAGCTGTTAGAGGGAACAGCAGCACCAGTACAGCCCCATGTGCATGGGATCATTCAGTGGCTTGATAAAACAGGGATGTTATAACTATAGAAGAACATTTTGTAAATATAATCAGTAATTAATTATTTGAAATACAGCATGTGCTTTATAATGTCCCAATCTGATGCTTTAGCCACATGCTAATGTATTAGCTCCACGCTAACACACTAGCTGCATAACTACATGCTAGGCACACTGCAAGAGCATGATACAACATGTTCTGTTATGTACTCCTGTGCAGATGTGATGTTTTTTCCTTGAAGTTGAGACGTGGTATCAGCTGCTTGTGGCCGGACCTCCTTAGTGGTTCTGCACCAAAGTCAGAAATGTTTTTAAACGTTACAGAATGATATTACGGCTGTTTGCTTATTAGTTTTTATTCCAAGCTTGTCTGAAAAGCTGATTAAGGTCTCAAGATGAGCTCACGTATCTCTATATATTTAAATAAGCTATCTGCCTTTACTGGAATTCTGCCTTTACTGGAATTCTGAATGCTACAGAGAGGAGCCCTAGTTAAGATACTATAAGCAAACTTTAATGTTGAAGTCCTGTCTGTCTGTCTGTCTAATACTGTCTTTGTAATGAAGCATGCAGACATGACTGATATCGGCAGTCTGCTCAGATCAGCATATTGTGATGAATATAGAAGTAAATAATTGTGTTGTCATATTGCACTGTACATGCCTGTACTGTAAGATCATGATTTTTTCTTTAATGATGTGTGCATAACAGTAGGGCTGAGGTTGGACAGCGTTTTATGGATATCTTGATAAATAGTGTCGCTATATGCTTCTCTAAGCGTATGATGTGTATATCGTCGCTGTCCAAAGAAAAACATGTGTCTCCATTTTTGCTGATTTTTACTTTGAAGCCTCATTTGATCACATGTGCTGCTTTTTACACTGTGTGTGAATTTCATGAAGAATGCACCAACAGAAATGGCCCAGAACTGCTTGGAAAGACGTCTGGTTTCATAGACTTCCATTCAAAATAAATGAGGTTTTTGGCCCCTCCTGTAAAGCTGCCATTTTGGAGATACCTGTTTTTCTTTGGACAGCGACGATATACAAGTTCATAAGGAGCCCTGACTAACTGCATGTTTTATTAGAGGTCGAGTATGTTGATACTTATTTAATTGGATTTAGGGCAATGAAGTTTAATAAAATGTTGTATAAGGATCACCATAGTTTTTATTATTATTAATATTGTTGTTGTAGTGGTGATGATGATGATGATGATGATGATGATGATGATGATTTTATTATTATTATTCAGGTTCTATTTTGTCAGTTTTAGCTTGGCCAGTCTCGCAAACTTCTATTGTGATGCATGTTATACACTATAAATATTTTATGTTTTCCCATATCCTACACCTAGTAGGTGCACATGATGTGAACAAAACAATTGAATTTGCATTTTGAGTCTTCTTTGTCTTCCCCCTCCAAATGTACATGCCTGTACTGTACATACACTTGCTGGATCAAGGGAAATTGAATGATTAGGGCTGTGCTTAAAACATCTGAGATGGAAATATTTTGTGGAAACGTGTGTTTTATTATTTATGCACAGTTCATTAGTTTATCACATGCTCTGGAGTGCATGAATGGATGGTCCTACAGAAGTCAGAGGCCCGCCTTCAGAACTGCCATTAAATGGTTCATGCTTTCATGCGGACACGTCTAAGGAGTTTGGATCACACTTTCGTGAGGAAGGGGAAAGTCTAAAGGAAACCAGTGAATAACTGCAAGACCTAGCAGACCAGCAAACCGCTACAGGGGCAAAAGGATGAATAACTGTCCAGCAGTGTTGTTACTGAGAAAAGAAAATGCACAGACAAAGAAACTTGTGGTGTTCTCAAAACAATGGACTGTCCCCTCCAGAGTCCTGACCTCCCAGTCTCCTAGCATTATTGAATGTGTTGGAGATTACTTAATCACATATGCAGCAGTGAATGTAACCAGCTTCTGAGGCTGGACCTGGGAAACATGTCCCTGCAGATTTCTTTAAAAGGCTGAAGTCTCAGTAATGGACAGCTGCGTGCTGTAGATTGAAAGAGGTATTGTTTAGTTGCTGAGGCTTCTGTGTAATGCCCTGTTAAAGAAGTTATTGGCTGTTGATGTTGGTAGATGGAACAAAGGCTGGTCTTGTACCTTTGCACCGTGCTGTTTGGTCTGTGTGAGTCGATGTTACAGGTGTGGTTTAGTTTATGGTTATACTGAGTTATGTGCGATGGGATGTGATTAGCGCTTAGCCTTTAGCACTTCCACTATGCATAGGCTGTATTCCTGTGTGTTGTAGTGCTGTTAAATGCTAAGGGATTGTTACTTTGCTTCATGTGCTCAGAGTCTGAGTTTGCTGTATTGATTTGCTGTTTACTGATAATTTTACTGGCACAAGCTGAATACTGTCCAGGCTGCTGCCTTCGTCGTAAAGTACAGAAAGTTCACTCCCTGTGTTCTGATACAGTCCTGCGAATCTCCTCCCAGTATTGTGCATGTCAGAATTTTTTAATGTCGTTTTGTAACTTTGCTTGTTTTTTTTTTTTTTTTTTAATTGTTAATTGTAATTAATTACAGTTATCACAACACAGTAAATAAATAGTGATTTGTAGTGAGATGTGTTTGCTGCTCTGCAGACTGTGCTACCGTATGCCTACTGTATGCCTGCCTCTTTGCCTATTTTAGCCTGCTCAGACTGGGACCTTTTATAAATCTTATTTACTGTCTACTGAGTCCTAATAGGGTTAAAGCTGCAGGCCCTGAGCCAGACTGGCCTTCAGATGGTTTCTTTGCAGACTAAATCCTTTGCTTTGGTCGGGTTGGACGCAGTTGGTTGGACTCAGTTGGTTGGACGTAGTTGTTAGAGGGCATGTTTTGTTTGTTGACCACCATTGATTCTGCTGGACATCCCCTACTGGTTGTGATTGATAGAAGTGTGCTGAAAGAAACATGTCGTGGCTTTAATGAGTCCATTAAGACGTTTTAAGGCCTGTAGTCTGCCAGCCATTGTGCTTTACCTCATAGTTACACATTTCAAAGTATGCTTATACAAAGTGTGTGTGTGGATTTTTAAAAAAATGTAAAAACATTTTTTGTGTATAAATAAATACACACACAAATGTATACTACATTATATTTCTTATAAGAAGTGGCTAGCTTGCGAACTGATCACTGCAAATACGAGCAATTCTTGCAATTTTATTCTGGCAGTTTTGTTTGGTTGCCTTTAAACCATCTACATTTCAAATTATCATTGTGGACATAACACTCCAAGAACCCCGTCCATGCCTAAATTATTTATTGCTTGTTGTAATGGTTCTTTGGGTGGGTGGAGAACGTGTTGTATATGGTTCTGGTATTGATCTTTCTTGAAAATAATTCTATATACCATCGTAAAGGGTTCTTCTCAAACCATTTTTTTTAGAGACTAATGTTTTATGTTTTTTTACTAATGGCTTATTTTTCCCCCTCCAGATTTTTCTTATATATATATATATATGTATGTAATAATTTTTTTTTTTTTTTTTTTAATTGGTGAAGTCAGAAATCCTTTGGGTGATGTTCTTTTAGGGGACTTATTAAGATGCCTAAGTTCCATTACTCCCAGTGTGAACGGTATGTTCATGTATTGACCTATTTATAGGTGTTATTGTGATCTAATCTATCAAATCAGACCGTTTGGTCAGCTGAGAGAATCCAGGAATACCCTTAGTCATGTGTTGTCATTGTTGTGTTTAGAACAGTGCATTTTATATGAATTTGTTCAGGTTTGTAATATGAACACTATTGGCTTTGCCTTATTGATCCATATGCTCCATCATATGACCTTCGGGCATAATGACCTGTCACCCCTGCTCCACCCCCCCTGCATGCCCGGAGCTGCCACCCGTTCCACTCCCCCATAAGAGCTTTAATTGAGTCGGGGGAAAGCAGCTGTGCTTTGGGCTGGAAGCAGGCCAGCCAGCATCAGCCACTGCACCACCAGCCTAGGCAGGCGTGCCTTCTGATTGGCTCCCATCTGCGCCCATGTGACCAGGCTGACTGGATGCTCTCGTGCAAATGACACAGTTGAAGGGGAGATGGGATGGAGGCTGTCACTGGTATCGAAATGGGGTAGGTTTCTCCTTTTACCCCTCCTTTTACAGGAGATGCAGAACATGCAGACGTGACATCTTACGCTTCCATCTTTTCATGCGGATTAGGAGCAGCTCCTGCGGGAGAAAGAATAGCGCGTTTTGTGTGAATAGCGAGGCGGCTCCTCTAAGCCTTTTGTTTTGATGGTTGCTTGTTGAGAGGGGCAGACAGGCAGGGTGTGGGGGATGTGCATGGATACTGTGATTCTTGCTTCATCATTGAGAGACAGCAAGCGTTCTGCTGGTTAGAAAAAAAGTGGGGGGTTTCATTGTGCTTGAGGAGAGCAAGAAGAGGTCCAGGAAAAAAACCCTAAGATGCTTCATGGAGCTTTGGTCCGACGAATAAAATGTCAGCTTTAATAGGCAAGATGGTGGCAACGAGAGGGGCTGGTGCTCAGGTTTAGTGCAGATTCACCGGCGATGCGCTAACAAAGCAGATGTGTCATGGTGGCAGTTGCATTTTTCCAGGACTTATCCGTGAATTCCAGTCTGACCTTTTTATATGGTGCTATTTTTTTTTTTTCCAAGGCAGAGTTGTTACCAGGTTGAATTGTGCCGCACAGAACACAGCTCAAGGTGTGCGCTAATGGGAGTAAGTAGTTGCCTACTGTGTCTTTGTGGACTGAAGGGAAGGGCATTTGCGCTCTTGCAGCTGACTGCAGGGTTTTTCAGAAACGGGCTTTGCCGAGAGGGGGGTAACCATCCTTTTGGATGCTCTTGCATAGTGCTGCACCTCAAGTGACCAGCATGAATACAAAAACCCCAGCCTCCTGACAAAATGGATACCACTTGCAGGTTATCTGCGTTGATAAACGTGCACGTTATGTGGAAATGCAATGGAGATTGAATCATTTTTCAAGCATTTTAATGAATCTGTGAACAATATTGTAAACCCAATAAAATATTCATGAGGCGTTGCTAATCCTCCTCTTCTTGGTGTTGGTTTTTTGTTGTGGTTTGTCGCTCGCCTTACTGCCTCAAACCTTTTGTTGTAGTGTCGACCATTTTAGTTGCTTTTCTTGCTTCGCTTTGCCCCTTGGTTATTAAGAAAAGAGCATATTTCCATCACAGTGTTTTATTATAATGCATGCACAATGCTATAAACCAATGCAACTTTATCAACTATCAATTAAATGTGTTTGCTTTTTGATGTATTTGCTTAATCTGCATTTAAATGCACGTTTTAATTGCGATTTGCTTCCCTGCTGGGTAACATTATTTCCCTATTGACTGTTTATCCACCAAATGTGTGTCAGCAGATATGTGTCAGCAGATATCTGTGGCAGTTGGCTGCTTCTGCCCGTGATCAGCCCAAGCCAATCGCAAAGTGCTGCAATCAGTTGCGGTATGGTATATGGATGGCCATATAGGATAAATTGCTGATCTGATTATTATAATAGTAGGAGACTGGTGTCATTTTGCAGAGCTCATGTTGATGTTCATTTAGAGGAAATTAGTGTTGTAATGCGTTTAGTTCTGCAGGAGAGGACCAACAGCCTAAAGCTGTGCGAGAGAGCATCTTGCAGGCAACGTCTACCTGGATTAGCATGCAGAGAAACGGCAAATGCTGCAAAACAGACAAAGTACTGCAGCTCAGCATCACCTGAACATTTCATGAAACTTTGGTTAAACATATCTCCCCAATTTGAGAAGTTGTCTCTAATACTGGTATCGTCAATTTAACAAAACCCACCTTTAGCAGGAGAATAAGCATAACGTTATAATACCACCATCTTTTTCATAAACTGTATACGAGACAGAATACTGAAACCAAATCTTCAAAAAATATTATAGTTTACAGAAATGATTTAGATTATTTTAGAATAAGCCTGCAGCAGGCCTTGTACAGTCATGGGAATGCCATCTTGACAGATTGGCAGTTGACATCTCAACAGTGTTACAGCTGAAAATGGATAATTATAGGAGGAGCGGTATGTGAGTGGCGATTGATGGGATAGAGAAAGTCAGGAGGTTGCGCCATACTCTTGTAATTTTTGCGTTATTATACTGGATGCCTCCCAGCAGCGTGACCTTCAGCCTCTATGAATCCCAAAATAAAAACATTCCATTTGTTACAAGGTTGGCCACCAAAGTTGGGAAGATTAAACTCTTGAACAGAGCCTGAAACATGACCTCACATGCTGAAACAAGCAGTGAACCAGCGTGTCTGTTGTTTTATTGTATTTTTACAATGTGTTACCATGTGACTTGGTTGTGATGGACTGAACAAGTTGCCTTCAGTTCCTTGTTGGCTGTCAAATGAAAATCTTCGGTCCTATAGTTCATGGTGCTCCACTATCCCAGTTCAGTGCATGGTTGGTTGAGAACCTACCTGCTGCATGCCATGTAATAAAGACCCACCTTATGGTGCTGTTCGTGAAGATTTGTGAATTATAACAAATGCACAGTAGCCACCTGACTGGGTAGATCACATCAGTAGCTTTTTTGGATTAAAGGATGAATTATGACGGAAAGAATGAGTAGCAGGGAAGACGAGTTAAAGCAAGTGTGTGGTAAAACTGTGGACATCTGTGTAATTTAGAACCCTCAACCTCAGCCACTTTCTTGGTTTCCCACACATCACAAGCCAGCTTTCCGTTCCCATCATTCTGATATTTTCCACACGGTCAATGTTGTCTCAGGAAAACAGTCCTGAGTCGGAGACGGAGAACTTGCTTTAGAACTGCCATATCAGTCATTTAAAACAATCACAGCAGGCTTGGTGAATGATTGTGTTTTTGTGTCTTCATCCATTTAGTTTGTTATATCATAATAGGGTCTCACAGCCTGAAACTGGTGTTAAATGAGATGTTGGTTCGGTTTGTAGCATAACGTATCTCCCACCATATCAGATTGACCGAGTACAAGATACTGTAGAATTTCTGTTTATCAGCATTATCTCCACGTGCCTTGTGCAAATGTGTTGAACCATTGGGAATCTCTGAGGTGTCCGCCAGTCCTGCCTGCTAACCTAGCCACTGATCTACAAGCTGATAGACAGCCAGACTAGCTTGGTTATCAACCTAAATCTGTGATTGTTTATTCAGCACAACTCTAAGGAGAAAAGGCCATTGCTGTAAAGCGTTAGGAAGTACAGTAGGGTTGAATGATGTAGGGAAATGTCTAATTGTGATTTTTTTTTTTTTTTTTTTTTTCTGGTCAAAGTTACCATTGCATTGCAAAATTGTGAGAATTGTTTATAAATTGTTGTATAAATTGTTTATAAATTGATAGCTGGCTGTTTTTTGTTTTTTTGCTGGCTGTTTTTTTGCACACTGCCTGTTAATTAGGGTTGTGTTCATGTATCCAGAGTTGGGTTATTTGGACTAATCAGCTTCATGCTATTGCGTTCTACCTTTTGAGAAGAGGAGATAATTGATAACATGGTCTCTCGTAATAATAGCATCTTCTGTGATTTGAAAATTACACTTATTGAAATTGTGATTAATATAAAGACAGGTAATCTTTCAGCCCTAATATACAGGCACTGGCTTGTTGCCTACTGTAGCTTATAGCTCATCTGTCATGCATTCTCTCTGCTGTAATGTAGAGCCGAAGACGGTTAACTGCAATTATGACTGTAGTAGGATAGCTGGCTATGTACCTTACATCTGCACTCAGCCTCCAGCTAAGGATAGCAGGAATGGATCCTAGACTAGTTGTAGTGTTCTACCGGTTCCTTCCACCTTCAAGTTACATTATCAGAAGATATCCTAGTACTTAATATCTCTCTCTCAGCACTGTAGATTTATAGGGTCCTTCTCAGCCGTAACATGGTGACTGTTAGGAAGTAAGAAGCTCTGTTCATGTAACAGTAATAGGTGTGATGGTTTGTTTGGCACCAGTTCCTGTACCAACATATTCCACTGCTGGTCATGGTCATTTCCAGACCATGATATGTTTCAGCTGTGGTGCAGGTGCAGAGACAGCAGTAAGGTGAATGTGTAAGCCTCCGTAAGCCTCATGGAGCACAGCAGTCTCTCTAATAGGACGCAGCCCAGGACTCAAGTTGACGTTAAACACGTCTATCTTGATTTAGTGGTGATGCGTTATTTCTTTAGTTTTTCCACTTCATAGGTTCAGCTCCTCGCTTCTCAGCAGTGCTAAAAATAGGACTTCAGCAGTGCTAGAGTATCTCGTCACGAAATCCGTTCTGAGCCACCGTGTGCTCTCGAATTAATGTCTCTTTCCATTGTTATTTGCCTGCAAGATCGGTGGAGTTGGTGGAGCTCGTGTGCTCTGTGGGTGGAAATGGCCAGGGGGGCAGTCCACTCTGCAGTCCTTGCACACATGAGTCACGTGCATGATTACAATTCTTCTTCTGACTCTCATTATCTGCCATTGATTTGACCGTGTAGCCTTTAAAAAGGGTTGGGAATCATATGGGAGTCCAAATGTGCAACTTGCAGGCCTGTGGGCTGTGGAAGATACAGAAAGACTTGTCAGTAAGGCTGGGTGATGGTGGGAGATCTTGGCACATGTGATTTTTCATATCATTTGATAGAAATTTTATTTTAGTCATGTTTCGGGACATTCACATGTGTTCGAATGTCATTTTGAAACCATTTTGAAGTGACAGTGTTCAAATACGGAATCAGATGAGCCGTGCTTTTCGTTGTGAGGACATGGGGGAGACACATTTAGTAAACCGCAGGTTTTAATTTCCGACAGAGCTGTGAAGCGTTAAGGATTGACTTATGTTTGTAAGTTAGTATGTTAAGTTATGCTTGGCTTCTCTGAAATGTGTCTGCCTTAACGTGAGCATGTGGTTAATAAGGTAGGAACGAAGGCAGAGATGGCATGGCTTTGTTAGCAACTAGGCTAAGGGTAACTAGGGTCTTGCTGATGTTAGCCGGACTTGGGTCAGCGCAGTGTCCACAGAGAAGAAGAAAAAACCTGTAAAAGATTCCTTATTAGCATCCAGGGATGTTCTGACTGGCTCAGTAGCACATTTGACCCTCTGTTAGAAATCCAACACACAATCCTAGCGATTTCTCTTGACGGACAAAATAAAACATGTTTTGTAATACAGAACATGATCTGTCTGCAGATTTATGTTAATAAAGGTGAGCCGCAGGTCTGTCGAGCCAAAGTCAGTGTGTTTCGGTATTTTTTAATAGAGCCAAGGGTGAATAAATAAAACTCTGCTGGACAGTATGTATTTAAAATGTAGAGACATTTTCAACATTCAACACTGAAAATGTCAGTGAGCTGTCGTAACAGTCCTGCTGGGTTTGTGCTGTTACATGTGAATGAGAAGATGATCCCTCTCCATCTCCTTGTCCAACATGCTGAATGGGGATCTTCCTAATTATCAGTATTATTTACGCAGATTAAGATCATTTTAACTTTTGCTCTCTGGCTTGCCTTTACTTGCTGCCTTCTTATAGCCCCCCAAACATGCAGTTCGTCTTGTAAGTCCTTCAAGGGTTTAGCCATGTGCTGTTTGTTTGGTTGTTGTGCCAGGTTTGTGCTATTCCTGTTGGAGGGGAAGCTTCGCCCGTTTTGGTGTAAATTAGACGAAAAGAAATGATGAGAGGATGTGATGCTGTGTTTTGCATTGTTAGCAAGAAAAACAGTGTTTACTGCCCAACACTCAGTTTTACTTCAAGGCACATCTGTTTCATGCTTCTGCTACATTACCTCTCTCTTTATCTGTCTCTCTTTATCTCTCTCTCTTTCTCTCTCTCTTTATCTCTCTCTCTCTCTTTATCTCTCTCTCTTTATCTCTCTCTCTCTCTCTCTCTCTCTCTCTCTCTCTCTCTCTCTCTACCTCTCTCTCTCTCTACCTCTACCTCTCTCTCTCTCTCTCTCTCTCTCTCTCTCTCTCTCTCTCTCTCTCTCTCTGTCTCTGTCTCTCTCTCTTTCTCTCTGTCTCTCTCTACACTACTGTTGTCGGGTGTTTCACACGGGCCAGAAAGCCATTAATAAAGCCTGATTAACTGCTTTACACCTGGTGCTTAAGAATCTGTCGCCTCTGCTGTGCAGGTCAAGAGGTAGTCCAAGATGGCTGCAGCATCTTATGATCAGCTGCTGAAGCAAGTGGAGGCACTCAAGATGGAGAACTCCAACCTGAGACAGGAGCTCGAGGACAACTCAAACCACCTCACCAAACTGGAGACGGAGGCCTCTAATATGAAGGTACGAGGTTTTGTTGATATTGAGACACGTTGTGTGCCCTTATGCTTTTAGGCCTGGTTCAAAATGCAGGTTCAGTTTTAATGGCACTGCCTTGAACATTTAACATTGCCTTGATAAATTTAACCTAGTCATGCATCCCTGTGTACTTCCAGTGTGTGACACTGCATTTAGTATCAAAGCCTTTTTTTCTGCTTGGGGAGAATTAATATGTAGAGTCTGATTGTGTTGTAGTCAGAATTAAAATGTTGGTCAAGGAACTTCAATTAGATATTTCCCTCAAATTGTTTAGCCCTGCTCTGATTGTCACTATTGATCACAATAGTATTGATCAGCATTGATTTAAAGAACATTGATCTCATGTTTCATTGGGAAGAGAGTAATTAGTCCGGGGTTTACTGTAGTGCAGTGGGTGATTTGATGAATGAAGGTTAGAATTAGGTTAGCAGTTCTTAAGTTAACATTACCTGTACATTCCACCGATTGCAGTCGTACTGAACCTCAGGAAAGCCAGATATCATGATGGGTATCATGTACTGTGAAAATGGCCTTCAGTGTTCTTTTGCCTTATTGCCCACACCTTTGCTATATCAATATTGGACATTGGTTAAACCAAAACCTTGTTGGCTAATCTTAACCATTAGCACTGGAATTAAAAAATGATGTACTGATGTTACATCTGAGTGCTTATTGTTAAGATAATGGGAGATTATCAGTGTGTTCAATTTTAAGTGGACAATTTAATGCGGTGTGTGTGTGTGTATTCAGAAAGCATAGCATATACAGCATATCTCAGATTATGTGTGTGCAACTGACATTATTTAAGGACAAGACAGAAGCAGTCTTGCTACTTGAATTGACCCTTTGGCTCCAAAAGCCCAAGTCATGAAAAGGACTTTTTAGTGAACCCCAGTCCCCCTTGTAGGCCTGTTCGTCAGAGCACTTTCTGACTGGGCTTCCTATTAATGTCTGGCCCTTCACAGCAAAACGTCACTCTCGATCCGTCTTTTCCACCTGAGTGCCCTTTTCTTTTTGCTAAACCCTGAAACCGAGGGCCGTGTTCAGGTCTTGGGGAGCTGTTGATGCGGAAGAGTCAGCCTGCTAGGTGGGAAACAAGTCATTTGGATGTGTCTTGGCAGCCCTCAGCTAGGGGCGGAGAGTGTGTGACAGAAAGTACTTGTTCTGGGGCTGAAAGCGCAGAATCTTTTGGATCCCTCTACTCCAGAGAGCATAAACCTAAAGGGAAATCAGTCACTGTGGATTTAAAGGACTGTTTAAAAGATGATTTCCAAATGGTGTTAGAGCAGCCAGGAGAATAGAGAGCTGTTGAGCGTCTTTCTCTGCAGTGTCATGTTTGTGCCACTCGTGGATGTACGTTTGGTGTTGCTAGGGAGCTAGGCTTTGAAGCGGAAGCAGATTTCCACTCTGCATCTTCATTCGTCGTCGGATCCTTAAGGGTAAAGTGAGCCTTTTTGGTTGGAGAGCTGAGGAAATGACAGGCTTAATAAGAATCGAGACATCTGTTATCAGGTCAGTCAGATTAGACAGCCTAGTTATTAGAACCTGAAGATGAGCATCAAGCAGTCTGCGGCATATGCTGGATGAATCATGATCATGTTTGCTGTGTCGTTGCTGTGGGTTTGTCTGAGCACTCGGGCAGAGATTTACCTTGGGCATTTGGCATTGCCTGTCCGTCGCCTTATTTCTCCTTCTGCGACGTTTATTGCTGTGATGTAATTGCCTTAATGTGAGAAAAAGGACCCTTCGTTCCAGACGGCATTGTCAGCCAGTAGCTGCACTGTTGCCAAAAGCAAATGTTCTCTCCAGCTCTCCTTTGCCTCTCTGCCCCTTTCTGGAGGATTCCATCATTGCTAGGAGAGGGAGAGAGAGCACAGGGAATTGCTTCTCTCTCTCTGGGGTCTCGAGAGGTAAAGTCACCGTTCACGTCTTGGGTTATGTAAGAGGTCCAGGACGTGTCTAAATGCGTCCTCCCACATTTGGAAGCTGTAATGCTCAAAATGAACCCACCACACGGGCACATTCAGCCCTCCCTGATGCCAGTGGTTATGTCAACTCTGGGAATAATCATACCCTTTGGGGCACTAATGAGGCATCGGTTGGGCCAAGTGCAGTTTCAGCTCTGACAGATGTGGGCAGTGCATTGTCTTCTGGGGGCTATTTAGGTTGCAAAAAAATTAGGCTTTGCCAATGAAGTGCCCTCCTCTTTGTGACGTTTGCCGGGGGGTCTTTAGAACTGGACTTTGAATGCACTTTCTGGTCTGGGGTTTTGTGATCACTGATGGGTTTTCATTCTGTCACATGAGCGATTAAGTGAGCTACCTACAACTCAGGAACGGAAACAAGGTCAGGATTTAAAGATCTCTGTTGAGATTTTGATAAGTATAATCATTTAATGGTGTGAGGTTTAGTTTAGTGACATGAAATATTACTGAGCATCTTCAGCAGTGCGGGAGATTTCCTGGTTTAGCGAGGCTTGACGGCTTTCAGGGAGTTGTTTTGTGCTATATCGTTTTGTCTGAAGACTGAATTCATCCCTGGGGGGAACTCAATATGCATTTCCAAATGTCCACTGTTGCATAATGTGTATTAAAATGTATATTCGTGCTGAATAATTCTGAATATCTGAGAATTGGAGCGGAATTAAACAGGGATATCAATAGAGCTAGCGGGAGAATGTGAGAGAATTAATCTATGTGATGTAAGTGGCGTTTCTCTCTCAGTTCTTTGGAGCCCACTTGTCACTTTACTTATTTGCTGATATACATGCTACACCACCCCTCTTACCCCACCCCCTCTTTTTCTCTCGTTCCCTCTTTTTCTCTCGTTCCCTCTCTTGTTCCAAAGTTCACTTAATACTTCACTATTACTTCACTTAATTAGTACTGCTTCTTAATTCTATATAACATTTATTGTAAGCAAATAAAAAGCACAAAATCATAAGTATATGCAGCTATACTAAAATATTTGTTTTGTTTGTTTCTATTTTATTCTCATGGTCAAATAGAATAGCTGTAAAAATGGTTGCACCCAGAAGGAATCAACAAACAGAAATGAAACTTGGTGTGTAGGTTTAACATTGTGAGACATGCGAATGCGAAGTTGCACCCTCAGCCACAGACCAGTCTTATCACTTTACCTGATTGACCCAACAGCCACGATTGTGGCCCTGGGGTGAGCTCCAGGATGAATTGTCTGTTACGGGTTACACGTCCAAAATTCACTCCACCTCCACCCCTGGGATGGGATGGGTTATCGCTGGACACCTTTAGGGACCTCTATAGCCTGACGTTGTACTGAGAAACACTACTTTTGTATGTGTAGCTCAATAAATATTGCCCATATCAGGTTTAATTTATTGTGATTTATTGTTCCTGGTAACATTTATCTTTTTCTGTTATACTATAATGTATTTTTTATGTATTCCTGTTAAGAGAAAAATGTGTTTTGGTAAGAATAAACATAGAGCTGTGAGAAATGGCACTGGTATTATGCAGCATCATGCATTCAGTATATTTCAAAACATGTTTTATTATTAAAAAATAGAAAGCCTTTTTTTAAAATTGAGAGACTGGTAGGTTTTTGTGTCCAATGCACAATGTTAACATAAGAGACAGCCTTAGGGCATTTTCACACTTGTAAGTCTGCACCCAGGGCCAATTCTGGGCTCATTTGGGGGAGGGTCTCATTATCGCTGGTTTATTTTCACACACAAGAACTCCATCTGAGCCGTGGATCAGTTACACAGTTCCATATGTCGCTTTTCTGCGGTAGGTGTGCAGAATGGTAGAAAGAAGCTTCCTCATTTTGCTGCTTTTCATTGGTTTGCCTGGATACAAACACAGAAGCAGGGAGGAACAGTGCTTTTGCCATACATAGCATTTCATTGTGCTGGAGCACCTGCAGACAAGATGCCGTTCCTGTATGAGAAGATTTTACGTTTTTCACCATGCTCTGTAACCCTAGGTAGATGCACTTACTTAATGAAGGTGAGCTTAATGTAGTGACCTTGCTCCAGTCCTATGGAAGTATATAAGTTTTGTTGGGGATACACTGATACATGATGGTGATAACACTTGATTATGATATGACTAGGTCTCAAAAGGTACAGTAAAGACGAGTCGAAGCTGTGACACTACAACATAAACCAATCACACAACCGTACAGGTGGCTTTAGGAGTGTATAGTTTACTAGAAGCAAACCCTAGATCACCGGTTTCAGATGGGCCACAGATTGGTGCTCTGGACAGCTCCCAGATTTAAAAGGCGCTTTCACAATTGACCATACAGACTAAACCAAGCAAAAGCCCAGTCTGGAAACGCTCTAGTTTGAAAGCTTAGATGAACTGAAACTGCAACTAACCAGCACAACACTGGATACTGGTGGAAACTCTATGTTCTCTCTATGTACTCTGTCTTCTATGTTCTCGTTTGTTATGCAGAGGATGAGGTGTCAACGTTAGATTGTCATTGATTCATATATTTACCATTCCTGGACTTAACTTCATCATCTAGCCTGGTTTAAGAAATAAATTTTTAGCTTATGCCACATTGCAGTTACATCCTAGATGCAGTGCCCCATTAAGGCTCTTGCGGTTTAGAGTAGCAAAGCAAGCCAGCACCATTTAAAGATTTTAAGAGTGAATTGATTGCCCATAGTATAACAGAATTGTTGGTCTGTATATTTCTTTAGTCATCACATAATATGTTCCTAGATCTACTCCCCAGTTCAGCACCGTTCTAGAGTAACTGAGTATATCCCTTAGTCTGATCCAGGTAGACGTAGTCCCATATTCTGCATCTTATAAACTACCATATGGTAATCTTATCACGGTCACCATGACCTATATAACCTTTCCGATAATATAGACTCGTCCCATAGACTCTCTCTTGTTGTCCAGCCTCTTTTGATCGAATCCAATGCGACACAGACTTTAGCGACAGCCCTTTTCCTCTCTCACCTCTGGCCCATTCGGGCCTTATTTTAGCGGAGCTTCCTTCCGGGCTTTGTTTCCCTGATGAATGCAGCTCGTTTCCGTCCCTCAGCCATTTCCTCTCTCATCTGGCTGCTGGAGACAAACATCTGCAGGCAGACAGTAAACACCTCCCATTCATCAATAACTCTCCTTCCTCTCCCAGCATTAGCAAAGTACAGTTACAGAGCACAATGGTGGCTTATACTGTTTTCCTGGTCTTGCTCCAAAAGGAACACATGCCTATTAATGCGGGTTTCCGCGAGGCTGTTTGGGCTGTCGGTAACTATACTCATTATTTTGGTCGTTTTGATTCCTGCTGTCACTACTGGTTCAGAAGAAGTCCTGCAGTTGGGATGCTGTCCACCTTTCAGCAACATTCAACACCTTGCATGGCAATAATCTGATGTATAATAATCTGATGTGAAAAATTGTACTCCTGCTGTCCATTTTGGAACATGGCATCCTTAAAGGCACAGAGCTTTACCCTTTGGATTAGCCAGGATCACGGTGGCTCCTCACTTGTGCCATCATGAGGATCCCTGTGACTGCAGTACTACAGTGGCTGCGTCTGTTCTTATGAGCACAGTTCTGGTAGCACTCTCCTACTCGGGTTTAGAAGAATCCCATTTCTGTAGTCTCTGGCCTAGCAGTGAATGCTTCATCAAAGAATGGATTCTTGCAGAGAATGTGCTCACAACAGTGACTCAGTCTTATCGTCTGATCTCTGTGCTTTAAACAGAGGTAGGCTGTGCACTGCATCAATTAGTGGAGGAATGGGTATGAGAGAAGTTTAGTCAGCCCCCCAAAATAGGTTTGTGTAAAGTGTGGGTCATTCTGTAGGAACTAAATGATATGGGTGCATAAGTAGGGAAATGACTCACACTCATGCTGTCCCTAATGGAGTGGACATCATGCAGTGAACTGATTATTCTGATGATCTAACCAAATCCTTTACAATTTAGTCCAGGTCACATGTTCAAAAAAACATTATAGATATGGGCTTATAAACTGTGACAGATGAAGGTGTTAATAGAAAACTCTATAGACATTAATTTTTATATCTCAATTTGAAAGAGAGCAGTTATCAAATCGATAGAGCAGCGGTTAATATTATAGAGTACATTCACCAGTGTCGTCTACAGCCAGCCTGGTGCATTCAGCTTGCATGCCCGAGAAAGGGCATATTCTGGTGGTCTTGACCAAAAACAACATACTTGCATTTAAATTGCAATTGCGGTTACAAATAGCATGAATGACGTACAGCACTGTGTGGACAGTGTAAGGCAACAGGCAATTTAGCAAGTCGTATCTAATTCATACAGAATGTTAGGTATAGGTGTGGAAGCTTCATTTAAAAACAGCGCTGGTACCTGTTTGCTCTAACCTTCGTAAACTAGCTGGGAAACATTACCTAACGGCATATTAAGCATGTTTGTAAATCGCTCTGGATTAGCCTTAAATGTAAATGTTGGCCTCACCCTCTGTTTACATAAAAAAAAGAAATACATGCTCCATTTATTGGCCTAAAATGTCTCTGGATGTCATCACTGAGTGTTATGAGACACAAAGCTGCTCCAAGATGTGATCACGATGTTGACTGGTTCCAGTTGCGCTCACCTAGTAGTGCACCTCTTATATATGCTACACCTTTCCACCACCACACTTTAAAAATGTCTACATGATTAAAGCAGGAAGATATGAACACTGTCATTCACTGGTTTAATTAGGACGGGTTAATTGTAGACAGACTTTCAGAAATGAAATTTCTTTGCGTACTGCTGTGTATATGGTGAGTGGAGCCGATAAAATGGACGAAGAGTGTGGATAGAAGGAAAGTGGTGTTTTTTTTTTTTTTTTTTTAAATGTTCTGATATGACGGCGCGTGTTGCCTAACAGCCTGCTTTGCATGGGTTTTTAAAACAGATTTCAGTCTAGAACCTTCACAGTACTATAAAATAGAATGGGCCTGTAGTGTGTTTGTAATCAGTTTTGTCCTTGGATGGTAAAATGGTTTTTGGAAGGTTCTTCGAGGTTCTGAATATTCATAAGTAAGAGGGAGGTTGCTTGTGTTTTGTTTTTTTTTGAAAAATGAATTTTTATTTTAACAAGAAATGAGTCATTAATTACTATATATCATTATTTACCATCTGAAATGTCATTTTAAGGTTCACCTCTGTAGGGTTCCCCACATTTTGGTGATATCCAGCCCGATTTTGTTGATTTTAATTTGTTAAAGAATTTCCTGTAGGTTAAGCTTTTAGAAGCATTAAGCTCCTCGGTATCACCATCACTCTAGCTCTGCATCACATTTCCCATGAGACCACTCTAAATGACTCTTTACCTGTCGAGTAATCACAGCAGTTTAAACCCATGCAAAAAAATGTACAGTAGTTTATTGATAAAAACGAAACCTATATAAACAAATATGCTAGTTTTACCCTGCCTGCATCTCACTGGTGGCTTATCTTTTCTGTCCACCTTTCAAGGATGTTCAGGCCCATAGTGAAGGTGGACTCCAATCCCAGACTCTACTTATTCACATTACACACACAAGGTCTCCCCCAACACAAAGGCTAAGCCTTGTAGGTGTCTTGCCTGACGTCGGGTCAGGCAGAGTACTCTGTTAGAGTTAGATTTCACCAGAATTCTTGGCTCCTTTCCTATAGATGTCGACCACACTGCATTGATTTCCATTACTGGGAGGATAGGATGACGTCTTTAAAAGTGTCTGTGTGGTTGAGCTCCGTGCGTGAGTGCATCTATGACATAAAGAGTTTCAAGGGCATCTGCCATCCCTTCTGGATCAGTGTAAGCTGAAACCACGTCCGACAGTGCAGACGAAAACCAAATTACACTCATGAGCCATGAACGTCAGGCTGAATTACTCCTAACGTGGATCTGGCCATTCCAGCAGGCTAGCTCGGCTGTAATTAACGCTTTACGGAGGTACTTCTGGATTGAGAAGTTGTTTATAGCGCTGAACCAAGACTGAGTAAAACAAAAACCAGCAACAAGGGCAAAATATTTTTGTCATCTCTCTGACTCAGAGTGTAGTACGTGGTCCATGATCATATGACCCTCCCCACCAATAATGAAGCTGTTGTTTCCAGAGTCTGCTCGGAGACGTCACATTTGCTCTGAGAAAAGAAAAGGAAAAAACACACACACACACACACACACACACACACACACACACACACACTAGTGTCACAGTCTCCGAAACGCTCCTGCGGTTTTGTTTGTCCCTGAATGAAGGAAGATGAACGGCTCGTTTCTGGTTGACCTTTCCTTTTCGGACATCTCTGGCTTTCAGCCAATGCGACGATGTGTGTCCGCAGAGGTCAGAGGGCTGCAGCCGTGTTGACCCTGCTCCTTTGGGGCGGGGAGGCGTTTTCTCTGAATGGGAAGCAGCTGTATTCTTCATGAGGCTGTGGGTCTGCTGGATAGGATGGGTGGAAAGAGCTGCTTCCTGAGAGGTAGTCCCGTTGCTGGGGGCTCTGCTGCCTGTTCCGTGGATTAGCGGCTCGGACTGTAGGGTCGTCTTGATTTCTGTAATGGAGCTTTTACGCTGATTAGCATTACAAATGGCAGATGTTAATGGATTACTGTGGGTTCGGTTTGACTGTGAAGATGCAGGGAGGCAGACTTTCCTCTGAGCAGGCAGAACTGTGGTAAGTAGAGGTCTCTTTGTAACAACTTGGTAGTACCATTTAGTGAGTTACATACAGTTGTATATGGTGGCAGCCGGCTAAGTCAGATTTATGTTGAGACATGAAGAGCTTTTTGAGGTTCTCACCAGTGTGGCGCCTGTAGTTGGTGCTTTTACAGATGCTTTGGTATTTCCTGGTGTTGTCGGTGCCCTTGGTTGACTCATAACCCATGGTTTTCCAGTGTTTACAGTGAATATTTTATTTTTGTCCCTGTTGGGGCCCTTCAAAACTGCCAGTGGTAGCCGTACAAGCATGGGGTTGTCGAATATGGGCTTTGAATACACCATGCAGTTGAATACACAAGGTTTTATGTTCTAGGTTTTTAAGAGGTTCAACAGCAATTGACAGAGTTCCTTTATAATAATTAAATTTCATTTGTGATCGAATGATTTACAGCCCATACTGGAGGAAAAGAGAAATTCTGAAAGTGGCCAATATGAAACCCCACACTAGTTACATATCTTATTACTTCCTGTTTATGGGTACAACACCATATTTAAACAACACTACCTCAGAAAGCCTACTGTGGCCAGACCCTGGAACACTAGGACTAGCTTCTCCAGTACAATCTAGCTCACTGTAAATAATCGAATTCTTGAACTGGTAGCTACATATGTAGGTTTGTGGTCTTTTTAACAGTAGGGGAAACTGTTCTCTTCAAAGATGATGTCAAGTTGGCGACATTGCATGCTCTTTTTCTTCTTAGATGGTTCACTAATCTAGGTTCATCTCCATTTATTAAAACGTGACCCGTTTGGGTTAACCAGGCCATCCATTTCTTCTTAGCATAGCTTGTAGAGACACGTGTCTTATGTTTGTACTCACTGCACCATTGCTAAGGAGGACTTAAGAGCATAAATGGTTCTTATATACAGACATACTTTGCCTTGTTTCTTCTGAAACACTGATCCGAAGGCCTGAACTCGGGTATCTGTGCAGACAGCAGATAGACTGAAGAAAATGACTTAACTGGGGAATCGGTACCTTTCAGCTCACATGCGCAGACACATCTAACACGCAATCACAACATTAAAGAATTAGCAGGAGCACATCTGTAGGACTTCAAAGCGGTTTTGTGCTTCTGACAGAGAAGCCGTTTGATGGGACTTCAAAGCATCGATGGAGGTTTTCGTTTCCTTTCACCTCATCACAGCCACTTTAACCTACAAGCGAAAAGAGCCCAAAATATTTCCCTTCTTCTAGTCAGATAGTTTGCTTGATCTCTGCGATCTAAAGATCAGGCTTGATGCGTGTAATGTACAAGATGTTTTATGTGTTTATCACATCAGAAAGAATATGTTTCAGAGAGAGACACAAAAAAAAAGATGTTCTTTGTTTTTGTGGTGCAGGAGGTGCTGAAGCAGTTGCAAGGAACTATTGAAGAAGACTCGAAAGATTCTCAAGGCCAGATTGACTTTTTGGAGAGGCTTAAAGGTATGAGGTTTGATTTGAATGCATTTACACTCCTGTGGAACAAAATGAGACCAACCTTCATTTACTTCCACTCAGCATGGTCCATAATGTTATTAACTTGTTTAATGTTGAGGAAAAACCAGTAGGAGACATGACACATTTCTTGGTATGCAGTGTGTCCACCTTTCACCTTTTAGACCCTAGTGTTGTCACAGTGAAAGCTGTGAGATTTTTTTTTTTTTATTTCAGCAGGAGCAGGGCTTGGTGTTTTCTTCTCTCTCTCAGAGATGAAAGCTTTAAGTGCTGTTTATCTGATGGTGACAGGTTTGGAGGTCTGGCAGGGTCTTGCATGGTCCATTTTTTTAAAAACTCTTGACTTTCCCCTTCCTTATGCAAGTGAATGATTTCTTGCACCATAAAAGTCTTAAATAATAATGTCTTTACTAAAGGGTTTGTGCTTTATGAACAGGTTTACCTAGGAATGTAAAGTATGAAGGGTGGTCTCTGACTGTTTGCACAGTACCATCTGTTGTGTTATGATATTGCAGATGTACCTGTAGATGTTAAATGCGTATCATCATTGTCTATAAAAGTATCTCCATATTTTAAGCTTTTTAGCTTTGAGCATATTTGGAGCTCAGCAGCTGCCATGCCGGTTACATTATCTGGAAATTGTGTGATGATTGGACCAATAGAAATATTCTACAACTGGTTGAATAAAAATTTGCATTGAAAGTAAATATTTGTGCCATCTGCTGTGAAGTTACCATGTTGGATAGCCTTGTTTTTCTTTGTACAGCGATGATGCGTAACAGGTTATAAAAGGCCCATGTAAGGTGATATTTAATGCCAGTCCTTTCTAGACTTTGACCCTCTATAATTTCTGAAAGTTAGAGTTCACATGCAGTTCACTTTTACAAGCAATGTCACCACTATGTTTCTCATCAATTCCTCAGAGATAAGTCTGGACCCTAGTGGTTTCCCGAGTGTGAAGCTGAGACCGAAAACCTCCATGCAGGGTTCAAGCTCAGGCCGTTCTGCAGACAGCAGTCCCAGTCCCAGCCCCATGAGCTCCTTCCCCAGGAGAGGGGTGGCTAACGGGGGCAGAGATAGTGCTGGATACCTGGAGGAACTGGAAAAGGAGAGGTAGGGGTTGCACGGCATTCGACCAGAATGGGGGTTCTCCTTAACCCTGGTTTAGTTAGTGAGCCAGTTCTGTACTGTGTTGTGCTTATCTAGTTACTGATGTTGTATTACAATGTTATGTTTTATAAAAGGGGGACAGTATTACAAATGTACAGCTGTCAGGAGGGTTGCTGCTTTTAGCTGTCCAGTGTACTCTTGTCCATGTTTGAAGATAGTAGTATATTATACAGTGTCAAACCACATAAGCAAGTCTATTTGAGATTCCTGTTGCTGTTCCAGGTGTGGATGTAACCTAGGCATGCAATATATGTGTTACTGTTCATTACTTCATTAACACCCTCTGTCTGAAACTTTCCAGAGTTTCTGGAAAAACATCACTTATGGCTGATAAAAGGCCTTAGACCCCCCACCCCCAAGCCCAGTCAGAGGTTTCCTCAGAGTCTAAATTGGGTTTGAACTAAGATTAACTATGGTGCAAGATGCAACACTGGTGCCATCTTATTCTATTAATTCCCAGTTGACATGGAGACACTTATTTCCGTCACAGAGTAACAGCATGTTTTAGTCCTGTATGATACTTAACATTGCCTATCTGTCTTTCTGCGTTCAGGTCGTTATTAATGGCAGAGCTGGAGAAAGAAGAAAAAGAAAAGGACTGGTACTACGCCCAGTTACAAAACCTCACCAAACGAATTGACAGCCTTCCACTGACTGAGAACGTAAGTGTATAAGAGAGTGTTCTCAAGAAAACATTCATATCGCTTTATTTAACAGATGTTCGTTTCGGCATTAGCAGAAGTGAGTGATGTACCCTGTTGTTTGCGCAGTTTTCCTTACAGACAGACATGACTCGCAGACAACTGGAATACGAGGCTCGGCAAATCCGGGCAGCGATGGAGGAGCAACTGGGCACTTGCCAGGACATGGAGAAGAGGGCACAGGTGAGCCACTTACACGCAATAACGTCCCTGCTAGATTTAGTGCTTCACCACCCAAAGATACCCAGCCAAGAGCAGCTCTGTGGTCAGCATCTGGCCAATGAGGAAGGCAGCTAGAGGATTGCTTACACAATCTGTGCATCAACAGATGGGCTGAAGTCTCGATGCACAAGAGAAGTAGCTTAACAAGGGAGTTTCTGTGCATGATACCATGACCATGTTAGTGTCGCTACTGTCCTGGGATTGGCCCACCATACAAATAACATCTATCCTGTGGTAAGAAATTAACCGCATGATGAATTAGGTAATTGGGGGGGGGGGGAGAAGGCAGTTAATATTTGGGTTCCAGAAAAGAAGTAGGCCTCCAAAAGAAGTATCTGTTAAATATGTTTATGCACATATGAGCATGAAGGATAAAAATTCTGATCTATCACATAAAATGAGACATTGGTAATAGATATCTAAATTGCAAAGGTGGCAGAAGCTGTACCACAAAATAAAAATGAAAATATGCACGTGTTTACAACGGTAATGGAGCTGGAGAAGACCAAGCTGTACAGCATAAAAGACATTAAAATAAATATGTGCTTAATATTATATAAAGCTTTATGGGCTTTGATGTTCATTTTGATGTCGATTTTTATTGTTGTGACTTTAATAGATAATTCATTTTTAATGACTTCTTAATATACTTCAATTGCTGAATAAAACATGCCCTGCTCTCTTGTGGCATGTCTTTATATTATTTAAAACAATGCTATGGTATTCTTTAATCAAATAATAATCATGTTGTAATGAAAAAATAATAGTTTTTTTATTTTTTTTATTTTTTTTTTTTAACGGGAGGTTAATGTTGCTAAGCAGTAATAGGCATATACTTGTCATATTAACCTCAGAGTGAAACTAAAGATACAACAGAGGTATCAAACTGATCGACTACAGTTGATCATTCTTCATTTGTATGTCATCTCCTCAGGTGCGGGTCGCGCGGATCCAGCAGATAGAGAAGGACATGCTGAGGATTCGGCAGCACTTACAATCACAGCCGGCGGAAGCTGAGGTAGCGTATGCAACTCCTCCTCCCAGCTTCAGCAATCAGCATCTATAATGCATCAGTCCACTGAAGGAGAAACAGCAGGCTACTTAGTCCTTATTAGAGGAGCTCAGCCCTGGAATAAGCTCTAATGAGTTACTGACATTCGTGAACAAGGCATTTATCTGTGTGGTGCTCTTTTCTTCAAAAGTTGAACACATGGTTATACAGCCTAAGCGTTTAGTCCTCTCAAGGATCCTAATCTCCTTATTTTTCTAAGACGGCAGGCTCAGTTTCAGTCTGGTTTTGTTTCTGTTTCACTTTTAATCCACTTGTAAACTTTTTTGGAGCAATCACAGACCCATGCTATTTCCGGGTTATCCCCAAGAAACACTGGAGTGATTGATTATGAGATTATTCATCGTCTCCTGATTTATCTCAGAAGGGGTCATGTGCAGTTCAGGCGGGGCCAGAGAAAGAATGTATACGAATAGTGTTAATTCCTTGCACCAACATTAAGTACTGTTTAGACTGTGAAGTCTTCACACAGCCCAAACAGATCTGCTCTTGGTTAGGGCTTGTAGAATGCCATAGGAAGTTCATTGCTTAAGACTGCAAACAGCCAGAAGGGGGAGCACTTTGTGTTTCAAAAGCACTTCAGATCAAACGTGAGCGTGTCATGTCCAGTACTCTTGGTTGTTCCTTATTATAGCTTGTATACATTCATGAAATGTTGTTCTGCAGGCATGTGGTGTGTCACACAGTAACATTAGACGGTACATGCTGTGCAGATACACAACAGTGTGCAATGAATACAGAACATACAGTAAACATACAGGGCATTACACACACATGATGCTGATTGTGCATGATAACAAAGATATATACACAGTTAGGCATCATATAGAATACTCAGTTTAATTTAGTTTTGTACTTTAAATGATTTCATTTTTTAATGTATTTTGGAACTTATGCCTGACCTTAGTCACACGTACAGGGGTTGGACAATGAAACTGAAACACCTGTCATTTTAGTGTGGGAGGTCTCATGGCTAAATTGGACCAGCCTGGTGGCCAATCTTCATTAATTGCACATTGCACCAGTAAAAGCAGAGTGTGAAGGTTCAGTTAGCAGGTAAGAGCACAGTTCTGCTCAAAATACTGCAATGCACACAACATTATGGGTGACATACCAGAGTTCAAAAGAGGACAGATTGTTGGTGCACGTCTTGCTGGCGCATCTGTGACCAAGACAGCAAGTCTTTGTGATGTATCAAGAGCCACGGTATCCAGGGTAATGTCAGCATACCACCAAGAAGGACGAACCTCCACCAGCATCACGTAGTGACCTGGCCACTATCCTGCAAGAAGAATAGCTTAAAATCCCTCTGACCACTGTGCAGGACGCAGTATATGTCATTCCCAAGACCAACTGACGCTGACCATACTAATAAATGATTGTGGTCTAAAACCAGGTGTTTCAGTTTCATTGTCCAACCCCTGTACCTCATGTAAGTAATGTTATAACTTTGAGTCAGCATGTTGACGAACTGGTTAACATAAACATGGCCCTTATCTTACTCCAAACAAATGGTGCTCCTGGAATGTTATGTCCAGCACACCAGACCCAACATATATTTTTTGGTTAGGAGGCATGAATGCTGAGCTGAATTGGCAAATATCTAAATCTGTCAACAATATTGGATCCTAAATAAAGTCTGGAAAATCTTCTAAAGGTTTTATAAAACTTGTATAGACTCTGTTGTGCACAGCTCTCCATCCCTAAAATACCCCACCGTTATTAAACAAAATGCCTAAATAATACTTGGAAAACTTTTGCTTTCTTTACGGCAGTTTTTAAATATTATAACTGGCAAGTTTCACGTTCCGTTTAATAAACCTGGCCATTATTCCCGGTTCGATTAACTGATGGGTACAAACAAATAAACTGCAGTAAAGTAAATAAACAAGACACAGAGACTGTCCCAAGTCTGCTTTTGTATATGGACGGGCATTCGAGCAGTAAACGACCGAAGTAACTAGTGCACACAATGTCAGTTGTCTTCTCATTCGAGCCAGCAAGTGTAGAATGGTTTTACAGGGGCAGAATAAGCTACATGAGCCATACATATTTAATTGAATGAGCATGTGTGCTAAATGTAGGCTCTTTGGATGACTGAGCATGCACAGATGTGAGTGTGACCTAGCTTTTAGATGTACAGGTCAGGGGCCATAAGGCTTGATGTGTGAGTGGATGATTCAGTATGCATAAAGTACTGGATTATCTGTGTGGGATTATGTTACATTTTAGGGCTGTTGTAAATCATCCGTATAAGGCGCACGAATGCATGTCCGTGTTCATGTATGTGCATGTTTCTGTGCACATTTTGGAAGCGGTTTTTTTTTTTTTTTTCTTTCCCACCCCTAGCACAGTTCCTATTGGACACATTTGATTTCCCTCCCCCTGTGTTGCTTTTAATCCTGCAGGCTGAACGAGCAGTTTATGTAGGTCAGGAAGAGGGAGCCTGATGCTCTTGCAGCTGCTGTAGCCTAGTGACTACTGAATCTTTCTGTTTCTTCCTCCCTCCCTTCCTCTCTCTCTCTCTCTCTCTTTTCTTGGTGATTTAAATCTGAAATGAGAACTCTATCTGATCTGACACAACCAGTCCTAAATGATCCTCATAGTGGACGTCAGTCCCGGCTCTTTCTCTCTCTTGCATGATGACGTAACTTGCTTAGTCTCTCTCCCGCACTCCTGTCTTTTCCTGTTTTGTGGTACGGTTTCATGTCTGTCCATCACATCATCTTGGCTCTTGTGTCTTTGTTAACCTTCTAATTTGTCCTCTACCATCCGCAGGCCAAACACGACCTTGGAGCCCAAGCTGAGGCAGCCCAGTCATCAGCAGACCCTGGCATCGCAAGTGGAGCCTGCTCTCAGGTAAGAACAAACCAGTATAAATAAAGTCAAGCAGTTGGATGTAAAGTTGCGCTATGATATCTTCCTAGTAGGGAAATTGCTTTCTGCTTTAATTTTGGCATTAGGAACAAGAGATTTTGTTTTAAGCAAGTGATCTCTTTAAAAGCCTTTTCAGTCCAGGCGAGGAGCCTCAGTGTGCTTTGAATACTAATGTTATGAATGCAAATATCCTGGAAGTGTTTGTCTCTCTGACACAGGAGCCCAGTGGGGCTTTAAAATTCCCAGCACAAAGATGGACCTCTTTTCATGAGTTGCATAGTGTTTCCCTTTTTTGCTGCCTTGAGGTGCAATAGCATGCAGACAGATGGTGCTAGTGCTGTATCACTGGATTAGGTGGTGGGATCAAGTGTGACTCATGAACCTGAAGTTGCTTTAAACAGTTAAGAAAGCAAGTGTTTCTATCTGTATACAGTTTTGTCTTATTGATTTTCACTTTCTGATGGTCCTGCTTCGTTGTCTATTATTTTCAGTCATCTAGATATATATTGTTGGATATAAAAAGTTGGTATACTCCTTCTGAAAAGAAAATAAGTTAACACAACCTTACCGAAGGGAATATTTCTGCACATTTTTTCAACAAAGTTTTGTTTGTTTGCTTATTTAATCATACAGGGGAAAACAACATGCTAAAACAGTCTGTGCAAGATGTTACTGATTTAGCTATGAAACATATTTCATATTTAAATATGAAACAATGTGTTATTCAGAGAGTAATTGGAAATTGTGTGCTCTTTATAGGGGATGTTTTTATCCCCTATATTTAGGTATATTAATTTATATTAAATATTAAAGTATTTAAAAAAAAAAAAAAATGAATGGGCCACTTAACAGAGAAAGAGCTCTTGATATTTTTTAATAATAATGTTCCTCCAAGGTTTAAATATTACAGAACTGTTTATTTATTTAAAATAACTTTGTCTGCCAGGGTGCAAGCTCTCGTGTGGATCACGACACAACCAGTGAAATGAGTAGTGGGGGAAGCTACTCGGTCCCACGGAGGCTAACCAGTCATCTGGGCACCAAGGTAAGCCAGCTGGGGAAAGAAATCACGTTTTAGCTTGTCAAGCTCCAAAAAACCCAGACCACCTGACAAACCAAGCTCACTATGGTTTGTTTGTGGTTTGTTTTGCTCTCCAGTTATATCATACCAAAAAAAAAAAAAAAAAGGAAATGGCCTCGATCTGGGCTTTTTTTTTTTTCTTTCTTTCTTGGTTAAAGAATCTCAAGCCTTGTTGTAGATACACAACCACAGCCTTTCAGTACGTACGCGGTAAAAACAACTCCTCAAGAGAAAGGCATATCTGTCCTTGTAGATATATAAAGGCAGTAAGTCACAAGTGCCAGTGCATCAGTGCATTTAGCTGGGGCTATTGTGAATGTAGAGTTAAACATCCAACCTGTGATGGAATCTTAGCAACACTCCAGTGGCTGTGTCTCCAGTGGCTTATGGGTTATATAAATAGGCAACCAGCCAATAGACAGTTTAGTAGGCTGCAATGTAATAAACTACACAATGCAGCTGTCTCTCTGGAATACTGTAATTCCATGTATGATGTATGACGCACCTGCAGTGGTTTTAGCGTGTGTTAAACACTGAACTTTCCCTTTTGCGTAATCAGGTGGAAATGGTGTACTCTCTGCTGTCTATGCTGGGCACCCATGACAAGGATGACATGTCCCGCACACTCCTGGCCATGTCCAGTTCGCAGGACAGTTGCATCGCCATGCGTCAATCTGGCTGCCTGCCGCTGCTCATCCAGCTTCTCCACGGCAATGACAAGGACTCTGTTCTGCTGGGTAATTCTCGAGGCAGCAAAGAGGCTCGGGCCAGGGCAAGCGCTGCCCTGCATAACATCATCCACTCGCAGCCAGATGACAAGCGTGGCCGAAGGGAGATACGAGTGCTCCACCTCCTGGAACAGATCAGGGCTTACTGCGAGACCTGCTGGGAATGGCAAGAGAGCCATGAGCGCGGCGTGGACCAAGATAAGAACCCAAGTATGCCCTTCCTTCATTTCTCCCTCCATGCCTTTCCCGGTATGGCAGCTCTCGTAGTCAGGAATAGCTTGTGGTAAAATGATACGTTTGACTGTTTTTTAATTTTAGTTTAGAGAGAGAGCCTTTAAATGGTAGGCTACATTGCTTTCTAGGAATTGCAGCCTCAGTGTGTCCACAAATTATGTGTACACTGCATTTTCATATTTTCAAAAACATACGCCATATGATGTGACTTGCCGTAAGTAGGCAGACATTTAAAAACTGCTGGCAGAATTACAAGCTTGATGTTGTTGGATCTTTTATGCTCCACTTTATGGGGCAGTCATGGGCTGGAGGTAGGTGAACCAGGCTCGCGACGATATTGGTTAGGGAAACAGACAGGCTCACTGGTTTGATTCTCAGAACTGACAGTAACAACTAAGGTGCCCTTGAGCAAGGCACCTAACCCCCAACTTCTCCCTGGTCGCCATGGAAATGGTTGCCCACCACTCTGGCCAAGTGTGCTTACTTCCCCCTAGTATGTGTGTTGACTAGAGTGTGTATGTGGGTGCTTAACTCCACCGATGGGTAAAATGTGGCAAGTTCCTCTTTGTGAAAGCTCATATGGTACTAAACGCCTCAGAAACTCTCGACCCAGAGAATGATTGGCCTCACCTACATTTTTAAATGAATAAATTTTCTTCTCATTAGTGCTTCTTAATTTCATTTCTAGTGCCGTCTCCTGTGGAACATCAGATCTGCCCTGCAGTTTGTGTTCTTATGAAGCTGTCCTTTGATGAAGAGCACAGACATGCTATGAACGAACTTGGTAAGATCCTGCTTTGGTTTCATTTAATCTGTAAATATATTTTTTATATTTTGTGCAGCAAGCTTGAACCAAGTTTGAATTCACTGCTTGTGTTTAGGTGGCCTGCAGGCTATAGGTGAACTGTTGCAGGTGGACTGTGAGATTTATGGCCTTACAAGTGATCACTACAGTGTTACACTAAGAAGATATGCTGGAATGGCCCTCACTAACTTAACCTTTGGAGATGTGGCCAACAAGGTAGGTTCGGCTAATACAGCTCCTCAAACAGGATATTGTTAGTTCAGAAATAATGTGATGGTGTGTAATAATGTATTAAAGGCATCCATGTGTTCATCATTAGTAGTAGTACTTATATAGGTATTAGCTAAAGCAATAAGCAGAAAGATATCATAGGTAGGAGTTATGGAGAAGCTTTCATAAGAAATAACTTACATACTTTACATTAACATCTGTTCTTTTTATGTGTTTTACCTGTTCTTGTTCCATCTGTTTCTTAAGATACTTTATAAACCATTTGAATTTCCCTTCAGGCTACACTTTGTTCCATGAAGGGCTGCATGAGAGCCATGGTAGCACAGCTGAAATCTGAGAGTGAGGATTTGCAGCAGGTACACTTTTATAAAAATCACAGTTCTGTGTAATATTAAAGATTTGGGCATATGTCCCCTAGTAGTAACATTGGTAGTTAGGAATTATAAGTGATATTTTAAAAAGGTGCACATTTAAAAACAATGCTGTTTCCACCCAGGTAATTGCCAGTGTCCTGAGGAACCTGTCTTGGCGTGCAGATGTGAATAGTAAAAAGACATTGCGTGAGGTTGGCAGCGTAAGGGCCCTTATGGAGTGTGCCCTTGAGGTCCAGAAGGTAGGCATTTACCCTTTTGGAATTCATGTCATTTGAATTAATAGCAGTACACAGCAATAAAGTCACAGGTATTTATTATTTTTTTATTATTTATTCTTTTTTTGCAGGAATCCACATTAAAAAGTGTCCTCAGTGCCCTTTGGAACTTATCTGCTCACTGTACTGAAAACAAGGCTGACATTTGTTCTGTTGCTGGGGCACTGGCCTTTCTTGTAAGCACTCTAACCTACAGAAGCCAAACGAACACCCTTGCCATTATTGAAAGTGGTGGAGGCATTTTGAGGAATGTATCAAGTCTTATAGCCACAAACGAGGAGCATAGGTGAGCTTATTGCTTCTGTGCCCTAAGCAAATTGTTGCTATTCTAGTATCTTGGATATGTAAATGCTAATGCGTATTCCTCTGAAATGTTTCTGTAGGCAAATTCTGAGAGAGAACAGCTGTCTCCAAACCCTTCTGCAACACCTGAAGTCCCACAGTTTGACCATAGTGAGCAATGCTTGTGGAACACTCTGGAACCTCTCTGCTCGAAATGCGAAGGACCAGGAAGCACTATGGGATATGGGTGCAGTTAGCATGCTGAAAAATCTGATCCACTCAAAGCACAAAATGATCGCTATGGGCAGCGCTGCAGCTTTAAGAAACCTCATGGCCAATCGGCCGGCCAAATACAAGGATGCCAACATAATGTCACCTGGGTCTAGCCTGCCTTCACTACATGTTCGAAAACAGAAAGCACTAATTGAGGAATTGGATGCACAGCATCTTTCTGAAACCTTTGATAACATAGACAATTTAAGTCCTAAAGCTTCTCACAGAGGCAAGCCTCGACACAAGCACAACGTCTATGGTGATTATGATGGAGTATGTAGGTCAGATGGTTATAACACTAGTGGTGTTGGTGTTCGTTCTCCTTACATGAACACACCTGTGCTCTCCAGTCCATCTTCACGAGAGAACAGGGGAACTGCAGACATTAGGGCCGAGAGGGACAAGAGTTTGGATAGGGAGCGAAGAGGCTTCCACCCAGACCCTGACTCCAGTAAAAGAATGGGAATGTCGATTCCTACCACTGCAGCCCAGATAGCAATGGTGATGGAAGAAGTTCAAGGAATGCACTTAGGCTTGGATGACAGAACTGCTGGATCCACCACCGACCCTCATTTGGTGCAGGATGATATGATCAGACGCCAGGCAAGTGTTCACAGTCACCAAAACATTTACAGTTACAGCAAACCAGACCAGTCAGGCAGACCTTGCCCAATGCCAAAACTGGAGTATAGAGCATCTAACGACAGTCTAAATAGCGTCAACAGCACCGATGGCTACGGTAAAAGGGGTCAGATGAAGCCCTCTGCCGAGTCCTACTCTGAGGATGATGAAAGCAAATGCTGTGTCTACAGAAAATATCCTGCTGACCTTGCTCATAAAATCCACAATGCAAATCATATGGAGGATGATGACGGAGATCTAGACACACCAATTAACTACAGTTTGAAATATTCCGACGAACAGCTCAACTCTGGCCGGCAAAGCCCAAGCCAGAATGAGAGGTGGGCTCGGCCCAAGACCCTGGAGGACGAAATAAAACGCTCTGATCAGAAACCACCCAGGTCGCAGAGCCCAGGATATCCAATGTACACAGAAGGAAATGGTGAAGGTGAGGATAAACTAAAAAAGTACCAGCCGAGATTTGTTCAACAAGATATGTCTGGAGGATTCCGATCAAGGGGACCTAATGAACAAAGCAGTGGTGGATCTAGTCATGGAATGACTAAGAAAATGAGCCAAACAATTTGCACTGTGGATGATTTTGGTGATGATAAACCGACCAACTATAGTGAGCGCTATTCCGAAGAAGAGCAACTTGATGAGCAGCCTACCAATTACAGCATGAAATACAATGAAGATCACCATGTAGAACAACCAATTGATTACAGTCTGAAGTATTCCGATGCTGCTTCTAAGAAGGCAGTGTTTAGTCACTCAAAACCATCTTCACAGAGTTCTGTCAAGGATCAGTTAATCCAGGACAGTTCCTCTTCAGTGTCCTCCATAAAGAATTCCAGTAGGCAAAAACAGCTACATCCATCCACAGCTCAAACTCGTTCAGGGACTGGTAGAGGTATTCAGAAGACAACCTGCAAAGCACCAACAATAAATCAAGAAACACTGCAGACCTATTGTGTGGAGGACACACCCATATGTTTCTCTAGGGGGAGCTCTCTTTCATCATTGTCCTCTGAAGATGAAATGGAGAGCTGTAAGCGAAATGTCAATGCATCTAGTAACTACACAACTTTGCCTGTTTCTGAGAAAGAATCCTCTAATGTCACAGATCATCGTACAACAGAAAGCCAATCATCTGGGCATTATGTTAGAATGAAGCCTCCACGACACCAAGGGTCACATGTCGGGCATGGAGAAGGTTCCAGACATCATAAAGCTGTGGAGTTTTCGTCAGGTGCTAAATCACCCTCAAAAAGTGGTGCCCAGACTCCCAAAAGTCCCCCTGAACATTACGTCCAAGAGACTCCTCTCATGTTTAGCAGGTGCACTTCTGTCAGCTCTCTTGACAGTTTTGAGAGCCACTCCATTGCAAGCTCTGTACAGAGCGAGCCTTGTAGCGGAATGGTGAGTGGAATAATTAGCCCCAGCGATCTGCCTGATAGTCCTGGTCAAACAATGCCTCCCAGTCGTAGCAAGACACCACCACCACCGCCACCGCGTTCAACATCTATAAAACAAAAAGTAACTGTGCCACCCCACTCTGAAAAACAGGATTTGCCCCCAAGGCATGCAGCTGTCAATGCTGCTGTGCAGAAAGTACAGGTCCTCCCAGATAATGACACACTTTTACATTTTGCCACGGAGAGTACACCAGATGGATTTTCGTGTGCCTCTAGCCTTAGTGCATTAAGTCTAGATGAGCCCTTTATTCAAAAGGACGTTGAACTAAAGATAATGCCTCCAGTTCATGAAGATGACCACGGAAATGACTCAGAACCCGAGAAGGATGATATTAAGGAGTGCAAGGGACAAGAGAAACCTCCTGCGACTACTGAATCTGAGAAAGATATCTTGGATGACTCTGATGATGATGACGACACACAAATCCTGGAGGACTGTATAAATTCAGCCATGCCCAGAAAGTCATCGAGAAAGCCCAAGAAACAAGCCCCTTCAGCAGCCTCAAGGATACCCCCACCAGTGGCCCGTAAACCAAGTCAACTCCCCGTTTACAAACTGCTTCCTTCACAAAGCAGGACACAACAACAGAAACACGTAGCCTTAGCTCATGGAGAGGACATGCCTCGGGTATACTGTGTAGAAGGAACACCTATAAACTTCTCCACAGCAACATCTCTTAGTGATCTTACTATTGATTCACCTCCAAATGAGTTGGCTACTATTGAAAATGCAGCTCCCCATGCAGAGGCATCCAGTCAAAGACGAGACACTGTTCCAGAAGGGAAAAGTGCAGAAACAAAAGATATTGTTCCATCCTCTGACCCACAAGGTGCTTCAGCTGAGAATGAAGGGGATGATATTCTTGCTGAGTGCATCAACTCTGCAATGCCAAAAGGTAAAATGCACAAACCGTTCAGAGTCCAGAAAATGTCTGATCAACCTCAGCTCCCTCCTACTGCTACTGGTAGTCTAGTTCAACAAGATTTTGAAAAGAAAAAGCCAACTTCCCCTGTAAAGCCTATGCCTCAAAGCAGCGAATACAGAGCCAGGATGCTCAAGCGGCCGGATGCCTCTAGTAACTTATCAGAAGCAGCATCATATACTGAGAAAAACTTTGAAACAAAAAAGCAAGAGCCCAAAGCTGGCCCCAGAGAGTTTGCAGATAAGCCTGTAAATCCTGAGGAGCGAGCACGTCCAGGTTTTACCTTTGATTCTCCGCACCATTACACACCAATTGAGGGTACTCCTTATTGCTTCTCTCGTAATGATTCTCTCAGTTCACTTGATTTTGAGGATGATGATCTTGACCTTTCCAAAGAAAAGGCTGAGCTCAGAAAAGATAAGGAACAAAGAAAAGTTCCACCTTCAAAGAGCAATGGAGATCACTCCGGAAAGACCAACAGAGTGACTGCATTTCAGACTGCCCAGACTAAGCCTCTTCAGAAGCCCAGTTTTCCACTAGCATCAAAGGAAAATACCGGAACAGTGCCCGACGAAAAGCAAAAGTTTTCCATTGAGGACACTCCGGTATGTTTCTCCAGAAACTCATCTCTAAGTTCACTAAGTGACATTGACCAGGAAAACAACAACAAGGATTGCTCACACAAAGATGACACAACTCAGGTGGAAATGCCAAGACCTCAAGCCTCTGGCTACGCACCAAAAGCCTTTCACGTTGAGGACACCCCTGTATGTTTCTCCCGGAATAGCTCTCTCAGCTCCCTCAGTATTGATTCTGAAGATGATCTTCTACAGGAATGCATCAGTTCGGCAATGCCAAAGAAGAAGAAACAGCCACCCAGAAGTAAGAGTGATGACCAAGGAGTCAAGGAAGAGAAAAGCATTTTGGCTGATGGCATTTTAGCAGAGGAACCAGACCTCATTCTGGATCTAACAGATACACACAGTCCTATTTCAGAGCAAGCCTTATCGCCCGATTCTGAGTCATTTGACTGGAAGGCTATCCAAGAAGGTGCCAATTCAATAGTTAGCAGTCTCCACCAAGCTGCAGCCAGTCTGTCTCGACAAGGCTCTTCTGATTCAGACTCCATCCTTTCGCTCAAATCTGGCATATCTATTGGATCCCCTTTTCACCTCCCTTCAAATCAAGATGATACCAAGCCAGCAACCAACAAAGGTCCAAGAATTTTGAAGCCTGGTGAAAAAAGCACTTTAGAGGCAAAGAAAAAGGAAGAAGATGCTGCTAAAAGCCTAAAAGGGGGCAAAAAAGTATATAAAAGTCTCATCACCGGAAAACCACGACCTAATCTTGACAGCATGGCCTCTCAACAGAGACAAGCTCAAGTTCCTGTGGTTTCTAGAGGGAGAACAATGACCCATGTACCAGGTGTGAGAAGCAGTTCACCTAGTACCAGCCCTATTCCCAAAAAGCCACCTACACGTGGTACAAAACCCCCAAATCAGGGACCCAATACTGGAAACTCTCCCAGAACCATAAAGGCGCCATCAAAATCAGATCCTAGTCCTGCCAGAGAACCACCTGCCTCACAAGGAGGATCAAGTAAAGCCTCCTCTCGATCAGGATCCAGAGACTCCACACCATCTAGACCACCTCAGCAATCTCTCACTAGATCCATGCAGTCTCCGGGTCGCACCTCTGTCTCACCGGGTAGGAATGGTCTGACCCCACCTAACAAGTTCTCCCAGATACCTCGTACGGTTTCTCCTAGTGCTGCTTCAAAACCATCTGGGTCCAACCGGATAGCTTACACCTCCCCAGGAAGGCAGTTGGGCCAAACACCTCCAAAGCAGAGTGGCTTGCCAAGGAGTACCAGTGGTATACCCAGGAGTGAGTCTGCCTCAAAGAGTCTAAATCAATGCGGTGCGTCTGGAACTTCAAAAAAGGCGGAGTTGTCTCGAATGTCGTCCACAAAGTCAAGTGGGAGCGAATCTGACCGATCAGAGAAACCTGGACTTGTTCGTCAGTCAACATTTATTAAAGAAGCCCCTAGTCCAACATTAAAAAGGAAATTAGAAGAATCTGCTTCCTTTGAATCCTTATCTCCTTCTTCTCCTAGCCAATCACAAACCCCCGTGTCAAGCCCATCTTTGCCAGATATGTCTCTTAGTCTGCCCTACCAAGGAAGTGGCTGGAAAAAGTCCCCTCAAAGCCAGAACTCATCTGAAAATGGAGATGGGAAATCACTTAGACGACATGATATCTCCCGTTCCCATTCCGAGAGCCCCTCGAGACTCCCAATTAACAGAGCAGGGACATGGAAGAGGGAGCACAGCAAGCATTCGTCTTCTTTACCCAGAGTTGGTACTTGGAAAAGAACAGGCAGCAGCTCCTCGATACTCTCTGCCTCATCTGAGTCAAGTGAAAAAGGTAGAAGTGAAGACGAACGGCAGCCGGCCAATCCACCTCAACGATCTGGACAAAAGGAAGGAGGACTGGAAAGAAAAGGAACATGGAGGAAAATAAAAGACAGTGAAGCAGGTCCCTCAATGACTCTCGACCTACCAGATGCAGCGGGAGATTCACATCAGTTGAGTGCCGCAGTATCGAAAAGTGAAGATGTGTGGGTTAGGATCGAAGACTGCCCTATTAATAACCCTAGATCTAGCAAGTCACCAACAGCAAACACCCCTCCGGTCATTGATAGTTTGCCTGGGAAAGCACATCCTTCCGATTGGGATTTGAGTGAAATCCATCATAAGCAGCCAGCATCAAATGAAACCGCTGCCACGCGGCGTCTCGGTTCGGAAACAAATTTGAACTTGATCCGAAGCAGCGAGAGTCTTGACAAAAAAGTGACTGACATCAAGCCTGTTTTAAGCAACCCAAACATCGCCACAGAAGTTCACGAAATCACAGTTGCTGAACGTACACCTTTTAGCTCAACCAACTCCAGCAAGCACAGCTCCCCTAGCGGCGCCGTTGCTGCCAGGGTTAGTCCTTTTAATTACACACCAAGCCCACGGAAGAGCAGCGCTGACGGCTCCACACCGAGGCCATCTCAGATCCCAACTCCAGTTAACAGTAATGTCAAAAAGAGAGACTCTAAAGGAGACACAACAGAGAGTGGGTCCTATATTGTCACTTCTGTGTAACTAAATTGACAGTTGGCCTTAAATCTTCGATAGACAAAACTCTGGACAGGAACTACATAAACAGGCTTGGGTCGTGTTTTTGTTTTGTCTGTCTCTGTGGAAAAAAATGCAACTGTTGTTGAAGTTGTTGTAGTTGAAGCCAATGTAAAGCTGTGTATCTTTTGCTGGTAGAATTGTGGCAGGCACACTTGGTTATTAGGAAGTGAGAGAGAAAGAGCGGGAGGACTCAAAGGATATTGTATGTCAATTTATACTGTACAGATTAAACTATGTATATATTTAATTTAAACTTGCGCCAAGATCTTGCAGCTTGCCAGACTTGACCTAGATAATCACCTAAAGTGGAATATTTGGGGTGGGATTTGGAGATAGCTTTGGTGGACTTGAGTACTAATGCATTTGATTTTTATGGGAAACTGTACACCTGTATTAATTCCAACATCAAGCTCATTTTTACTGCCACATATTGTATGTTTTCTGACTTCTGCTCCTTGCATGAACCGATCCAGTGGTCTGGTATTTCCTGAAGATGAACATTTCTGTGGACACATGACGTGCTGATAGCTGTAGTGTAACATTTTACACTTTTGTGTGTGCTTTTGAAAGTAAGGAATTAACCTTTTTGAATGAGGATCTTTACAGTGGACATAGATTATCAAAATGTAGCTAGATTCATTGCTCTGCTGTTTGTGTATAATGTTTCCAGTTGAGGTGAGTGTCTTCTGAAGGACACTTTGTTCTGAAGTTGTTTCAAGGACTGAAGTTGTTTCCGAATTTAAATTATTACTGTAGGTTTTGGTGTTGGTACCCTCTTTTTTTTTTTTCTTCTTCTTCTTCTTTTTTTTTTTTTAAAGCTAATTTTATTTTACACTTTATTCACAGTTATTGTTAAAGCACATAATCAGATATACTATTCTGCCAAAACATGTTGTGAATGACCACATTTTTATTTTTTATTTTCCCCTCATGCAATAAAGTAGGCTGATCAATGTTTGACACACGTTTCAAATTACAAATGGCAAATCGACTTAATAAACACCTTAATTTTGGTGAGAGCTGTTTGTCTGCATTTTGACTCTGCATGTTCATGTCCCTGTTCTTTCTAGAACGATGACTAGTTCGGATTTGTCCTGAATGTTTTATGTGAACTGTGAAGGTGCAGTTTGGCGAGTATTGTAACAGCTCTTCTGGTGAGCTGCTTATGCTTCATCGAGCCAGTAGTTGGTTATTAACTGGTCGGCTGTAACTGCTTTATAAGGTAGTTATGAGAGGGAAGGAAGTGTTTTGAGAGGTAGTTTTTTTTTTTTGAGAGAACCTTTTTGGTTAGTTTGCAGTCAAACTGCCACAAGCAAGTGAACCTTTTCACAAGTGAAAATTTATTTAACAAAAAGTGACAAGAGTCCAACACTATTTACAATAATCACATTTTTAGTATTTTATTTGTCCACCCTGCAGCTTTATGCACCTATAGCAAATGCATCTTTTCTGTCCTTCCAAACCCAAAACTAACGCAAATAGTGCCACGATGGCCTGCTGTGACAAATTGCAATATTCACAAGCCAAAAAGGCTGCAAACATGAAGGCATTATTTACATATTTAAAAATAAAAAAGGATGGAGATGTATTTATAGATGACGCAAAACATAGGCAGCAACATGATGGAAAAAACTGTATTCACCTTCTGTTTGAAAGTCTCTATTAGAGCTCCTGTGTCTTTAAGCTGTGACTATTCGTATTACAGACAGGTAGAGAAAGTTAGTACCTTGCCAAGTAAGTTTTTGTTTGTCCTCGAGCTTTTGGTGTTGTGTGGGGGCAATAAAGATTGTAAGAACAGATGATGTCAAAGTAAATGAGTGGAGAAAACAGAAAAAGGCATGGTGCACTCGTTATCTAAATAATACCTGCACCCAGCAGGACTTGTCCGATTACAACAGTATTGGGAAGGAAGATAAAACTTACCAGGAATGTGATGTAAGGTCCATTACACATCACTGAATGACTAGAGATTACACCTGTAAAGTGATCAACCTTGTTGATAAAGGGTCAAATTGAAGGGTTCACCTTCGTTTTACTTACCTGGGTGAGTCCAACCTCTGCAGAAGGTAAGAATGGAACAGGTATAAAAAGGGCAACCCAGTGTTAAGAACTCTAGTATTACCTCAGGCCACTAATGGTTTAGCCCAGGGGATGGGCAACCCACCTATAGGTGGTGCTACTGGGGGTACAGGAGGGTTCTTTCAGTACAGCCAGGACTGAATGTTAACAAGAGTGAGGTCTATTTGACTTCAGTCATTTGATCTTAGCTCTCTAGCATTTTTGTTTTATTTCCTCTGAGTGTGTACTCGTGTGGAAATATGTAAATAACTGTACTCGTTGGTGTGTGGATAAAGGTGAAGGGGAGAAGAACTCTTACTAAACAAACTTTCTTCATGACTGCTTCCCCGAATCTACCCATCAAGGGCCCCCCTACTGCGGCCCCCCTATTGTCAGGTGAGGGACGCGCTTTATCATAGGGAACAGTAAATGATGATAAACTGATATGGTTAATATTCATTGAGCTACACATACAGAAGTCTCTCAGTATGGCATCAGGCCACCATGATTGGTAACACAACATGCCAGACGTCTTGGCATGGAGTTGTAGAGGTTCCTAAAGGTGTCCTGTCATAATCCAATATATTCTCACACAGTTCCTGCAGATTGTGTGGTGGGGGTGGAGGTGGAGTAACACCAGGCCTTCTGGATGTGTAACATGTAACACAAAGCGTTCATCTCAGCGCTGACCACGGTGCCTCTGCACACTGCTTCATTGTTCATCTCCACCAAGACAAAAGCAGGACACGTCATTCAAGACATCTTTTTGTCCCACTGGGAGGCAATAGACTGGCCCCGTCACAGCAGGTGTAGATTTAACGTATGTATAACGGTTCAGTGTATTAAGCTCACTGGGCACACTATGGTCTTTGGGATGCCAAAATGGAGTCACTCCTTTTAGCCAATCATTAACATCTGCTCAGGAGCCATTTTCCACACATGGAACAAGACATTCACTACACTGTAGCACCTCTTCTCAATCTATGGATCCCATCACTTACACCCCGCAGATATTTACAGCCCATCATCCTCGTGCAGTGCCATCTGCAGGAGCCCGAAGTAACTACCACCCTAAACAGCAGGATGACTCATTTTCTGTCCCGTGAGCGTATTATGTAATATGTAAGATAACAGCTTATTCAGAAGTAGTTAAGTCATTACGTCTTCCTGGCCCTACCAGTCTTTGTGCCTTAGAGCACAAAACAAGTAAAAGGGGAAGGAAATGTGCTTGCTCTGTCAGTTTTGTTTTTTTTAGCCTGCTTGGAACGTTTGGAATGCAGTTATTCCAGTTATAGAATATAAACTGGGTATATATATACTATACTGATCATACTTGTTGATAAAGGGTCAAACTGAAGGGTTTACCTTCGTTTTACTTACCTGGGTGAGTCCAACCTCTGCAGAAGGTAAGAATGGAACAGGTATAAAAAGGGCAAACCAGTGTTAAGAACCATCAGGCCACTAATGGTTTAGCCCAGGGGACGGGCAACCCACCTATAGGTGGTGCTACTGGGGGTACAGGAGGGTTCTTTCAGTACAGCCAGGACTGAATGTGAACAAGAGTGAGGTCTGTTTGACTTCACAGTCATTTGATCTTAACTCTCTATCCATTTTCGTTTTATTTTTCCTCTGAGTGTGTACTCGTGTGGAAATATGTAAATAACTGTACTCGTTGGTGTGTGGATAAAGGTGAAGGGGAGAAGAACTCTTACTAAACAAACTTTCTTCATGACTGCTTCCCCGACTCTACCCATCAAGGGCCCCCCCTACTTTGGCATATTGTCGGGTGAGGGACGCGCTTTATCATAGGGAACAGTAAAGGATGATAAACTGATATGGTTAATATTCATTGAGCTACACATACAGAAGTCTCTCAGTATGGCATCAGGCCACCATGATTGGTAACATAACTTGCCAGACATCTTGGCACGATGTTGTAGAGGTTCCTAAAGGTGTCCTGTGATAATCCAATATATTCTCACACAGTTCCTTCAGATTGTGTGGTGGGGGTGGAGGTGGAGTAACACCAGGCCTTCTGGATGTGTAACATGTAACACAAACCATTCATCTCAGCGCTGACCACGGTGATTCCGCACACTGCTTCATTGTTCATCTCCACCAAGACAAAAGCAGGACAGGTCATTCAAGATGACCGACCGCCATTCTGAATCACTCCATGAGAATGGCACAACACCATTGTAGGTGATGTTGACATGGTGTTGAGGTCAGTCGTCGTAAAGGTCTGCATGTAGTCCTGTGTCGTGCAGTCATCTGCCAATGGTGCTGGCCCTAACGGGATGGCTGATGGAGGGCATCAGAGCTTGCTGAATTTCCACAGTTGTGGCTTTTGGGTCAGTAAGGTACAGCGATAAGGCCCATCCTTGCTTTCATCAAATGTGCGGCTGTCTCATGACATCAAACCTACCCACCAAGTTTCATTCCTGTCGGTGGTAACTACTTGTGTGACTACTCTTTTGATGATGAGTGTATATAGAAATACATTCCTGTTCTGATTCTAGTTGTTGGTTAGTTAAAGAAGGTGTGCTTGATTTGGGGTAGAGGTGCAGGAAGGTAGATCTCCAGGAAGAGGCCTGGTGACCAGTGGTGCCGAGGTCCTGCTGGTCTTTCTTTAGAGCTAATTACTGATTTGCTATTGAAGTATTGAAATGAATGAAAAGAAAAACAGTCACCCTTCCTTTCCCTTCGTTAAGGCTTCCATTCTTCTCAGGAGACTTGGCTATAAGTGTTCCCAAGGAAATCCAGGGAAACGTTTTTCCACACCTCCAAAGTTCAGGCTAGTTTGTATTTTTCTGCTTCTTATCACACAAATAATCCAATAATAATCCAATATTGGTGTTTTGTAACGTTAGGGCCTTTTGTGTTGAGTAAATTTCTATGTTGACTTATTTACAACCCCCCTCCCCAAACCCCAGGCCGTTTCCTTTTTGAAAGTGTTGTCCTCTTACAGTGGAAGCATGAACAGAAACCCCTGTCTGTCTGTGATCTGAGGTTTGCACAGTGCTTACGTTGTTGGAAATGTATCAATGAAATGTTTGAATGTCTAAATTGATTTTAACCTAAACTAAAAACCATCTGGAACTTTCTTGTTGCTCTGAACATATCTGCAGCCATCACTGGGTGATATACGAGAGTATTTAGCTACTAGCCAAGCACCCGAACATAAGCGAGTCAAACTAAGCCTCTACTTTCACCTGTATTTTCAGATTTTTTTTTTTAGGATCACGTGACTAGAAAAAGAAATTCCTTGCATTGTCGTTTTACCACGACCAGCAGGGACGCTGACCACTAATGGTTTAGCCAGGACTGAATGTGAACAAGAGTGAGGTCTATTTGACTTCGCAGTCATTTGATCTTAGCTCTCTAGCCATTTTCGGTTTATTTGCTCTGAGTGTGTACTCGTGTGGAAATATGTAAATAACTGTACTCGTTGGTGTGTGGATAAAGGTGAAGAACTCTTGTACTGAACAAACTTTCTTCATGACTGCTTCCCCGACTCTACCCATCAAGGGCCCCCCCCACTGCGGCATATTGTCAAGTGTGGGACGCGCTTTATCATAGGGAACAGTAAAGGATGATAAACTGATATGGTTAATATTCATTGAGCTACACATACAGAAGTCTCTCAGTATGGCGTCAGGCGTCCATGATTGGTAACACAACATGCCAGACATCTTGGCATGATGTTGTAGAGGTTCCTAAAGGTGTCCTGTGATGATCCATCCCATGCAGGTTAAATATATTCTCACACAGTTCCTGCAGATTGTGTGGTGGGGGTGGAGGTGGAGTAACACCAGGCCTTCTGGATGTGTAACATGTAACACAAACCATTCATCTCAGCGCTGACCACGGTGCCTCCGCACACTGCTTCATTGTTCATCTCCACCAAGACAAAAGCAGGACTCGTCACTCAAGATGACTGGTCACTCAAGATGGGCACCTAGAGATCCAGGGCTCGGACCTGATATCTTCCACCAGGTATTTATAGCGACCTGTAAAATGAGAAGCCAGCGAGTTTGTGACATCTTTTTGTCCCACTGGGAGGCAATAGACTGGCCCCGTCACAGCAGGTGTAGATTTAATGTATGTATAACGGTTTACTGTATTAAGCTCACTGGGCACACTATGGTCTTTGGGATGCCGAAATGGAGTCACTCCTTTTAGCCAATCATTAACACCTGCTTTGGAGCCATTTTCCACACATGGAATGAGACATTCACTACACTGTAGCACCTCTTCTCAATCTATGGATCCCGTCACTCACACCCCGCAGATATTTACAGCCCATCATCCTCGTGCAGTGCCATCTGCAGGAGCCCGAAGTAACTACCACCCTAAACAGCAGGATGACTCATTTTCTGTCCCGTGAGCGTATTATGTAATATGTAAGATAACAGCTTATTCAGAAGTAGTTAAGTCATTACGTCTTCCTGGCCCTACCAGTCTTTGTGCCTTAGAGCACAAAACAAGTAAAAGGGGAAGGAAATGTGCTTGCTCTGTCAGTTTTGGTTTTTTTTTAGCCTGCTTGGAAAGTTTGGAATGCGGTTATTCCAGTTTATAGAATATAAAGTGGGTATATATATACTATACTGGAACATGCTGGGAAATGGCGTTTGGTTGCTCAATATTTATTCAATATTGTTACATTTTTGAATCCAAAAATGCCAATCTTAAACCTGCAGGTTCTGAAACCGGTCCCATTCAAAGAACACCTTCACTGGTGGCCAGTAAAAAAGCAGTGTCTGGCTTGTATAGCCTTTCATTAGATTTAGGATTGGGATTATGCTCTCGTTCGGAAGCTCATTTTCTTACGGCTTTGTGAAATAGGAAGTGCATGTGTGAAGACATGTCAGTGTGTGAGGGGAGGTTGGTCGGAGTTTTTTTTTTTTTTTCCTCTTTCTTTTGTCGTTGTTTCCGTTTTCTTTGATGTGTTCATTAGATGACCTGCGACTGAGCAGCTGTCTTTCTAATTCATTTGGCATTTTTTATATAGCTGAATTTTCATATGCATTCATAAGGCGAAATAGCCTTCTAAGCCCGCCAGGGATCAGATCGCATTGAGGTAAATACATGTTTATGATGATGATGTACTATTGAAAGCCAATTACCTACTTATTACTTGAAGTATTGACTGATTAATTTCAGGGAAGCTATTACAGGTTTGAACTGAATTTCTATTTCTGCACAATTCAAGTCGTTAAATCATGAGCCGGTGGATTGTGAAATGGTTTACTGTAGAATAACCTACCAAGATTTCTTTTACAGTGGTGCTGATGGGAACCAGGCTTCACAATGTCCATAACACACATAATTGGCATTTGATTTGCTGTCCAGTAGGACCAGTGAGCCTTCATAGCTTCTAAGCCTGTATATGTAGTGCTAATGATGGTGAAAGAAATACATGGCCTCTTTGGGGGACCAATTTGCCCTTAAACATCCTGCATGTAAAATATATACTAGGTCAAACTGTCATGTCAGAGCTATCTTATAACAGCATCTCATGCAGCTAAAGCATAGCCATTTCTTGTAATAACTTCCTGTGAGCATTTAGAGGCAATAAACTCTCTGGTTTCCACCCCCCACCACCTCCTTCATGAACAGTTCTGAGTCGGTCCCTCTAGAACAGCCTGCCAAGACACTCATGACGTTGTGGTTTACATTATACAGAATGAATTATGCAGAAATGTTTTCAGTGGAATTCCCCTAAACTTTTTTTGGGGTCGCTTATGATACGATACTTTCAGAGACGGCTCTTATAAACGCCAGCCCTCGATCTGAAACTACGTGGATGAGCTTGATTGCATCAACAGCTGCAGTGTTCCTGAGGATTTCCTTTCCTTTTCAACTTGTGGGCAGAATTTGTGTGGCGAGGCGCACGTTTCGGCAGGGTAAGTCAGCTCTACTAATATCGGATATGTGTTTGAGGACGTTAAATAGACAGGTGAATTCGTTCAGAATGTCAAAGTTCAACATTCAAGGCTAGGAGGTGTCTATTTGATCAGCCATGGAGCAGTGTGTTGAAATCCAAATGAAATATGACTTTGGTTTCGGGAGTTGGTGGCATGTTGTGCCACATCATTTTGCTATATACATATCGTCGCTGTCCAAAGAAAAACAGGTATCTACAAAATGCCAACTTTACAGGAGGAGCCAAAAACCTTATTTAATTTGAATGGAAGTCAATGGAACCAGACGTCTTTCCAAGCAGTTTTGGGTCATTTCTGTTGGTCCATTCTTCGTGAAATTTCTGCACAGTGTAAACATCAGCTTATGTGATCAAACGAGGCATAAAAGTAAAAATCAACAAAATTGGAGATACATGTTTTTCTTTGGACAGCGACGATATGTACATACGTATGTAGTTGGACAACATGCTTTAAAAGCTCTAGTTCCTTTTTCTAGTTGCCCATCATTCGTGATGGACAGACTAATAGAATTGGTCCAAAACTTCTTAGAATAACATCCTGTTCTATCAGCCTCCACTGCAAAGTTCCATTTTGGAGGTGTTTAAGGTGGACTGTATAATTCCATGAGTACTATTTGATGTCTTCACTTTTATTCTAAAGTAAAGATATTAAGATACAAATAAGGAAAACGTTTAATTAATAGCCTAAACTTTCTGTCTGGTACTGTGTGTATATCTATAGGTTTATTTTGGGAATAATTGACCTTGGAATACAGTTCCACTCCGTTTTTCACTTTAACTGATGTCTTTTTCTGGTAAAGTGGGACAGAACAGTGCAGTAAAATCCTGTGTGTAGAGCAATTCAGCACAACAATCATGAGCTCACAGGAAAAGAAACGAGCCACCTGTGACTAAAACATAGCATGTAATGCGTCCACGGGCACCAATAACAGCTGAGGTCTATTTTTTACACATTCTTCTCAGTCTATATGTCCTGTCACTCACACACCACAGGTATTTATACCACCTTAAACATCTGGTGGGCTTGTTTGGCTAAATTGGATAGCGTTCACAACCCTTTACCCAGCAAACAAATGAACATTTTAGAAAACTAAATTACAAAAGTAAAAACGAAGTTACAAGGCGTGAAATTTTTACCAGTACCGAAACACTCCACAAACGTCGAATTCTGACAGAAAGGGCGGGTCTAACACACAGGAAGTGCTTGTTGCAGACCCTTGTTAATGGGGTGGTCACGATGCTAAAGCATGGTTTGTCCATTTGTGGCACATGTTTTATCCAGCTAGCTTTTGTTTTTCCTGTGGAAGGAAAGAGACGAAGACGCGATGTATAAACCATGCGGGCTGTAAAAAGTGGAATGTGTTGCAAAGGCTCTCAGACATTTTATGCTAGCTAGCTGGTTCCACTGTAGCTAGCGTTACAGCCCACTTACTTTCCTTAACATGTTCAACTCCAAGTGGTTTAAAAAAAACGTTGCCCGTTTTTCAACGCTTTCTTCCCCACACTGTACCACTGCCAAACAGTTTGATTGACAAGAAGCACTTCCTGTGTGTTAGACCCACGCTTTCTGTCCGGATTCACAGTTTGGGAAGTGTTTCGGTACTGGTAAAAGTGTGTGACATCGTGCGAAATTTTGTTTCCTGAAATGTTAATTAGTTTTTGCTTCTCAGCCCCCATACTGCTCTGATGACTGCTACGCATAGTTACATAATAATTGATCGAAACAAACCATAACTGTTTTTTAAAGAGTCCCACTTTACCCAAGTATATATACTTTAACTGTCACGTCAGCAGATTCCTGAAATGTTTTAGCTGAACAGTCTCTAAAACACCAAATAACCAAATATAGCTTGCATATATGACAGTCCAGTCTTATGAACTACATGTTTTGTTGATGTCGTAGGTGAAATTAGAGGACACGTCCTTTACAGAGAATAAACTGATAGGTATATTATGCAATGCATGGGGCACCATTTCTATTTACCTTTATTTACCTCTATTTGAGGTACAATGATTGTACAAGGTCTTCAAACTGGTCTTCAATCTAACTTACAATGCATAAGGGTGAAGATAATGTATGGACCTATATAGATATTTGTAAGGCCTCTAACTTGTGGTCTGTCAGTACTTCCTGTATAGCATAAATATTGGGTGCCTCACATGCCAGGTTCTCCTTTAACCGTCCATAATATGACAGAGCAGAATACTTCAGTGTTGTGCCACCGAAGGTTGTTGAGAAATGTGCACAGGAAAATAACTAACTAGCTTAAAGCAGCCGAAGATGTGACAAATCTGCAGGGGAAGAAATGACCTATATGTATATTGACCCCATGCACCGTGAGTAGGCTGGTTCAAGGGCCAAAATAATCTGTGGAGACCATAGCTGGAGAATTGCAGAGCTTAGTTTGGTCAGAACATCTACTGAGCTACAATCCGGCAGCACCCATCTGACCACCATGACCAAGTTGTTTGGGAGGGTTGGTAGAAGACAGAAATGTGAGGAACCAACAAACTCAACGCCCTACAGTTGGCTGGATGCTTCTGAAACATTCAGCAGGTCCATGTAGAATTTAGCATAGCCACAAAGGCCGCCATGCAGAACAATACCTCACCCCTGCTGTACAGTATGGTGGTGGAACTGTGATGCTGTGGGGGGTTTTCTTCCAAACGTCCTGGACAGGTTTTTGGGTGTGTGGTATCACAGACTTCATCAGGTTCCTGCAGATATGAAATCAAAACCTGACTGACTCAAGGCTTCGGAATGGTCATCTACGTGCTCAGACCTAAACCCCATAGAAAACCTGTAGGCTAAGCTGAAAGAGGGCGAGTCAAGAGGTGTGGACCCTGGAATTTGAGGGATCTGAAGACATACCGAATGGAGGAATGGTCTCTGATCACCTGCCCTGTGTTCTCCTGAATTTTCAAGCGTTGCAGTAGAAGAGACGTTATCTTTGCAAAGGGAGGAGCACCAAGTATTAAATGAAGGAGTGCCAACTATCGTGGCACACATGGGTTTGAGCACGGGTGTAGGTCTTGGATATGGACAGTAGGGAGGACAGAATTGTCTCTGTTTGGACAAACTTGTTTGCATTATCTGTGGAGTGAGGTCATATTAAATGACTTCAATGTGCCTCCCGAAAGCTATATCACCAAGATGAACAGTTTAGGCATGTTAGCATTTGATTGGCTGAAAGAGAGGGGACTGTCTGAAAGCTCCTGTTATTAGGTGCAAATATCGTACCTGCTGCCAGACACGGGAAGCGGGAGCTGATCAGTGTGCTAAAGGTAGGTCCATACCTCAAGCACTGGCGAAAGTTTCGTCTTTCAGGACTTACTCTCTATTCTCTGTTGTCTGCACTGCACGTGCCGTGCTGAGAATAGAGGGTAAGTCCTCAGAAAGACGAAACTTTCGCCAGTGTTTGATGCAGGATGTTTTGTTCATGTCAGCACATTTGTATTTTGTAGATTTCATGGCCCAGGAGGTTTCTTACCCCTCGAGGATGCGTAGTGAAGGTTAATGGGTGGGTGGTCATGTTCCTACCAATGTTGAGACCAAACCTACGTCCTTGGGTTTAAGGAAAATGAATGTCATAACAGGATGCTGTTTTTCCTTTTCCATTCATCATACTTCAAATCAAGGTTCCATTTTGTTCATGTTTAAAATATAAGATGCTGTTGTGTTGGTAGCTTCCTTTGCAAGTAGAGTATCTCAGAGAAGAGTTCAAAAGCAATTCAAGCAGTTGGACGAGTTTAGAAGGGATCTCATCGTAGGGCCCAGGAAAGCAAGATGTTCCTACCGATGCCATACCAGTCGTGCAAATCCTACCATAGCACACAGTGGGTTACAGTGGATGGAAGGCGGCACACACCAGCAACATGAAGGATCTAGAAGACCTACACAAACCACAGAGAGGGAGTGACCCAACAGCCATGGTTGAGGACATTCAGCGAGCGGTGGTGCCCTCCATGAGTCATCCTGTTTGTGCCAGCACCATTGCCAGACGGCTGCACAATGCAGGACTACATGCACACTGTGTTATAATGACTTCCCTTAACACCACATCAACGTCGCCAAAGACTGCAACAGTGTCGTCCCAGACTATCCCAGAAAGTGGAGAGGCACCACTTAGGGGTTGGTGGAGATGACCAATGAATCCGTGTATGACCAATGAAACCATGGTCAGCCCCGAGATGAACGGTTTGTTGTCACTCACAGAAAAAGTCCAGAAGGCCCTCGTGTCCCTTTATCTCCACATGTGCATGAACTGTTTGAGAATATTCAGGCTGGATGGGATGGATTATCACAGGACACCATTGGGAACCTCTACAGCTCCATGTTGAGACGTCTGGCATGTTGTGTTAGTAAACATACTGAGAGACACTACTTCTGTATGTGTAGCTCTATAAATATTACCCATATCAGTCTAAATCTATCATTTATTCCCCTTTTACAAACAATAATTCTGCATTAGAATGTGGGTACGATAAGAAGAAGAGTTACAGGTGCATCAACCACTTCGGGTTCGATGACTACTCAAATTGAGATGAAGAAATATGATTTATGACTAATCGTCTTGATTTTCTTTGTTTCCAGACAGTAATAAAAGCTGCCGCTTCCATAAAAGGAGACAGAATGACTTATAGCAACATTTCAGAAGAACTTTACAATGATGACCCTTACTTTGATGACCTTTACAATGCCACTTCACTTGAAGATTGCCCTTCTATGGAAAGGAGCTCTGCCATCACGGCAGTGTCACTGACCTTCTACTGCCTGACCTGTGCGCTTGGAGTCCCTGGGAATGCTCTTGTTGTGTGGATTGCTGGTGTGAAGATGAAGAGGACCGTAAACACCACCTGGTTCCTTAACCTGGCCATCGCTGACCTCCTCTGCTGCCTCTCCATACCTTTTACTGTGGCGGAAATCCTTTTAAATGGCCACTGGCCATACGGAAACTTAATGTGCAAGGTCCTACCTGCCGTCATCGTTCTCAACATGTTTGCCAGCGTCTTCACTTTGAGCCTCATTGGCCTGGATCGCTTCATCCAGGTTGTTAAGCCAGTTTGGGCTCAGAATAATCGGAGCCTGGGGCTGGCATGGGTATGCTGTGGTGTGGCCTGGGTCTTGGCTTTCCTTTTAAGCCTGCCCAACATGGTCCTACGTGAGACGATCGATATAGACAACTTCACCGTATGTACATTCAGTGCTGTTACGGACATTGACATCACGGAAATACCATCATGTGACCAAGACTTCATAAGCAACTCCTACAGGGCATTAACTGTCAGCAGGTTTGTACTGGGCTTCCTGATACCTCTGCTGTCAATCACGGTGTGCTACACCCTCATAGCCCGGAAGGTCAGCAGCAGCCACTTCCGTTCTGGAAGAGCATTCCGCATCATGTTGGCCGTTGTTGTGGCCTTCTTCCTGTCCTGGTTGCCGTATCACGTGGTGGACTTGATAATCGTCTACGGTGGACCGCAGGTCTCCAGCGTAACCAAAGCGATAGATCCAGTGGTCATCTCTTTGGCCTACATCAACAGCTGCATGAACCCTGTCCTGTATGTGTTCATGGGGCAGGACTTTAAAGAGAAGGTTAAGCTCTCTCTGAGACGAGTCTTCGAGAGAGCGTTTAGTGAGGATGGCACACACTCATCAGTGAACTCTAAAGGACAGCAGTCTCATGTCACCAACACATCAGAAGCACTCTGACCAAACACAGATGGACTCCATACATATTTCATATTTCTATGTACATTGTTACTGTTGGACAAAACCTTCTCTCCCCATAGTGGTAAACGTTACAGGAGGAGTGATATATATATACATATATTTAATTAATGTAATGGGGTTTATCCCAAGGCATTCTGACCTGGTCTTTTGGTCAGTTCATGAAGTAGAAGGCAACTGACAGTTTCTAATGCATGCTGAATACTATCAAGAAGCTTGTGCAGCAGATAGTATGTGGTGCGCACCTGAAATTATCAGGTGAACATGAGACATGGTGTAGTTTCTTTTTATAGCATCTAGTGGTCACCTGATAGTATCTTGCATGCATCACGTCTCTTCAGGGGCTTCATAATATCAGGCATTCAAAGACTGTAGGGCAGAAGGTATTTGTAATTACACATCGCTAATCTAATATCCCCCGTAGTAACGGCAAAGTAGTTTTACAAGGCTGATCTAACACCACTCAGTCCAAATGTTTAAATGGGTTTGTGCTGACCGGTGCAGGACAGCCAAGAATAAAAAAACAGCATTGTTGAAAAACGCTGTTTCTAATTTTCATCAGCATAAAGATGATTTGTGAAGTCTTACTTTGTAGGCGTACCTAATATTTTGGTTTTAGTTATTGGCCAATATTCTTGACCATTTTTCTTTAAACCAAAACTAAAAGTGAAACTTTTTTTGAGCTTAGTACAAACAGCTTTGATCTGAAATGTGCCGTTCTAGTCTGAAGCGTAGAGATACAGTCTACAAAGTCATTGCCTGCTAACCCAAACATTGTGTACAACAATTTGATGACTAGGTTTAGGCCCATTTATTAAAAAATGATTCATGGTGAGATGGAAGGTTTTGTTTTGACAACAGTAATAAACTGACAAACTCATATATTTTTGTCATGTCAGGCCATTCTTACTGTTCATGATTTCGTGGTGAATGGACCAACAGAAATGGACTAAAAGTGCTTGGAAAGACGTCTGGTTCCATTGACTTACATTGAAGTTAAAAGAGGTGTTTGCTCACTCCTGTAAAGTTGCCTTTTTGGAGATACTAGTTTGTCTTTAGACACAGATGATATATAGAGTAAAATTTAATATAAAGAGTAGTTATTTAATGTGTAGATATGATGGTCTGAGATGCTGCATGTACTTTCTTTATCCTTTTTGAGTTTTTTTAAACTGAACCATCTTTTCCTGAACTTTACCTGAAGTTTAGACCTTTCTGTATTTGATGCTCTCACACTAATACCTTATGTCTGTACTTTTCAGTAAAGTATTTTTTGAGGTAGGCAGAATATTAACTATGAGTTACATGCAGGGCCAGAGCATGATTAAACCTAATCCTGAGGAATTTCCAATGCTGATTGCCCACTAGCACTGTAGTTAGTCATGGGCTTAATCCATGTTTGGCTCTTTTGAGAACAGTTGCTGAAGTGATGTGTAATCTCAGTAAGATAGAGCACTTCCTGTGTATTTCTATGCTCACTGAAGTGTCTTCCTGTGTTTTCCAATGCGAGTGTGCATTCCTAAATCCTGAATTGTTGTTATAATTGAATGTGATTACAGTCACACCCTGCCTGAGTTATGATTTTATCAGTAGGGCATTACTCCAGAGGATGTGACGGCTTCATTCCTGACTTTCCTGGCACAGCTCATCAGCCTACAACTGCTTTTTGACCAAAAAAAGAATCAGCAGGCTTTAATGGGTCACACTTCGGTCTGGAGTTCATGCGTCAGGCCACAATTTAGTTCAGGCTACAGTTTCTCTAATTAAGGCCGCTGAGGAGAAGGGGTGTGCCTTCCCAGCCTGTATGACAGATTTTGTCTCAGTGGTATACACATCCTCAGGGATGAACCTGCTTTCAGTTTTGCCCTAGCTGTGTTTACCCATGTGCTGACTCTATTCAAAATACAGCCTGCTTATATATACTGCTTACATGCTGATAGTGCATTACAGTAGTAAGTAGTTCAGTGTATGGCTAACATCAAATCCTGTGCTCTTCAGCGACACTGGATGATCCTGGGCTAATATTCCAGTTAGCACCCTAGGCTACCTGGGGTGCTAACTGCTAACTATACACATAACTATGTATTTTTATATTGTGATATATTATGTCATAATACAGTCTGCCTTTCTGAACATGTTGTGGATATTATCAGATATGTTTCATTATAAAGAGAGTAAAATCAGTTCAGTTTAACTTGATTGGACTGCGACATGTTTTTCCCACTGTTGAATAAAATCATTGCATTCATGATGATTATTAATCATTTAAAATGTATCACTTCTGATTCTTGCCATCAGTTCCAACTGATCAGATATCCAAATATATATATATATATACTCCATGTTGCTTCCCACTGTTTACCCTAGATACATCCAGAGGGGTATATATATATATATATATATATCTATATATATATATATATATATATATATATATATATATATAGTATATTCCCACATATATATATATATAGATATATATATATATATAGAGGGGTATATATATATATATATATATATATATATATCTACAGGGGTTGGACAATGAAACTGAAACACCTGTCATTTTCGTGTGGGAGGTCTCATGGCTAAATTGGACCAGCCTGGTGGCCAATCTTCATTAATTGCACATTGCACCAGTAAGAGCAGAGTGTGAAGGTTCAGTTAGCAGGTAAGAGCACAGTTCTGCTCAAAATACTGCAATGCACACAACATTATGGGTGACATACCAGAGTTCAAAAGAGGACAGATTGCTGGTGCACGTCTTGCTGGCGCATCTGTGACCAAGACAGCAAGTCTTTGTGATGTATCAAGAGCCACGGTATCCAGGGTAATGTCAGCATACCACCAAGAAGGACGAACCTCCACCAGCATCACGTAGTGACCTGGCCACTATCCTGCAAGAAGAATGGCTTAAACTCCCTCTGACCACTGTGCAGGACGCAGTATATGTCATTCCCAAGACGAACTGACGCTGTATTGGCCGCAAAAGGAGGCCCTACACCATACTAATAAATGATTGTGGTCTAAAACCAGGTGTTTCAGTTTCATTGTCCAACACCTGTATATACCCCTCTGGATGTATCTAGGGTAAACAGGTGGAAGCAACATGGAGTGTGATGGTAGGGGAAGACACAGGGGACCGAAGATGCCTATAGGTAGAGAATAGGTACAGTATGTAATGTACACTGATGCATGAAGTATACACTGTATACACGGTATACTACTACAGTATCGCTACGTCCAAAACCGCACTACCGTACTACTCGGTAGGCGAGAATGTGTAGTGTGTCCGAACCCACAGCAGTCATAAAGCAGTAGGCGAAAGTTCCCCGGATGATGTACTGCTTCCGGTGAGATTTTCAAGTATGCGAGCACAGCACACTGAGCTATACCATGATTCCACTGGAGCTGTGGAGGCATTCCAAGCTGAGGAAGAAGAAATGGCGGAAAGCGGGACGTCGGCTCGGCTCTGGCACTTTACGGTGTATAAGCCCATACACGTCTATGAAGCAACGTTTCAAATTGACGTTGGCAAATGGCAACACCAAGTAACGTTTGCATGGTTATGAACTCGGGTCACTTTGCGGCAACACTATAAAGCCCATTTTGGACACTCTTGTGTTATATGAAGAACACAACACCTGCTTTTGGAAAAAAAAAAACAATTTCCCAAGTAATTGTATTTATCTACAATTAACAGTGAAAAATTTTCACACAGTTTTGATAAAATATTTTTATCATAAATATTTTCATAAACTCTATACTTGTGCTGTACAGATCGTGTGAGATATGGGATGTGAGTATTTCCCCTCTTCTATTTCTGATGTACCAGTAAATAACATTTGCTGAGACAGAATTTCCTTTCTGGGAGGTTCTTGCAAAAGAGTTACAAAATGGTACATAAGCAAAGCTGGTCAGTGCTGACCAAGACATATGGGTCAGAATGATAGAGAATGTGGGAGTCTAACAAAGTAAGCTACGCCATGTCTAAGTGCACTTAATTACACCTCTCTACTAGGGTTAGGGTTAGGGTTAGGGTTAGGGTTACCTGGACACCCCCAGGAGCTACACCAGACTTCTTTTCATCAACTTTAGCTTGGGCCTCAATACTGTCCCATCGCCTTTAATCCACGGGTAAGATAACTTCCCCCTACATTAAAACAGGGTTGACAATTCAGTCACCCACCATCACTGCCAATATCGGTGTGCCACAGAGGTCCATACTCAGCCCATTCGCTATACAAACAACTATCAGTTCCTGCATGCATGACCCCTGCGTCGGCTGTTCTGCAAATGCTGACTGGAGAAAAACCCTTCTGCTTTTTTGTGAGCAGCATTAGATATACCCTGAGAAGAAGGGAAGAGGTCGAAGTACATGACACTTCAGCTGGTTTTCGCTTCTTGTTCACTTTGGCTTCTCTGACTAAGCTGAGCCAGGAATTCTGATCTAAACATGATCTACTGATCCACGCTTTGATCGGACTCATGCCCCATCTGAATTTCTCTAGGCTTTAAAATGACTGCAGGCATGGTGCAGTGCCACAAAAGGCCTCATCAGGGCTCGCTCCTATCCTGTGTTTGGCACTAGGTGGCACCAGAGCGCAACTGAAAACCTCAGATATCCTTTTACTGTATGAAGTATTTATGCATCTGCCCAACACTTTACCCAACCAGTTACAAAACAAGACTCTAGGTTCATTTACTTACAGCTCTTAGATTGTGCTGCAAAATGGAAACTATTTCTGGACGTTTTCCTGTCCCATTGATTGACTTCCTCTTTTAAGTGCCTTCTGTGGTCTCTGTGGCTTTTATCACACCATCATTGCAGAACTGAGCTGTGAACAGAAACTTGGCAGAGCCAGTTTTCCTTTTAGTGCAAGATGACACGGAGAGACTTCATTCCTTTCTTTTTCAAGGGTTTCAGAGACTTTCAGCATTCTACAGTCCCACTAATACTGGTACACAGAAAGCCCAACATGCTGTTGTTACCCCAGGACATCCACTTAACACCTTTTGTGGGGATGCTTCCGATCTCCTTGGGAAATTGAACATGCTCTCTGCGGTAGCAGCACGTCTCCAGATCATGTGAAAATTAAAAAACCATGTGGCAATAAGAACTTGAGGTGTCACTTAACGCTGGCGTTGCTTTTGGCAAGTCTAATAACTTGCTTTGCTGCTGACCAACATACCAGCATCCCAGCATCAACAACATGTATGCTGGTTTTGCTGGTGGTCGGTCTATTTACTTGCTGCTGATCAGCATAGCAGTGCCCAAAACACAACATAAGCTGGTTTTACTGGTGACCAGTCTAATAATCTGCATCGTTGCAGCCCAGCATACCAGCGTCCAATGCAGATCACTAGCTGGGTTTATGGTGGCCAGTCTGATGAGACACTCAGCGTCAGCAAAATCCAATTGCAGAGGTCTATAATGAGTCTAGGCGTAACCACATGTAACCACAGGTAGGCTGAGTGAATCTGCCTGATCCGAGCCCGATTCCATCCTTTGTTAACAGGCAGGAAAAGGATGTGTAAAGATTAGTTTCTTCTGAGGCATTTCTTTCTCTAAGGCAGTGGAAGGTTTAACCCTAGTAGGCCATTTAAACCCTCCAGCCTTACGTTTATGACTCTGTTGCTTGTTTGTGTGGTGCTTGTTCTCTTTGTGGACCTCATGGAGAGCGACTGTTCCTTAAGAATGTAATTGTAGTCAGAGATAGGGACAGGTACAAACATCTCCTGAGTGACCCACCAGACATGGAGGTGTGGTCTATGGCAATGGAACCATAACTGTGCATTATCACCACTGAAGAACTGGGTGAAAGGTCATTTAACCCTTTAAGGCTTCGGGCCTGACGGACAGTGACTGCTGTGGATGTCATTGTTTTCCGAACGTAATGACCGATGACATTCTTTACTGGACCCATCCAAGTATCCATCATAACAGCTTTGTAATGTAGTGTGTAATAAATTTAAATACATTTAAGATACTGCTTTCTCTAAGCTCGCGTTAGGGGAACACCGTAGGGTGCTGTCACCCCCCAAGCTTTCTCTTTCTCACCTCTCTTTTTCTCTCTCTTTCTTATCTCTCTTTTTCTCTCTCTCTCTCACTTTCCTATCTCTCTCTATCATCTCTCTCTCTTTATCTCTCTCTTTCTCATCTCCCTCTTTCTCTCTCTCATTCCTCTCTCTCTTTTTCTCTCTTCTCTCTCTCTCTCTCTCTCTCACACTTTCCTATCTCTATCATCTCTCTCTCTTTATCTCTCTCTTTCTCACCCCTCTTTTCTCTCTTTTTCTTATCTCTCTTTTTCCCTCTCTCTCACTTTCCTATCTCTCTCTCTTTCTCATCTCCCTCTTTCTCTCTCTCATCCCTCTCTCTTTTTCTCATCTCTCTCTCTCTTTTTCTCTCTTTGGAGCCTTTTTTTTAAGGCAGCTCAATGGACTCAAAAGTGTCTCTGAAAGATATTTCTGAGTTCTTGGAATTGGGAAATTAGTGATTTGTATTTGTATATTTATATTTCAGAATTGGAATTCATAGTATTATTCAATATTTTTATAGATTTTTTTACATTACAGAAAATATGAATTTCATAATGGAATTTGTGATTTTCATACACTTTATTTAGAGATATTAAAATCATAAAAATATATACGTTGATAGGCAAAAGCTTGAACACCCTGGTAAAATCATGTTTAGGTAATTGTGTGTAACGACTTATTTCTGCAATTTGTATTGCACTAGCTATATTTATGAGTTGATTTCTCACACATTATGGTAAAAACTTATGCAATGTATCCTTTATAGCACAGGCTATATGTTATTTTTATTTTTGCCCAATATATTACAAATAAAAGTAACTGTAGATGAACACATGCAGAAATGTGTTAACTTAGATTTGCCTAGAAAATCATCCCAACATGTAATTTGACCAGGGCTGCCCAACATTTGCGTATGGCTGCATTTACACTATATAGCCAAAAGAATTTGTACACTAATCCCTAATCACTCCTGAAGTTCGTTATTAACCACTGAATACATTTAAGCCCTTAGCCATGCAGTCTCCATAGACAAACACTGGCTGTAGAAGGGGCCGTACTGAAGATCTCTGAGACCTTAAACATGGCACTGTCCTGTGTTGCCTCCTCTGCCACAGGTTGTTGAAATTTCTGTTCTGCTAGGGCCAGCTGTGCTATTATTGTGAACGGGAAGCGTCTAGGAGTAACAACAGCTCAGCCACAAAGCAGAAGTAAATACAAACTTGAGTTCCAGCTTGTCTCAGGAGGAACATCAGCACATGAGTTTCCATGGCTGAGCAGTTGCACACAAACCTAATATCAAATTTGCCAAGTATTGGCTGCAGTGGTGTAAAGCACAGCACCCCCGGACCCCCGGTGCAGTTGAAACATGTTCTCTGAAGTGATGAATCATGCTCCACTATCTGGCTGTCGAATGAATGAATCAGGGTTTGGCAGAGGCTATTTAAATGCTACCTCCCAGAATATGTGTTGACAGTAAAGTTTGGTGGAGGTGGGATAACGGAGCTGTGTTGGGAAGAGTTTGGGACTTTTAGTTCCAGTGAAGGGTGATGTTAATACAAGACATGAATCATAAGCTTCCAACTTCCCGTTCCAGCATGACTGTGTCCCTGTGCACAAAGCAATCTCCATAAAAACATGGATCCAGGAGTTTGGTGTGGAGGAACTTCAGTCATAGCACCTGACCTCAACCCCACTGAACACCTTTCCCAACTCCATATTAATGTCCATGGTTTTGGGACATCCCGTAAGCTCATATGGGTGTGATATATAGGTGTCCAAATACTTTTGGCCATACAGTGTATGCTATCTCTCCTGCATGTTAGATATCTCTCATATTTTCAGTAAAGTCAGGTTGATGAGCATTAGGGACAATTTTTTTAATAACCATCTTTACCAAAGGTGCCAATACTTCTGGAGGACACTGTGACCATCTCATGCTTCTCACAGCAAACATTCACAAACATAACAATTTACACTTTGCACAAAAGCAGAGATAACCAGGCATGAATCTGGATTTGGTGGCGGCGGAATTCAGTTGCGCCTCTGAAGCCCTAGGAACTCCTGCATTCTCTGGGCTTTTCTGATCTCCTCCTCTCTCATGCTCTCGTTCACATGCTCATTCCGACTCTGTAGCCTCTGCAGCCACTCTTCCCGTAACCTGGAGAGGAAACACAAGTTTAGCATGATGGACCATGGCAATTGCCAAGTAACATTCTGTAGGATGAAGTATTGCTTAAATAAAAGTGCTGAATAGTGTAAATACTAAATTCCATGCATTTCATAGTTAATTTCAATGACATCATCCACATTTGACCTGTTCTATGGTAAATATCTGTTTTCAGGGGTTACAGAGTTTAGTGGGCACTTCCACTGCTCACGGCATTGAAACAGCTTGTGATGATGGCTGAAATCCTTGTATATACAGCAAATCAGCCATAACATTATAACCACCTTAAGTATCTACACTCTTTAACCATTGTATCAGCTCCACTTACCACATAGGTGAACCATGTAGTTCTATTGTAAAATAACAGATTAGTCCGTCTGTTTCTCTGCTTTCTATTTTACCCTGTTCTTCAATGGTCTGGACCCCATAGGACCACCACAGAGCAGGTGTTATTAGGCTGAAGGGTGTATAATGCAACCAAATAAAGAACTGTCAGTTGAACATCACTGGTTACTATGATAGCCTCCTTTATACCACTTTATACCCCTGCTAGAAAAAGGCAGCATGTTTTGGATGACCATGCTGGGTTACCCACCAAAACAGCACCAGATCAGCATATATAGACCAGCATGGTATGTGCGCTGTCTGGCTGTTGTATTTTTCTCAGCAGGGTTTCTCAGTAACTGGACTATACAGTTTTCCGCTTCCACTAGACAAGGCCAGCAGGGTGCTAACAGGCTGCTTCAAAATGTAGACCTTTCCAGTAGATTTCCAGTAACACTGCATATACTGTACTGTAGAATGAGGAATATGTAACCTGGGTGCCTGTTACAAGCTTTACAGGCCTGTATTAAGCTAGTGTGATTATACAGCACTGCTAGCCCCACGCTACCAACGCTAGGTAGGACATCAGAAAATGGGAGGTGATGAGATAGGGTTGTTTACTAAAACAGAATTAAAATAATAACCTAACCTATATAACACATAAGTGACTGCTTTACTCCCCTAATTGGGTGGAATGCATGACTTTTGGTCTGACGTGTAGCCACTCTATATGCGATGCTAGCTAAAATTAGCATTATGGCAGTGGCTGGCTGGACAGTTAAAGGCTACTTTCAGTGCACTGCATGGGTTCTACATTAAATATGGCTTTGGACTAACACACAGAGTGATCGATCTTAATTGACATTAGCAGTCTCCCCTGAACTCTTGTGCTAAAGGCTACACTCATATTACAAGCCCACAAGTCTTGTTGCTTCATTCTCAAAGTTTATGCTGGTCTGGTTGTGGTTTAGCTGTCACCCGGCATAGTCATTCTCAGAAGATATATATGGAGTAAGGCCTGGTCACTGGGAGCAGCGCCCTGCGCCTTGTCCTCTGGCCTGGTCACTGGGAGCAGCGCCCTGCGCCTTGTCCTCTGGCCTGGTCACTGGGAGCGGCATCCTGCACCTGGTCCTATTGGCTTGGTCACTGGGAGCGGTGTCCCTTCGCCTGGTCCTATGGCCTGGCCCCTGTGAGCAGCATCCTGCGCCTGGGCCTATGGCCTGGTCACTGGTAGCAGAGTCCTATGTCCCACTTATGGGCTTATGACATTGCCGCTCTCCCCTGAACTCTTGTGCTCAAGGCTAGATTCTTATTATAAGCCCACGAGTCTTGTTACTCAGTTCTAGAAGTTTATGCTGGTCTGGTGCTGGTTTAGCTAACCACCTAGCATGGTCACCCAGCATGGTCATCCTCAGGAGATCTACATGAAGTATGGGCTGGTCACTGGGAGCAGTGTCCTACGTCTGGTCCTATGGCCTGGTCACTGGTAGCAGCGTCCTGCGCCTGGTTACTAGGAGTCCTATGTCCTACGAAGGAGCTAATGACATTGGTGCTGGTTTAGCTGACCACCCAGCCATGGTCATTCTTGGAAAATCTACAATGAGTATTAGCCTGGTCACTAGGAGCAACATTCTACTACTGGCTATTATGTGCTGAGCTGTGGGGCTGTTAAGTGGGGTAGTACTGCAGTGTTAGTGCCTACCATTAAGGAGAGTTGCATGGTTATTGATGACCTGCCTATGCTAGTCCTATGTTCCCTGCTGTTATGTTCAATAACGAGCACTTAAAGCACCATGTTTCCTGTGTCTCCTTCTTTGCCAAGTCTTCCAATATGTGAAAATAGCCAAAGTCAGTTTTCCTCTCGCAGATTAAGCAGATTAAGCAGTGCTCTATGTTAGAAAAGCTCCCCCCACCAGAGTAACTACATCCAGGCTAGGCTTAATCGACGTCCAGAAATCTGGCCCCTAATCTACTTTACGCATCGACGGCCAGTTATGGAATTCTAATAAGCAGCAGTGGCGTTCAAGTTTCACCACTAAACATCATTAAACATGCTGTTATTTGTGCGGATCAGCCGTAATGACAAAATCCTCACGGACCCTATTCATTTGGTTGTATCGACTTTCGTAATGGCCCTGCAGTGATGAGATTATACACGGCTGAGGAGATAACATTCTGGCCCATAATTACCCAAAGCAGTGGCGGCCTCAGCTGCCTGCATGGTAACTTTATGGATTCCGAGCTAACTTTGCTACCCTTATTAATAAACCGATAGATTTGCCCAAGAAGCCTTTTGGGCTGGGCCTGCACAAACAATCTATATATTCGTTAGAGGCCTGGAGAGCAGGCTTTGTCTCCACAGCTGTTCCTAAAGCAACATGTTCTCATTGATTAGCGAGAGGGCTAAAGCAGGGGGATTAGTATGTATTTGTAACACTGTACGTGTTAATCCACGCTGACCTCAATGTGGAGAGAGAGATAGCATAAACAAGAAATGAAAGCACGTCTGGCACATAGCTGGACATAGTCTCAGAATAAAGGTAGCTAGATTGGCTCCTCGTGTCCATGGAAGTGCATTAATTGGGGAACGGTTGGTGAAATCTGATCTTGGAAGCCCGCTAGCTGCTTTTGAGGCCTTATCAGTACCAGGCTCTCATTACTGAGCCGTAAACAGAAACTAAACAGGGCCTGGGGTCTTCTTTGGACGAACATTTCTTTCCTTCATTTCCTCACGTAGGAACTATGTTCCCTGACCAGCAGTAATTGAGGAACTTGAGATACTTGACATACTTCAAGCAAATGATTACACAATTTTGGATTTTCTTCAAATTCGGGTAAAACCAGTTTTGTGCTAGCGCTATATATATGTGAGATATAAATGCTAAATGTAATTCTATACAACGTAAGAAGGATGTTTGACCATATAGGAGTACGTAGTAGTTCTTGGTGTAGCTCAGCGGATAATACCACTAACCACTAACCAGGGAGCCACCACCACATGTGGGAGACTGGGGTTTGAAGCCTGGTCTAGGTGACTTAACCAATAAGAGTCCTTGGGCAAGACTCCTAACACCACATTGGCCTCCCCTGTATTAAGAAAGCCCTTGTAAGTCACTCTGGATAAGCGCATCAGCTAAGTACCGTACATGTAAATGTACAATTACAGACTGTAGACCATCTGTTTCCTTCAGAGGAGCAAAGACAAGCTAACAGCTACCTGGTGACTAGCTGAAACGGTTTAGCTCGTAACACAGGACCATGTTCAGCATAAACTATATATACATTATGTGATGTAAGCCTGGTGTACACTGACACACAGAACGGGGGTCTGTTCAAGATGCCTGGATGCATTTTCTTTGGATGAGATTCCTGCTGTCATTGTGCTACAGAGACTGTAGTTGGAAAAGTCAGATTAGGGAGTGTGACACATTATAAACAGAGCACTTTCTACATCCACTGTAGTTGTAATGTAATTCAGCTGAATACAGAATTCATAGAATACAGAAATGTGGAAAGAGTCCATTCTGTATTAGCTGCATTTGCCCAACACTTACTTTCCAGGTGTGGATGCTTGGTATGCTTGCAGGAGGGGTAACCAAATTCAGTAGGCATATCTGTAGTTTACCTGCCAGTGGAATTGACAGTGCAGTACTGCCCTGCCTGGTGGTCTAAATACAGTGATTTAGCTTTAAGTGCCATTTCCTTTGGTTCACCAGTGAGCTCTAAGGGTTGTTCCATGTAACTTTGAGTTTATTCTTAATTCCTCCTCACATTCATCGAGAGAAATAAGGAAGCATTCCCTTTCACAATCAAGGCCTTTCCCAGCCCTTATAAAAAATCCCAAGTCCCAGGGACTTCTGTTTAAACTCAGTTAGACCCCAAACGTAGGCCTGAAGTTTGCTGTGGTGTACTGAAGAAGGGAGGCTTTATCATAAACTGATTGGTGAAGGGTGTTAGCTACATATCATGACTTGTAATAGACACAAATGAAGCAAGAAAACAGGTCTGCTTTTCATCAAAAAAAGATTAAACTGTACACGGAGGCTTGACTGTGCCCAAATCCAATTATCTCCTCGCAGGCCTCACCTGCAATCCTAACCCCTCATTCCACCCCTCTGCCAACATGGCAGTCATTTTTCACAATAATCTCTCATTTCTGTTTATTAGATAGAGGTATTTCTTGGTAATTACCTCCACCAGACAATAATAACCTGCGAAAAGAGCCCCCGTGACAGAAACAAAGAATCTGCTTTGATAAAGAGCCATCGCTCCCAACAGAAAAGTCATTTAGGCCGAGCCCACCGCTCGATGTGGCAGACATACGCACTTTGATAGAGCACTCCTCTTCATCCGGAATTCTTCATTCCCCATCATCTGACTGTGTCTCTCTATCTTCTGCTCCCAGAACTTCCTTAGCTTGTGTTTGTCATGAATCCGGGCCAAATTCATCGCCTGCAACGATGGAGCAAAATGTTTTATGGTGACGGATGGCTGAGCGAAGGGCGCCCTGAAGCCTCCATTCAACTGTAATAGCTCACAGCTTTCATCCCGCACCTATAATGTCTCGAAACCGGTTTTGGGCCCTATATATAGGTAACCACTTTTCAAATGGAACGATTTCACACCAGCCAAAATAACAAAAACAAATCAATCGCGTTTGTGAGATTAAGCATCAAAGCGATGGAGAGTGAAGATGGTTACGTGATGAGAGCGAACATTACAAATAGCCAAAAATGAATGAAACTTGAATCATTGAGCTTGAACTTAGTATCTAGGTTCCTGCCATTAATTAAAGTGTTGGTTAGCCTCCTAAACCCTGTAGTCGGTTAAGCTTGCACTCAACTACAGCAGTTGGAACCTTCTCAGCTTGCTTTGTAAATCAAGTTAAATGAAACCCATCAAATCAAAAGGCCAATATTGCACCATGTGATGATTTCATCAGATATCACATCAGCCATTCAACTTCAATTGACACATTAACCCTGATAGCAAGAGGATATCTGACCACTGTTGACCTGCTAATGGCAAAGCTGGGAGTGCATTGGCATTTCGCTCAGTTTCCTGGCAGCCCACCAGTGAGTGGTTCAGTAGAGTATTAGACCAAATGCCATTTTTCATCCCTCGTTTTCCATTCACAGTCCAAATTTATTATTTTTCTCTCAGATTTAGTGGGTAATTGGAGTTTCATCTTCATCATATCTTAGAAATAAAACTCTCTGTCTATTTAAAATCTGTTTGAGGAGATTAAAAACTACTTATACTGGGTAGGCAGGACAGTAATCTGGGTGGTCCAAGCGTGGACCAGCAGTGGCAAACAGTCAGTGGGGTTCTGACCTTTTCAAGCCAGTAAATCGACACACACTCGCTATCTGGGAAAAGTTGCTCATTTGCTACTAACTGGCTACCTAAGCAGTTAGCATCCCCAGGTGAAAAAAAGTAGACTGAAGTGGACTTAATTTAAGTGTGCTTAGTATACTTTGCTTTGAACTTATAATTACTGTACCGAACGTGTGCTATTTACTGATATACAAACTAAATACTTAGTATGCTAAATATATATCATTAGTGATATTAAACATACTTAAATAGAACTAATTGTACCTAACTGTACTATTTTAAGACCACACTAAGATTCATTTAGAGATGCCTAAGAACATATTAAAGTCAATTAATTTAATAAAGTAAATTAATACATATTTTAGTACATTCAAATAATATATATATGTATTTATTTATTTATTTAGTATACTTCTACTAAGTACACAAAAGTACTAAAGTAAGATGTACTGGTAATTATTACCTTGAAATATATATATGCATTTTGCACTTGTATTTAGCACACAAAAAACAACATGCTTAAAATGTACTTGCTGCTGTTAACATGATTTTCTTGTACATTAAAATATACTTCATTTTTACCTGGGTGAACAGATGCATTTGCTTATGTTTGTTTGTCCACTACTACTACTAATCGTGCTAATTTGCATAATTCCTCGTAACAGGTTATGCAACTAACCAGTTAAACATTTACAAAAACAGTGGCATATCTGCTGTTGTCTCAGTTACTATATAAAACATAACCTGCCATAAATAAATAAATAAATAAATAAATAAATAAATAAATAAATAAATAAAAAAGCCAGCAAGTTTCTGGAATTGGCCATTTTAGTGTTCAGCCACTCTTGCAGCAAAGAACTGCAAAGTTGGTCCAGATTTGGTGGATGCCTTTCCTGACACAGTTCTGAGAATTTCCTGTAGACTGGGATTTTAGCCACTGCTGGTAGACCCGTACGCTTCCATACACCTGCAGATTGAGCTACTTCCTTCACACTATGGTCTTTGGTCACGCCCACATGCTCAGTCACTCCTTTCAGCCAATCATTAACATCTGCTATGGAGCCATTTTCCACACATGAAACGAGACACTCACTGCACTGTAGCACCTCTTCTCAATCTATGAATCCTGGCACTCACATCCCACAGGTATTTAAAGCCTCATCATCCTCATGTAGCATCATCTGCAGGTGCCCGAAGTTACAGGCAAGTTAAACAGACAAGGTGTCTAATTTTTTGTCTGGTGAGCTTACTGTGGTATATCTATGGCAGCATGGTCGGTGGTAGTTCAGTTGTGTTTCGTTCGGTTGTCGTTTGAGGTAGACATCTAGTTTAATCCTATTGACTGGTGTCAAAACGTTCTAGTTGGTGGGAGACATCATGGCAATGATGACACAACTGTGGCTGACGTAAGGTTGGCATGTTACCCGTATGAGTCGAACTGATGGCCACTAAAATAAAGATTCGGTTTTGCTGTCTAAAAGCTATTTGGTTTATAAGATATCATCACATATCTATTGCGCTTAAAGCTCCACAGCTGGGCTCACTTTATAGCACCTACAAAATTTGAGGTTTCATAATAGTTACTGAGTCCAAAGTCTAAAAACGAATAACTGAACTTGGTTTAAACCTTAGCAATAAGACACGACACCTACCTTTACGCTAATGCTGGTTCTTGGGCCTTGTGACTCCAGACTGACCACAAAGAGGTCAGAATGCACCGATGTGATGCTGAGGGAGTCCAGAAAGAACCCAAAGAAGCATCTGGCACAAAGCAGAAAAAAAAAAAAAAACCGAAGGATGACTCACAGAGAGATCGGGAGGAGATGGGGTCCATCTGTCCAGACTCATGGTCCCACAGGTACGGGTCATCTTCTCGCCTCTCTAATGCAGCAATCCTCAACCCCTGTCTCTTCCTCTTGCCCTCCACTGTAGACAGCGTTTATTTCTGGACCAATTACAATGAGGATACTGGAGCCGGGCCGTCCAGCAAGCTTCTGGGCGCGGAAACTGAGGGGAGTGCCAGGGTGGCCATCAGAGCTGGCAAGCACACAGTGCTCATCTGATGACAGAGGGCTTAGACATGACTGGACCGATCCCCACCAGACCAGCAGACACACAGTTGTGGATTAGCACCGCTCATCCATCCCCCCCAAAATTATCCCCACTTTCTCTCCCAGTACTCTTTGTTCCCATTAACACATTGTTCTTGGCTAGGAGGATAAAAATCCACAGCATGCAGAGTTGGTTCATTTGGTCAGTTCCGTGTTCAGTTACACTCGCACTTTTACAAGCATTTTTAAGTAACAGCTTCTGGAAACGTTCAGGGAAACATCACCTGGGTGCTGCCCTCGAGGGTACATCCTTGGTAGGCTACCTTTAGTTAGGGAAACTCATGCATTCACTCATCATTAACACCACTTAGGCTCTTGGATTGTTGGAGGGGATTGGGATGCTGGAGGCCCAAAGCTCATTGGGTGGAGGGCAAGAAACACCCTGGACAGGTCGCCAGTCGATTACAGGGGTTAGGAAACCTAATTGTTCTGTATGTTTTGGCTAACAATGGCTATTACAGCTAGGCCTTTTTGGCCATAACATAACTGAACTAAAAACATGACCAAACTCGCCTCTACGATAATGCTAACCCCTGCTAGCGTTCCCCTGGGCTTCTAGCAGTAAGCTAGGGGCAATTCGCATGAATATTTGAGAAGCTTACAAAGACTTTCCGTGCTTTACTTGAAGCTTTGCCCAGACATCCCAACATAAGTTTAACCTTGCACTTGCAACTGCACAGTCACTCATAGAGAGTAGAGGGTCCTGCTGCTGCTGTTTTCCATTTCTAACAATCCACTGATCAGGCTAGTATTCAGTAGCAAGTGATGTATCCAGGACTCCCATGATTTATTATGGCTCTATTATCATTTCTGGATGAAGACTCTTAATCAGCTCAGTTTAGGTAAAGGGACTCCAGTGTCTCTCAGTCCACCAGTTTTTACTAGAAGATCATTAATTAGTCAGACACTGATCATAAACACAGAACACTGAAGGAGAACAGTTTCCATTAGAGAACAAAGCTCTGTCCAACAGCTCAACACAAGCTCAGTGACCACTGTACCCTAACGCATTACACAACCTGATTTACTGTACACCAACACACTACTTACAGCACACTAACACATCACACTTACTGAGTTACTGTACACCAACACACTACTTACAGTACACTAACACATTACACTTACTGAGTTACTGTACACCAACACACTACTTACAGTACACTAACACATCACACTTACTGATTTACTGTACACCAACACACTACTTACAGCACACTAACACATTACACTTACTGAGTTTACTGTAGTACACTAACACATCACACTTACTGAGTTACTGTACACCAACACACTACTTACAGTACACTAACACATCACACTTACTGATTTACTGTACACCAACACACTACTTACAGTACACTAACACATCACACTTACTGAGTTACTGTACACCAACACACTACTTACAGTACACTAACACATCACACTTACTGATTTACTGTACACCAACACACTACTTACAGCACACTAACGCATCACACTTACTGAGTTACTGTACACCAACACACTACTTACAGTACACTAACGCATTACACTTACTGAGTTACTGTACACCAACACACTACTTACAGCACACTAACACATTACACTTACTGAGTTACTGTACACAAACACACTACTTACAGTACACTAACGCATTACACTTACTGAGTTACTGTACACCAACACGCTACTTACAGTACACTAACACATTACACTTACTGAGTTACTGTACACCAACACTTACTGAGTTACTGTACACCAACACACTACTTACAGTACACTAACGCATCACACTTACTGAGTTACTGTACACCAACACACTACTTACAGTACACTAACACATTACACTTACTGAGTTACTGTACACCTACACACTACTTACAGTACACTAACGCATCACACTTACTGAGTTACTGTACACCAACACACTACTTCCAGTACACTAACACATTACACTTACTGAGTTACTGTACACCAACACACTACTTCCAGTACACTAACGCATTACACTTACTGAGTTACTGTACACCAACACACTACTTACAGTACACTAACACATTACACTTACTGAGTTGCTGTACACCAACACACTACTTACAGTACACTAACGCATCACACTTACTGAGTTACTGTACACCAACACACTACTTACAGTACACTAACACATTACACTTACTGAGTTACTGTACACCTACACACTACTTACAGTACACTAACGCATCACACTTACTGAGTTACTGTACACCAACACACTACTTACAGTACACTAACACATTACACTTACTGAGTTACTGTACACCACCACACTACTTACAGCACACTAACGCATTACAAATCAATCTGTAATTATGTTTGCTTGAAGTTCTAACCAGCACAAGAGCCTGCTCAACTACGTCTACTGACATACCACAGAGGAAATCTTCAGCTCACTGGATTATTTTCTGCTAAACATTCAAGAATTTAGTGCTTTTATTTCCATCCAAAACTTTGCAGTGAAACAAGAGCAATATTGATTGTACAAGCTCCATTCTGTTCAGTAAAAATAAACAACGGACATGTATTTCTTCACTGCCCAGACGTCAGCAGGGCTTCTTAGAAGGTCTACAAGGCCCTGAGGGCAGTCGTTCTGAGTTATATGTTTTGAGCTGCACTGACTCCATTAACTCTGTCCGGACTCCAGCTCTTTTAGTTTCATATAAATGTTAAAAAGTTAAAGTCACCATCGGATAAACAGTCACCTTCAAACTTCACTCTTAATTTAGTTCTACCAAAACCATACAGGAGAGTTTCCTCCTTTTTTACTGGCACTACAAAATGAATACCGTGTTCTTGATGGACGTTTTTGTTGGAAAGCTATTCAATAAAAGATGGTCTCTGACTTTTGTACTGTATATGCGGAGTTGCTTTTTCGTGACTGCTTGACGGTTATTTGTTGCACCCCCGATGCTGGAGAGAAGATCAGACAGATGCTGAGAGATGCTGAATGTGCTGTTCTATCAGGAACTGGTGAGTTTTTGTTCCTGCTACTTGTTTACTCAGGTTGTTTTGGCAGTCCTTAATTCAGAGTAATTCTCCTTTGTTGTGTGTCGTTGTTCTGCTTTCCCACAAGCGAAATACTCATTTAACGTCGGCTATTTTGGTTACATACTTTTACTTTTACCTGAGTCATTATTTCCCTGATAACACATAAACTGCTCTAACACGCATGTTCTGATTCAGTGCAGGAAAAAAAGGGAAGAAAGGAAAATGACTCATTCCGAACACCTGTGGTTGACATGTTGGTTTTGGTTCTATTCTAAACAGGGATTTTGGCAGCCTCATGACTGAAACTGAAAGATGTATTTACTTAAACCACTATAGAACAGCTTCTAGTGTGGCGCTTTTCTATTCATGGGATTTGGCTTCACCTGACCTGTGCTTCAGGGCCTATGGCCATAGATCATTTTTAACCAGCCCTAAATCTTATAACATGATCGTGTTACCTTTGCACATTTACATATCATTATCATCATCATTCAGCGAAATACAGTGGGTCCTTGGTGGTACAGGAGCCCCCAGTGAAACTCTTCAAACCCCTGGAATATTCAGAATTTAAAACACCTGGGTGGGTGGTCCCTGTAAAGAAAATTATTTTGATCTTATTCTGTTATTGGTCACCTACAATCAGCAAGCTGATTTTGACTAACTAGAGTTACAGCACTTATTTGCCTCAAGGTGGCGCTGTAGCAAACTGGTTTACCCAGTCGGTCCTTCAGAGCCTAGCAGTTCTGTCTATGCCTGAGAAACTCCTGAAAAACTTTGCTGTGTGTTATTATTTGTAAATCTGAAAAGTCGTCCAACAACAGCTGTGGTGAACAAGCAGCCAGTTTACAACGGACCCCCACCCGCCTCCCCGCCCATACTAGGAGGTATTTCCCACACCCATCATCAGCCATGATCACATTTAAAATGAGACTGAGATATAAATATATTAACAACCAAAAAATCTAATATTACATTTCCCTATCGGCTGGACTTCTTTCTATTGAATTAAGCCGATGTAGTACTTTTACACTCCTTGTTGAATTTCAGGAACATCTAGTTTCCCAAGTTTTGAATATGAATGCAAGTCAGTTTGGGATATTTGTCATAACTGTAATTGTCATAATTGTCGCAATTCGTAATTTTTCAGGTCTTGTGAGATTTAACAAGTAGTACATTATGCTACAACCAAAATAAATAAATTCTGTAATAAAATCATAAAAAGAACATTATTGAAATATAATTATTGTAAATTGAAATATAATTACTGTAAATTTCCCCACTGTGGGATCAATAAAGGATTATCTTATCTTATATAGGCAACTCTTTACATTAAGTACATTACCTAACACGAAGCAATACATTAACAACGGTTAACTAATGTAAAGTAACTTAATATGTAAACATGTAACATGTAATTAACATGAGTTAAGCATTGTAATCAGTGTTAATGTTCTACATCATGTTAACTAATGTATTACTTCATGCTGGTTCATGCTAGTCAACACTTAATGTGAAGTGTTAATGAAATACTGTGTATCAGTTTTCAGAGATATACAAAAACATTCCTAAAGCTCTGGGATTCCAGTGAATCACAGTAAGAGCCATTACCTCCAAACAGAGAACTCTGTTTTCTACCAGAAATGGCGACAGCACAGCGATACCTGCTCTAGGAAGTCACAGAAGATGAACATCTGCAGGCCTTAGATAAGGTCAGTGTTAATGATTCCACCAGTGGCAGGAAACCAGGCAAACACAGTATCTATAGGAGCGAACTACAAGCAGTGGTTAGCTTCTGCTAACCAAGGGGAATGTTGAGGTTTACCTCACATTCACCAAAAACAGTAATGTTCTGTGGACTGATTATAGGATGAACTTTGAGGAAGACAGGGGTCCTGTTACATCTGGCGTGAAGCTAACACAGCATTCTACAATAAGGACATACCACCAGTAAAACATGGAGGTGATGAAGTGATGGTGTGGGGCTGCTTTGGGCCATTTACCATCATTTGTATAACAGTAAATTCAGCTCTGCACCAGCATGTCCAGTCATCAGTCTGTAAGCTGAAGCTCCAATCTAGGTTGTTCGTCCAAATAACAAACCAAAGCTCAAGAATGAGTCAACATCTGAAAGGCCCTGAAGACACAATATGAAGTTTGTGTAGTGGCTGTATAGATGATGTTGACAAATTGAAAAGCTGGTGCTGCCAAAAGTTAAGTCTTGAAATGAGATGATGTGGAAATGCCATAAACGGGTACCTCCTATCCCGAAACCCTCAGAATTGACTGACCTAAAACAAATCTGCAAAGAAAAGTGGGTCACAGTTCCTGCGTGGCGGTTTATATCCAGTCAGAGGAAGGGTTTTGGTGTAGCTGTTGCTGATAATGGTGGCACAACCAGTTGTAACTTTTGTGGTGTAATGACTTTTTACACTGGTGATACAGATGTTGCAGCTTCTTCAAGTTCAGTAATGAAAGCAGTGTTGTGTGGCACCTCGTGTTTTGCATGTCTAATATTACACTACATATGAGGATCTGAAACCGTTTAGTGTCATAAATATGCAAAAATAGAGGAAATCACGACTTTCACCTCTTTTTTCAGGAAACTGTGACTATTGTGGAGCTTCCAAAACATACCACTCACTTCTTAGTCCATATGTGGACTATAATAAAGCTGTCTGTTTTAAAAGCCCACCAATTTTTATCTAACCATTTGGTTAGCCTTCAGTATTTTAGCTCTGTGCATTCATATTGAAGTTATACATAGTGATTTAGCCCTCATTGCGTTAAGAACGAGGCACAGTACATACATATACATATACATATCGTCACTGTCAAAAGAAAAACACGTATCTCCATTTTTGTTGATTTTTATTTTTATGTCTCATTTGGTCACATGAGCTGCAGTTTACACTGTGTGGAAATTTCATGAAGAATGTACCAACAGATATGGCCTGAAGCTGCTTGGAAATACGTCTGGTTCCATTGACTTCCATTCAAATTAAATGAGGTTTTTGGCCTCTACTGTAAAGTTGCCATTTTGGAGATACCTTTTCCTTTGGACAGCGACGATATACATATACCCCTATAATAAAATAGCTACACCCACAAGGAATTGTGGGATTGCAATGCTATTGGGAAGAAGATAAAGGTTACTAGGAACAATAAATGATGATGAATTTAAACTGATAAGGGTAATATTTATTAAGCTACGCATACAGAAGTAGTGTCTCTCAGTATGTCTCTCAGACGTCTCGGCACTGAGTTGTAGAGTTCCGGCAGAATGTGTGGAAGGGGTGGAGGTGCAGTGACACCAGGCCTTCTGGACGTGTGACAACAAGCCGTTTATCTTGGTTTACCATGGTGCCTCCACACACAGATTCTTTGGTCGTCTCCACTAAGACAAATGCAGGACATGTCCCTGAAGATGACCAGCTGCCATTCTGAGTCACTCCAGGACAGTCTGGTATAAGACCATCGCAGTCTTTGGTGACGTTGACGTGGTGTTAAGGGCAGTCAATGTAACAGTCGCATGTAGTCCTGCATGGTGCAGCTGTCTGCCAGTGGTGCTGGCACTAGCAGGATGACTAATGAAGGGCATCACTGCTCAATGTGCAGAATGTCTGCAATAGTGGCTCTTGAGTCAGTCATCAATAAGGCTTGTCCATGCTTACGTCCCATGCGAGGCTGAGGGTGAAACTTGAATCAGCTTGACAACAGCTTGTAAAAGTCAACGCTTTTATAAGTCAGCTCTCTGATATTTTGATGCCCCTGCACTGTCAGGATTAACACCTGGTAGATTTCCTTCTAACTGGTTTAATGGTCTCCTTTAAAGACCACAGGTTTCCTGAAGGCCACCCTTAGAAACCATTATATGCAAACACCTGTTAAATCATTAGAATGCTTCACACTCTGATAAAAGCCCATCAGGAAACACTAAACACCTTGACTGACTACTGGAAACCACCAGAAACTATTAATGGCTGCTGTAATTTTTATTCAGCAGGGCAGTGGCTCGACCTTGCCCTCTCAGATATCCTCTAAACTGGTTTTAACATCATTTAACTTTGCAGTGGACATGTTCGAACAGCTGTAACTAAGCTATCGTTAGCTTAGCTAAAGCGCTATGGTTACACATACATACTGTATAACAGGTTGGCTTTCTGTCACTCCAGAACCAGTCAGTGGAGTTTTGTTCTCTCAGAATTTATTTTAAACTCGTGTCAGCAGAGCAGAAGTTAGTCAGAACATGAACACATTCCCCCTTTGTGAGCCAGCTGTGGGCATTGTGCGTGGGAGCTAGCCCATTCAAATTCTAAACGCGTCTAATATGATTTTTTTTTTTGACATGCCCACTCAAATCCCATGAAAGACCACTGTGGGTCAGCCTGAAATGGGCCGATGTACTTTCCCCCCCTAGGCCAAACCTTGGGTCAACACTTTGGCCTGCCCACAACAATCCTAAGCAGGGCCACTAAGACTGAGCCCAAATTCAGCCTGCACCATCTTACACCCTGTGGGTCCAGTGTAGGTTACTGTGGTAACACAAATTCAGCCTGTAATGGGTGTGATCCAAATCTGGCCCAAATACATTGTTGATCCCCAACATGTACACCACAAATAGACATGTGGCAAAACTGTGTGAAGGCCCGCATGCCCATCATCTGCCTGGAACACAACCATCCAACGTGTAGTAAAGCCCGAACCTGCCCAAAACTGTCTGCTATCTGGGTACTATGGGAGCATAATTAGAGTTGTTAGCATGCTAGCTAAGCAGCACTGTTTAATATTTATCCGTGATTTTACTTGTACTAAGTGATGCCTTAAAACCTTGTTCTATGCTCACCTGAAATAGGGTGGCCACTTTCAAAACCCCAAAAAAGAGGACATCTAATCCCAAAAGGGGACATCATAAAAGGAGGTGGGGTGGTGCCATAACCTAACCTATATAACACATACTGTACATGATTGCTGTACTCACCTAATTGAGTGGAATAGATGACATTCGTGAGTGAGACGGGAGCTTACTAATTGATTAGCATTTAGAGGGCTGATCTGCGTTTAGCCGGTAGGTGAGCAATGTCACATGACCTTGTTAAACCAATGAAATGCAAGCCATATCTTTTGACATGGACGTGAGCCAATGACCCACATAATACTGTTGGCATATGAGCATTTTAAACAGGTCATCCCGAAAAGAGGACTAATAGGCGCCTGTCCAGGTACTGCCCTGGACGGAGGATTGGGAGTTGATGACCTGCTGGTCCCACCTAACGCCGGATGCACGGCCACCCTATTCTGAAATGACAGAGCATCCTGAATCCATTTACTTCACTTAGGACAACACCCACCCCCTTATCCACTCTACTTAGTAACTCTGTGCACTGCTATGATATTTAGAGACTGCTACAAAGGGCCACCGCCCAAGGCATGCATCTGCCTTACACTGTAGCTGCCCCCACTCCGCCCGAATGCCATTGTGTAATTCACACTCTGTCCAAATCTATCTAGAATAGCCTGGCCAATATCAGCCTGGACCACATGCTTCAATCGTGCTAGGCTTAAGTCGACTAAGACCTTTGTGAGACCATGACAATCGAACCGTGCTGTTTACAAGATCGTAGCTTAGTTAGCGTAGCGCTCCAGGCTCATATCCAACTCAGGCTGTGCATGTAAATGTAGCTAGCGATAATGGAGGCCTAAATATGGGGAATTTCAATGGAATGCATGGCGGGGCAGGGCCTGCTGCGCGTACATGATAACAGTGGAGTCTGCTGTCATGTTTACGCTCCTCTATGTGTCATTTTGGCCTCTAAGAGAGTCCAGTCAGCAAGAAGGCATGACAAAACTGTAGTTTGATGTGCCGGGATTGGGATGGTCAGCTGCCTGCCTGGATTTGAGGAAAGTCTCCTGGGTGTAAAATGCGGCGGCCGGGGGAGAGTGTGTGTGTGAGCTGGGATTTGCAAGTGTGTTTTAGTAAGCCTGATGTTATACCTGCTCTTTTTATATTCTCCCAACTCCTACGGGAGTATGGCTATCAGCTAGGGTCAAAAGTAGGAGTTCAAAGAAGGAGAAACCTTCATATGCAGTATCTACAGTATGTAATTATACATATGCTGCAATGTGTCATGTTTAGGCACTCTGCATCAAAAGAATAGCTGCACAAATAGCAGCACCCAGTTGGGAATCAACCAACAACCACCCCCTGGGTGGGTAGGTCTGACATTGTGAGACATGCGAATGATTCAATACGCATTACAGTGCAGTGATGCCCTCGATGCCCTCCATGTCACTCCGTCACCACTGGCAGATGGTTATGACGACTACTCTTAACACCAGGTCAACATCACCAAAACCTGCAATGGTGTTGTGCAATACTGTCATGTCACGTTTCAGAATGACAGATGGTCATCTTCAGTGTTGAGTCCCACTTTTGTCTTGGTGGAGACGACCAATTAATATGTGTGTGGGGGCACCATGGTCAGCACCAAGATGAATGGTTTGTTGTCACATGTCCAGAAGGCCTGGTGTCACTCCACCTCCAACCAATACCACACAGTTGACAGGAACTGTGTAAGAATATTCAAGCAGCATGGGATGGATTATCAAAGGACACCATTAGGAACCTCCAGAAATTCATGCCGAGATGTCGGGCATGTTGTTTTAACAAATACGGCACACTAAGAAAAATATGTACCTTTGTACCTACAAACCGGATTCCAAAAAAGTTGGGACACTAAACAAATTGTGGATCACAGATCAAAAGTTTAAACTGAGAGAATGGATCATTTTAAGGGAAAATATATTGTTTCAAAATTTCATGGCGTCAACAAATCCCAAAAAAGTTGGGACAAGGCCATTTTTACCACTGTGTGGCATCCCCCTTCTTCTTACAACACTCAACAGACGTCTGGGGACAGAGGAGACCAGTTTCTCAAGTTTAGAAATAGGAATGCTCTCCCATTCATGTCTAATACAGGCCTCTAACTGTTCAATCGTCCTGGGCCTTCTTTGTCGCACCTTCCTCTTTATGATGCGCCAAATGTTCTCTATAGGTGAAAGATCTGGACTGCAGGCTGGCCATTTCAGTACCCGGATCCTTCTCCTACGTAGCCATGATGTTGTGATTGCTGCAGAATGTGGTCTGGCATTATCTTGTTGAAAAATGCAGGGTCTTCCCTGAAAGAGATGACGTCTAGATGGGAACATATGTTGTTCTAAAACCTGAACATAGTTCTCTGCATTAATGGTGCCTTTCCAGACATGCAAGCTGCCCATGCCACAAGCACTCATGCAACCCCATACTATCAGTGATGCAGGCTTCTGAACGGAGTGCTGATAACAACTTGGGTTATCCTTGTCCTCTCTGGTCCGGATGACATGGCGTCCCAGTGTTCCATAAAGAACTTCAAATCGTGACTCATCTGACCACAGAACAGTCTTCCATTTTGCCACACTCCATTTTAAAAGACCCCTGGCCCAGTGCAAACGTCTGAGCTTGTGGAGCTTGCTGAGAAATGGCTTCCTTTTTGCACTGTAGAGTTTCAGCTGGCAACGGCGGATGGCACGGTGGATTGTGTTCACTGACAATGCTTTCTGGAAGTATTCCTGAGCCCATTCTGTTATTTCCTTGACAGTGGCATTCCTGTTTGAGGTGCAGTGACGTTTAAGGGCCCGGAGATCACGAGCATCCAGTAGAGTTTTACGGCCTTGACCCTTACGCACAGCGATTGTTCCAGATTCTCTGAATCTTTGGATGATGTTATGCACGGTTGATGATTAGAAAAGTCTTTGCTATTTTACGCTGGGTAACACCATTCTGGTATTGCTGCACTATCTTTCTGCGCAACAATGGGGGAATTGGTGATCCTCTTACCATCTTGGCTTCAGAGAGACACTGACACTCTGAGAAGCTCTTTTTATACCCAATCATGTTGTCAATTGACCTAATTAGTGTTAATTGGTCTTCCAGCTGTTTGTTATATGCTCAATTTCTCTTTTCCATCCACTTATTGCTACTTGTCCCAACTTTTTTGGGATTTGTTGATGCCATGAAATTTTGAAACAACATATTTTTACCTTAAAATGATACATTCTCTCAGTTTAAACTTTTGATCTGTGATTTGTGTTCTATTCTGAATAAAATATTAGATGTTGGCACCTCCACATTATTGCATTCAGTTTTTATTCACAATTTGTTTAGTGTCCCAACTTTTTTGGAATCCGGTTTGTAAGACAGTACAAAGGCTTGTCACTGGGGCTGTGCCTTACTGAGGTAAAATAGAGTACCTTTCAGTGAAAGTCTTTTTTTGTACCCCTGGTTTTTGTACCCATTATGGTACTATTCTGTACCCTTTCCAAGAGGTCCCAACATGTACTTTTAGAGGTACCACTCTGACTTCGTCTGGAAATGGCAGTTTTCCAATCTTGGTCTTTCAGCTGAATCATAGGATATGGTGTTTCAGGTTCACCCTACAGAGAAACAGGGAAAAAGTGGTAGAGATACACATTACTACCTTTTCTTCCTGTGGTCATCTCCACAACTTAGATGAATCACTGTTATTCTGCGTGAATATTTCTGACATCAATAAACAGGCATAATGCCTCACAGCATAAAAACAGTAACAACAATGACCTACTGCCAGTGTGGCTTGGTACACAAAAAACAGCCTTGACTTTCTGTTGAGTGTGGGTATGTCAGTTTATGTGGCACCAATTTCTTACCTCTCCAAGTATAATGAGGTGGTCAATGTTTTCCCTGAAAATGGAGGGCGAAGAGAAAAAGCCCACCCCGGAACTCAATGCCTATTTTGTGAAGAGCAAAATTGCTTCAATAACAATTCAGCACAAACACAGAAGTCTCACTGATGTAATAATTGCATATTTGGGTCAAAAATCACAACCTGGAAGGTCCTCAGCCAGAGCTTCCTCTCTCGCCTCCACATACAGTTTTTTCAGTGGCAACATCCCCATGACTAGTTTTAACAAATTAGGGAGTAAAGCTGTAAATCCCTTGTTGAAGCGACGACAAATGTTCACCGTCAATGGATGGATGGGATCAACCTCATCATACAACTATAATAAAAGGCAGAAATTATTTTTGACAAAACATTATGATGTTGCAATAAACTGTAGTGATTAATACAGTAGTCCTGAGTGATATTAAGTATTCTTATATCATACACATATAGACCATTTCATGTCTAGACTACTGTAATGCACTGTTAGCTATTACCCAGTAGACACACTGTGGCTCATATTGCTGCTGCCAAAGTGGAGACAGCATATCAGTATCAGTGCAGGGATCGGGTCAATATCAGTAGAAGATGCCGGACTGGAAAACGGAGGGAATCTTATCCACTCATGTAACAATCTCCACAGCGTGATGTGCACAGTGTGATGTGATGTAATGTGCTGTAAGCTGTTTATTTCTTCCTGTTAGGACCAAACAAGCCTGATGACCTCATGCTGATAAGCTCATGCTTATTGCTACAGATACCAGTAGGTCATTTCAAAGAAGTATCACTATTGGGAATGATATAATAGTACTTTCAGTGCACACTGTAAAAAAGTTAATCAGCGTCAACTCAAAAACTCAAGTTCTAAAGGTGCTTTTAAATTTTAATATTAAGCAAACTGGAATTACTATCTACTTCAACTCAGGACTCTGTGTGTAGTTTGGCTTTGACTGACTTGACTATACAGTATTAGCAATGCAAGCTTAAATTACAGATGACTTATTAACATTAGTGTTTGTCTCAATTATGGCCGAAGATGATCAATAATATAATTAAATATTAAGGCAAGTACTGACAGCTTTATACAAGCACAACTCATCTTTCCCATTGGCTCCTGGCAACGTCTGATTTCATATTGTTTTACTCCTCCTCTTTGTTGTATTTATCTTTATTATTACTATTATTATTAACCCTGACCAACAGCACCACCTGACACAGCAGGAGACGATACCTTCATGCTTGAGTGCCCTCAGCTGGCCTGTGTGTGATGCTAGAGCCATAAACAGGGATGACCAGTGAAGCACGGAGCTGCAGGGCCTGGCTGCAGTGCTCATGTAAGGCCTTAGCTCAGGGTTTGTGATGCGTGGGAAATTCATTACAGCCCAATAAAAAACTCTGTCTCGCAAGAGAGGGCACTGAGGAGAGGACTGGAGTTGTGGAAGACCCTCTGAGCCCAAACACACACACACACACACACACACACACACACACACACACACACACGCACACACACACATATACACACATTAATACACAAATAAGCCAGCCAACTGCCTGCTTGTGCCTCCAGCTGTGATATGTGACACCAGGGCTGATGGCTACAGCAGTGTGGGCATTGTCACCCTGACTTTATAAAGTGAAAACTTTCCTTCCATTAATTTAAAAGGAATGCTGCTGCAAGCCTCTGACTTTGCAGTCTCATAAGTCAGGCGCCTCTCAGACAGCTGATGATGATATATGCTCACTGGCCACTTTATTAGAAACCCCTCACCTGTAGCTTCACCTTGCTAAGAGATTGTTGCTGTTGATGAATAGTTTGTGTTAGCCAGCTTCTTGAACCTTCATCAGTGTTTCGTTTCAGACCACAGAGATGCTCTTGGCTGGATGTTTTTGGGTGGTGGACCATTCTCAACCCAATACTGACACCCCAGCAACACCACTGCACCTGATACACCTGTACCAACACCACACCAACACAACATTACCACGTTAATATCACTGGTGTGCATTAGAATGATCCAAACAGTGCCTCTAATAATGTAGCCAGTGAGTGAAAGTGTGAGGTCAGTGTGACTAATAAAGTGACCAGTGAGTGGAAGTGTGAGGTCAGTGTGACTAATAAAGTGACCAGTGAGTGAAAGTGTGAGGTCAGTGTGACTAATAAAGTGACCAGTGAGTAAAGGTATGAGGGCAGTGTGACTAATAAAGTGACCAATGAGTGAAAGTGTGAGGTCAGTGTGACTAATAAAGTGACCAGTCAATGAAAGTGTGAGGTCAGTGTGACTAATAAAGTGACCAGTGAGTGAAAGTATGAGGTAAGTGTGACTAATAAAGTGACCAGTGAGTGGAAGTGTGAGGTAAGGTTACTAATAAAGTGACCAGTGAGTGAAAGTGTGAGGTCAGTGTGACTAATAAAGTGACCAGTGAGTAAAAGTATGAGGGCAGTGTGACTAATAAAGTGACCAGTCAGTGAAAGTGTGAGGTCAGTGTGACTAATAAAGTGACCAGTGAGTGAAAGTGTGAGGTCAGTGTGACTAATAAAGTGACCAGTGAGTAAAAGTATGAGGGCAGTGTGACTAATAAAGTGACCAGTGAGTGAAAGTGTGAGGTCAGTGTGACTAATAAAGTGACCAGTGAGTGAAAGTATGAGGTAAGTGTGACTAATAAAGTGACCAGTGAGTGAAAGTGTGAGGTAAGTGTGACTAATAAAGTGACCAGTGAGTGAAAGTGTGAGGTCAGTGTGACTAATAAAGTGACCAGTGAGTAAAAGTATGAGGTCAGTGTGACTAATAAAGTGACCAGTGAGTGAAAGTGTGAGGTCAGTGTGACTAATAAAGTGACCAGTCAGTGAAAGTGTGAGGTCAGTGTGACTAATAAAGTGACCAGTGTGTAAAAGTATGAGGGCAGTGTGACTAATAAAATGACCAGTGAGTGAAGGTGTGTGGTCAGTGTAACTAATAAAGTGACCAGTGAGTAAAAGTATGAGGGCAGTGTGACTAATAAAGTGACCAGTGAGTGAAAGTGTGAGGTCAGTGTGACTAATAAAGTGACCAGTGAGTGGAAGTGTGAGGTAAGGTTACTAATAAAGTGACCAGTGAGTGGAAGTATGAGGTAAGGGTTACTAATAAAGTGACCAGTGAGTGAAAGTGTGAGGTCAGTGCGACTAATAAAGTGACCAGTGAGTGAAAGTGTGAGGTCAGTGTGACTAATAAAGTGACCAGTGAGTGAAAGTGTGAGGTCAGTGCGACTAATAAAGTGACCAGTGAGTGAAAGTGTGAGGTCAGTGTGACTAATAAAGTGACCAGTGAGTGAAAGTATGAGGTAAGTGTGACTAATAAAGTGACCAGTGAGTGAAAGTGTGAGGTAAGTGTGATTAATAAAGTGACCAGTGAGTGAAAGTGTGAGGTCAGTGTGACTAATAAAGTGACCAGTGAGTGAAAGTGTGAGGTCAGTGTGACTAATAAAGTGACCAGTGAGTAAAGGTATGAGGGCAGTGTGACTAATAAAGTGACCAATGAGTGAAAGTGTGAGGTCAGTGTGACTAATAAAGTGACCAGTCAATGAAAGTGTGAGGTCAGTGTGACTAATAAAGTGACCAGTGAGTGAAAGTATGAGGTAAGTGTGACTAATAAAGTGACCAGTGAGTGGAAGTGTGAGGTAAGGTTACTAATAAAGTGACCAGTGAGTGAAAGTGTGAGGTCAGTGTGACTAATAAAGTGACCAGTGAGTAAAAGTATGAGGGCAGTGTGACTAATAAAGTGACCAGTCAGTGAAAGTGTGAGGTAAGGTTACTAATAAAGTGACCAGTGAGTGAAAGTGTGAGGTCAGTGTGACTAATAAAGTGACCAGTGAGTAAAAGTATGAGGGCAGTGTGACTAATAAAGTGACCAGTGAGTGAAAGTGTGAGGTCAGTGTGACTAATAAAGTGACCAGTGAGTGAAAGTGTGAGGTCAGTGTGACTAATAAAGTGACCAGTGAGTGAAAGTATGAGGTAAGTGTGACTAATAAAGTGACCAGTGAGTGAAAGTGTGAGGTAAGTGTGACTAATAAAGTGACCAGTGAGTGAAAGTGTGAGGTCAGTGTGACTAATAAAGTGACCAGTGAGTGAAAGTGTGAGGTCAGTGTGACTAATAAAGTGACCAGTGAGTGAAAGTGTGAGGTCAGTGTGACTAATAAAGTGACCAGTCAGTGAAAGTGTGAGGTCAGTGTGACTAATAAAGTGACCAGTGTGTAAAAGTATGAGGGCAGTGTGACTAATAAAATGACCAGTGAGTGAAGGTGTGTGGTCAGTGTAACTAATAAAGTGACCAGTGAGTAAAAGTATGAGGGCAGTGTGACTAATAAAGTGACCAGTGAGTGAAAGTGTGAGGTCAGTGTGACTAATAAAGTGACCAGTGAGTGGAAGTGTGAGGTAAGGTTACTAATAAAGTGACCAGTGAGTGGAAGTATGAGGTAAGGGTTACTAATAAAGTGACCAGTGAGTGAAAGTGTGAGGTCAGTGCGACTAATAAAGTGACCAGTGAGTGAAAGTGTGAGGTCAGTGTGACTAATAAAGTGACCAGTGAGTGAAAGTGTGAGGTCAGTGCGACTAATAAAGTGACCAGTGAGTGAAAGTGTGAGGTCAGTGTGACTAATAAAGTGACCAGTGAGTGAAAGTATGAGGTAAGTGTGACTAATAAAGTGACCAGTGAGTGAAAGTGTGAGGTAAGTGTGATTAATAAAGTGACCAGTGAGTGAAAGTGTGAGGTAAATGTGACTAATAAAGTGACCAGTGAGTGAAAGTGTGAGGTCAGTGTGACTAATAAAATGACCAGTGAGTGGAAGTATGAGGTAAGGGTTACTAATAAAGTGGCCAGTGAGTGAATGTGTGAGGTCAGTGTGACTAATAAAGTGACCAGTGAGTGGAAGTATGAGGTAAGGGTTACTAATAAAGTGACCAGTGAGTGAAAGTGTGAGGTAAGGGTTACTAATAAAGTGACCAGTGAGTGAAAGTGTGAGGTAAGGGTAATTAATAAAGTGACCAGTCAGTGAAAGTGTGAGGTAAGTGTGACTAATAAAGTGGCCAGTGAGTGGAAGTATGAGGTCAGTGTGACTAATAAAGTGACCAGTGAGTGAAAGTACAAAGTAGCCACAGCTAATATAAATGGATGGCGAGTGCCAATGCAAGCGAATAATCATTGACTGTTAAATGGCTTGGTGACCATAGCCTACTGCTAATGAACTGGGCTGTTTGTTAGTAGGTCTGCTTAGTGTGACTATTATTAACTATAAACAAAGTTATTTATAGAACACTGATGTCATGCAGTTGCTTCATTTTGTCTGCCTCGCATTGTGCCGAGTATACATATAGCCTCTCGTGGCTTACAGCTTCATTACATCATGCGGTGGACAGGTGTCCTAAGGAAGGAACAAACAATCTAACGCTCAGTTACAAATACATGAAGCAAAGTTTCCACTCAATCCAGCGGCTGCCTCCCTAAACCCATCCATCACCTCTAAATGAGCTGCACCGAGTCTGTCCATGCAGCAGTGGGACACGAGGAAAGTGACCTCATGGAAAAAGCCTTCCAGTGCTCAAGGTAGTGGAGACAGAACAGGGATGAAGGGAATGATTAGCACAAGGGTGGACACACTGATGAAGGTGACGGTCACTGCAGCACAGGATCGTTAAGGAGTCTAGGAGTTAATCACTGATTTCGCAGTGTTTGGAACTGATAATGATTCTTTACTAAATGATCCAGTGACTCGTGACCTGTGATTAAATTTGATTTGATTGTTTTGAACTGGTAGTTTTCACATTGAGACACGTGAATGATTCAAGTTCAGACGCACATGTAACATAAGCTTCTGACTGGGTATCATCAGTGTACTGAATCAGCTCCTGACTGGGTATCATCAGTGCACTGTATCAGCTCCTGACTGGGTATCATCAGTGTACTGAATCAGCTCCTGACTGGGTATCATCAGTGTACTGAATCAGCTCCTGACTGGGTATCATCAGTGCACTGAATCAGCTCCTGACTGGGTATCATCAGTGTACTGAATCAGCTCCTGACTGGGTATCATCAGTGTACTGAATCATCTCCTGACCTATGTATCATCAGTGTACTGAATCAGCTCCTGACTGGGTATCATCAGTGTACTGAATCATCTCCTGACCTATGTATCATCAGTGTACTGAATCAGCTCCTGACTGGGTATCATCAGTGTACTGAATCAGCTCCTGACTGGGTATCATCAGTGTACTGAATCAGCTCCTGACTGGGTATCATCAGTGCACTGAATGATCATCAGTGCACTGAATCAGCTCCTGACTGGGTATCATCAGTGTACTGAATCAGCTCCTGACCGGGTATCATCAGTGTACTGAATCAGCTCCTGACTGGATATCATCAGTGTACTGAATCAGCTCCTGACTGGATATCATCAGTGTACTGAATCAGCTCCTGACTGGATATCATCAGTGTACTGAATCAGCTCCTGACTGGGTATCATCAGTGTACTGTATCAGCTCCTGACTGGGTATCATCAGTGTACTGTATCAGCTCCTGACTGGGTATCATCAGTGTACTGAATCAGCTCCTGACTGGGTATCATCAGTGCACTGAATCAGCTCCTGACTGGGTATCATCAGTGTACTGAATCAGCTCCTGACTGGGTATCATCAGTGCACTGAATGATCATCAGTGCACTGAATCAGCTCCTGACTGGGTATCATCAGTGTACTGAATCAGCTCCTGACTGGGTATCATCAGTGTACTGAATCAGCTCCTGACTGGGTATCATCAGTGCACTGAATGATCATCAGTGCACTGAATCAGCTCCTGACTGGGTATTATCAGTGTACTGAATCAGCTCCTGACTGGGTATCGTCAGTGCACTGAATCAGCTCCTGACTGGGTATCGTCAGTGCACTGAATCAGCTCCTGACTGGGTATCATCACTATACTGAATCAGCTCCTGACTGGGTATTATCAGTGTACTGAATTAGCTCCTGACTGGGTATCGTCAGTGCACTGAATCAGCTCCTGACTGGGTATCGTCAGTGCACTGAATCAGCTCCTGACTGGGTATCGTCAGTGCACTGAATCAGCTCCTGACTGGGTATCATCAGTGTACTGAATCAGCTCTTGACTGGGTATCATCAGTGTACTGAATCAGCTCCTGGTGTGATTAAATTAGATTTGATTATTTTGATAGTCTACTTAGTTTTAGTTTAGCTTTTTAATCAAATATAAATTGCAAAAAACAGCAAAGCTGTACGATGTTTATTTTTCGGGGTGGCTGTTATTTTCACCAAAGGGTTACTGGATGTTCGTTTTATCAGGCGTAACCTCAGTGTGGTTTTGGCAAGTGAGAGGGTGGAGGCCCTGTATAATACCAGACTCAGCTGCCTCCACCTATTTACTGTGTCACTGGTGCTAAAGTTCCCACAGCTTTGTAAATGTTTCTCGTATCATAACTACACGTTCAAACCACAACCAGCACACCCAATAGCACCAAACATACAGCATATATATATATCGCAAAATGTGGCAATGCTTAACCAACAAGCCTGCCAGCTGAAACAGGAAGATGTGGGTTCATAGCATGAGACATCCAAGAAAACCCATATAGATATATAGGTACAGAAAACCTATACCTGCAAACGGTCGGTTTGGCTTTTGCCAGTGGGTGCTAGCGTTAGCTAGGTTAGCCATGTTAGCCCACACGTGCCAAAACTTGTTCATCTTAATGTTTCTTTAAGAACTGTAACTTAGCTTATCACCTGCAGTCATTTTCTCTTCTATATATTATTCTTTATATATATATATATTTATTATCATTGTAATATATATATAATAATATATCTTTTTTTATATTTTAATCATCAAAATAATATTACACTGAGAAGGAATCACGCGAAGGCAGTGAAACTTTTTGGGTAGGTTTGACATCATAAGACATGCAAATAAAGTTTCACGCAGTGCGGCCCATGTGATGTAAGCAAGGGCGGGCCTGACTGACTATAACCTTTAACCTGACTGACTATATACGGTGGTGGTAGCATCTATATTCAAGTGGAATATGCCTCAGTTCGAAAGCTGTTGGAGGATTTGGAGAAGGGTCACATACTAGGGCTCCGGGAAATGGACATATTGTGCGCCACACTGGTCATGCAGATACTACCATAGCACACTGTTGGCGCAGTGTATAGAAGAAGGCACGCACCAGCGACATGAAGGATTTGGGAGACCTACACGACCCATGGAGAGAGAGTAACCGACAAATTGTCTGACATGCATCGAGTGACCAAACAGCCACAACGGCAGACATTCAATGGGCAGTGGTGCCTTCCGTCCTGTCATGACGACTGCCTATAACACCAAGTTGGGTTAACCAAAGACTGCAATGAAATGACTCAGAATGGCAGCGGGTCATCTTCAGTGATGAGTCATGACCTGTGTGTGCAGGCACCATGGTCAATGGCCAAGTAACACCTTAGTCATATAACCACATGGGATAACACAGCAGCGGCCTGTCATCACTTTAACAACCACCTGGGATTCCATAGCAATGACGTAAAACCAACTTCAGCACAAACTTTCTCCTACTAGCTCATTATATGGAACTGTTTTATGACTCTCCAGACAGTTTCACAGACATAAATCAAACAGGAGCATTAATATTTAGTAGGAAACTGATTTCAATACAGGTATGTCTGAAGGTGGTAGAGTGGCGTTCCCATGCCTGTAAAGGATGAAACGCTCTTGTCTAACATACCAGACCGGATGCAGTTGAATCACCACTTTCAGATCCATGCATTTTTACACCTCCAGTAAAGACTACGAAAGTGACAAGGCCAAAATGTCTGACCCCAATCAGAGAGAGAAGTGGAGAAAGAGAGTTATGGCTGATTGATTGATTGGAGGGAGAGAGGCACAGAGAGAGGGTTAGCGGAGGTCTCGGTGCACTGTGTAAACGTAGCTCTGACAGGTCAGGGTGTTTGAGGGTCAGGTCTGATAGTTTTAATCAGCCCCTGCTGAGGGCGGACTTTAGGGTCCAATCTCTCTCTCTCTCCCTCCCTCTCTCTCTCTCTCTCTCTCTCTCTCCATTTGCACTAATTACACAGCACCTGTAAGAGTGAGAGGAACATAAATAGACTAAAAGGGCTCTTGTGTGTCACCTTTGACCAGTAAATGACAGGTATGATGCTCATCCGGACAAGACATATTCAGAAGTAGTATGTCCAATGTATTATGGGATGAGTATAAAATGTCCCAGTCTCTGTGTTAGAGACACGGGGCCATGACGGCCACTTTATTAGAAAGCCCATCCTTGTAGCTCCACCTTGCCAACAGACACTATACAGTCCATCTGTTGACTGTATTAGTAATTCTGTATCCCTGCACCTGTGGAACCCTTTCGATGCTCTTGGCTGGATATTGTTTTGGATTGGTTGACCCCTCAGCACCACACACACTACCAGAAACACTACCATGTCACCCAAATCATATCCAGTCAGCTGTGGTCCTGTGGTCAGATACTGGCCAACAATAAATACAGTATATTGCCAAAAATATTCACCCACCCATCTAAAATTCAGGTGTTCCAATCACTTCCATGGCCACCATGGTGTATAAAACCAAGCACCTAGACATGCAGACTGCTTCTACAGTCTGCATAAGTTCTCCTAATGCTTTAGCAGACCAAGAGATTTTGGACAATTGCATGTTCCCAACTTTGTGTAGAGTGTGGGCAGATATGCTACAATCTGTAACTGGGCCTATATACCTGTATTTACCTATATACATGTACACACCATGACACAGTAATAAAATGGCCAGTGAGTGAAAGAACAAGGTGGGGGGTGTTTCTAATATAGTGGCCAGTAAGGAAAAGAACAAGGAAGCAAGTTAGACAAAAACAAAAATCTGCATTCCCTTAACTAAACACAAGGGGGCAACATTGCAACAGTCTGTCCACAGGGGACTCGCACTGTAGCACTACAGGTCCATCGCTTTGTCTAGGGAGGATGGTGATTAGACAGCTCATGGCTCAAGCTATGATTTATATCGTCACTGTCCAAAGAAAAACATGTATCTCCAAATTAGCAACTTTACAGGAGAGGCCAAAACCCAATTTAATTCTAATGCAAGTCAATGGAACCAGACTTTTTCCAAGCAATCTTTGGGCCATTTCTGTTGGTCCATTCATCATGAAATTCACACACAGTGTAAACAGCAGCTCATGTGATCAAATGATACATAAAAGTGAAAATCATCAAAAATGGAGATACATGTTTTTCATTGGACAGCGATGATATGTTTGTGTCATAATTCATTTTTTACATCACCATTTTCAGCCGTTCTTTAACCCTTAGATTTTAACAGGATATTTATATTACCGTGCCTTCAAGACTGATTGAAGACAGACATCTTCCCTGTTTAAAACAAGCTTGTTTCACAGCTAGTATGCATTGTCAACAGTGGTAAATGTAAAGGTAGCTTGTGAGCCCGCTTATTATTTCTATATAAATGTGACCTAAAACATGATCCAATCTTCATTTGACCCATAACAACAGATAAAGAGAACCCAATAATTCATTCATTCATTATAGGACAAAATGATCCAACAAATCTCTGTTTGAGATGTAATGTATGAGAAGTAAGTAAAGTATAAGAACCTACAAAATGATCAGTTTGATATGGGTGATAATTAGGATCAGGAGGTTCAATCAAAGAGATAAGACAAGGATCACATTTGAGTGACAGGCCCTGTAGAAGACTACTGAAGTCCTTCTAGGTGGGCTTGTGTTATGAGGCAAAATTGGACCTTTATGGCTTTAAGAAGAGTTTTTATTTTTGGCAAATCTGAACACTGAATTCCAGCAGAAGATCCGTATCTCAATTTTGAAACATGGTGGTGGTAGTATCCTGGCTTGGGGCTGTTGTGCTGATATTGGGCCAGGGGACCTTGCCAATAATTTATGTAACTATGAATTGAATTGTATAAAAAATTCTGGCATTTTGGTATGGCTTGGTGAAATTAAATAAGCAACCTTTGTTAACCATTATGCGAAATTCTGCATACATGTGGCCAAATAAAGAGAACCCAATACAACAAACAATATAAAACAATATCCATTCATTTAGTGAACAAAGTGAACCAGCATTAAACGTCTTTCTTGGCTAAAGTATATGAACCCCTAGAATTACCCATTCGGTATGCGTGATAAGTAGGATCGGGAGGCTCAATCAATTGAATGGCAATGCATATTGAAAAAAGGGCTACTGAAGGAGGCTATGCGGGCTTGGGTTGTACTGTAAAATGGATATTTATGGCTTTAAGGAGAGTTGTTACATTAGGCAAATCTGAACACTGCATTCCACCAGAAGATCTTTATCTCAACCCTGAAACATGGTGGTGGCAGTATCCTGGTTTTGCTGCTATTAGACCAGGACAACTAATCATTAATTGATGTAGCCATGAATTCTACAGAAGAATGTTAGGACATGTGAACTCCAGAAAGGACCCCAAACCCACCAGCTCTTCTAGAGACCCCATTACTAGATGCCCAGAGATACATCAGGTGTTGGAACTCACTGCCCAAAATTACAGATGTGATTAACTATGATGAACCACAAAGTACAAAAAAACTACCAGGCTCCATCTGTCTCCACAGAAGACTCAAAATCTGATTGCAACCAAATATCCGAGCAAGGAAGGCAAGCGAGACTGAGCATTGAGATTCATGATTGGTCTTGTAACCAAGGGGGCCGTGAGGGGACATCCAAATGTGTGATAGCCCTTAACAGGGTGGGTCCTGCAGCAAGTCAAGGACCCTAAAAACAACAGTTGGTCCAGACTTTAATTCAATAGAAACGTGGAGGAAGGCATTGAGGTGGCATTCCAGCAAGACGATAGCCAATTCCAATCATCCAACACCAGTAGCTGATGTCATTAATGCTCTTGTGGCTTGATGCAATCAAATCTCTGTTTGAGATTTAATGTATGATAAGTAAGTAAAGTATAAGAACCTACAAAATGATCAGTTTGATATGGGTGATAATTAGGATTAGAAGGTTCAATCGATGAGATAAGACAAGGATCACATTTGAGTGACAGGCCCTGTAAAAGACTACTGAAGTAATTCTAGGTGGGCTTGTGTTATGAGGCAAAATTGGACCTTTATGGCTTTAAGAAGAGTTTTTATTTTTGGCAAATCTGAACACTGAATTCTAGCAGAAGATCTGTATCTCAGTTTTGAAACATGGTGGTGGTAGTATCCTGGCTTGGGGCTGTTCTGCTGATATTGGGCCAGGGGAGCTTGCCAATAATTTATTCATATAGAAACGTGGAGGAAGGCATTGAGGTGGCATTCCAGCAAGACGATATCCAATTCCAATCATCCAACACCAGTAGCTGACGTCATTAATGCTCTTGTGGCTTGATGCAATCAAATCCTTACAAAGATATCCCCCCATCTACTGCAAATGCCCATTTTAATACCCTTAGTTTAAAAAAACTGGACAAGCCTGTGTTTACAAATGTTCAGACATGCACTGTTTACCACTAGCTAACGTTCCTGTAACAAATGGAATGTTTTCATTGCAGGTGCCGTAAGGCATAAGGGTTACATGAAAACAGCTCGGGATCCGATGCTGGATCTATGCCTCCATTCTTTCAGAGTGCCTGTGCATAACAGATGGAATTGCCCTCCTGGTAGGAAACATTACTGATTTCGCCGTGCAGGTTGTACTGCAGAAGAAGCGGCTGCGGCTGGGTGTTCATGCACAAAGACTTATCTCTCTTTCACCTTGCTTTTCTTTTCTGCTGTGTCATGTTTCTTTAAAGCAGGGGTGCATTATTTAGCAGCATCCGGAACAATAAGGTGTTGGATATTTATCACCTCGGTATTGCGCCCGTGTTACACGAGGAAGCTGGGTGTGGACCTCTCGGCTTCAGATTGAGAGATGCGAGTATGAAAAGCTTTCGAACAGATGTAAGGTGCTGAGATGAATCTCCCCTTGAGGGAACCCGTATGAGAACAGGTCTAACGGGCCTGTCATCTGACCTGCAGTTACCTACGGGCTCCTGGAAGACATGCTATGCACTTATATGTAACGTTTGATTGAATTTGTTCAAACTGGGGCATTCTGATCTTAGATATGTACCAGGACTGTGTTATGGTGTATTTAAAGCCAAGGTGTTTAGAGACTGATAGTAAATTCTCTATTGCAAGATGAATGTCCTAAACCCTAACCATTACATTTCAACTGACTACATTAAATACTACATTGTTTTTATGGCTCATAGTCAAAAAATAGAGGCACCCAGAAGGAATCAAGCGACAAGAATGAAACTTGGTGGGTAGGTTTAACTCAGGTGTGCATGTAACGTTAGGTAGATATAAGGTAGTCCTGTTGTGCATGCTTTCCAATCTCATGCTAATGTGTTGGTAGCATCCTTTGAGCAGTTGGAAGAGTTTGAGAGGGGTCGGATCACAGGGCTCCAGGAAGGCAGGGTGGTCTTATCAACTTATTGCGCATCGGCTGCCAGCTATGGACAGAAAAAGGCACACACCGGTGACATGAAAAGATCTGGTAGACCTTCACAAACCATGGAGAGGATAAACTGATAAATGATCCAACATGCACGGAGTCACCCAACAGCCACAATTACAGACATTCTTTGAGAAGCGATGTCCTCCTCCGCCATGAGTCAGCCTCCATTGAAGGCTGAACAGCTCAGGACTACATGGACGCAGACTGTTACAATGACTGCCTTTAACACAACGTCAGAATCACAAAAGACTCCAATGGTGTCATGCCAGACTGTCTTGGAATGACTAAGAATGGCAGTGCCCCGCTTTGGTGGAGATGACTAACCAATCAGTGTGTGGAGACACTGTGGTCATCGCCAGACCTATCTCCAGCTGAAAATGTGTGGAATGCATGCATGGGCGTGGTAGTGGGGGGAAAAGTGGACCTGACTACCCAGGGCCTGAGTAGGGAGAGGGGCCCATTTTTTTTGCTCACGTTCCTTGTGTACTGGCATGGATAGGGGCCCACTGACATTGAGAGTGTACAGGGCCCAGAATTTGCTGCTACGCCCCTGAATGCATGCATGGGTTACTGAAGCCACACTGATGGAAGTTTTAGGCATAAGGATCTAACATGAGTGGACAGACCTGTTCACTTGTGTTGAGCTGTTATCTGGAGCTGGGGAACGGAGCTGCGGTTCATTTTTAGGAGGTGTTTTTCTCCGGGGTAATTAGATTAGCAAGCCAGATGGTGTTCTTTCACTCATCTCCTAAACCACTTTATTCGTCTGGGTCACATGGGGCACTAGAGCCTATCCGAGCACTCATTGGCAGGAAGGCACACTCACACCTAGGGCGCAATTTAGCTTCCAGTTCACCTGGACTGTGGGAGGAAACCAGAGCATGCAGAGGAAACCTGGACAAGACCCCAAACGTCCTGGCCAGAAAAAAAGTGAACCAGCATTACCAACCAACGCTTTTGGAGTCGCCATTACTAGTGCACAGTAGAGATACAGGGGTTGGACAATGAAACTGAGACACCTGGTTTTAGACCACAATCATTTATTAGTATGGTGTAGGGCCTCCTTTTGCGGCCAATACAGCGTCAGTTGGTCTTGGGAATGACATATACAAGTCCTGCACAGTGGTCAGAGGGATTTTAAGCCATTCTTCTTGCAGGATAGTGGCCAGGTCACTACGTGATGCTGGTGGAGGTTCGTCCTTCTTGGTGGTATGCTGACATTACCCTGGATACCGTGGCTCTTGATACATCACAAAGACTTGCTGTCTTGGTCACAGATGCGCCAGCAAGACGTGCCCAACAATCTGTCCTCTTTTGAACTCTGGTATGTCACCCATAATGTTGTGTGCATTGCAGTATTTTGAGCAGAACTGTGCTCTTACCTGCTAACTGAACCTTCACACTCTGCTCTTACTGGTGCAATGTGCAATTAATGAAGATTGGCCACCAGGCTGGTCCAATTTAGCCACGAGACCTCCTACACTAAAATGACAGGTGTTTCAGTTTCATTGTCCAACCCCTGTACATCGGGTGTTGGAACTCACTGCCCAAGACTACAGCTACGATTAACTATGATGAGCCACAAAGTTCAAAAAAGCTACCAGGCTTGCTCCATCTGTCTCCACAGAAGACCTAAAATCTCATTGCAACAAATATTCGGGCAAGGAAGGCAAGCGAGAAAAAAAGCCCAAGTGCTTAGCATTGAGATTTATGATTGGTCTTGTAACCAGAGGGGCCTTGTCCCATAAAATGCAGTTGCTTGGTGACTAAGCATTTCCTCTCGGTCCTCCCCTCTTTCTCTTTCTCTCTCGGAGCTGTAGAGACAAGTCACCGTGACCTGAGCTTTTGGCACTGCAACTTTGTCTTTTTGCTTGTGTGCCGTGAACTCCCAATAGAGAGGCACCAAGGGCATCTGAGCGGATCCTTAAAAGAACATGCTCTCTCATTTACATCTAACATGCAACACCCACCCTCCTCACTTTTCCAAACCAACCTTGGAGCAGATGCCCGTGGAGATGCAGTTGCAGTTCCACCAGTAGATGGCAGTGTTACGTTTCCCGCAGTCGTCCTCTGTGTCGCCATGGACGGACTGGGCTCCATTCTCTTATTCCTTCAACAAAAAAGGGGGGAAAAAACTGGAATGGTAAGCCACGTACATCAAGTCACTCCCTGCACTTGTGATCCCTCATAAATGACGATTACCACCATTTTCAAGCAAATAGCGGCAGCCCTAATGGAGCGATCGCTCCCATGTTTCAGTACTCCCCCCCATGGGCTTTAGGGCTGACGTTCACGCACATTTCCCAGGAGTGTTTCGTCTTTAGTCGCATAGTCGAGTCACCAAATATGGTGACAAATGCCTCGGCTTCTGCCAGCGCACCACTTACGGCCTAGCGCCCGCGATGATGGTGGCGGGGAAAAAGTGTTATACAGTTGACAACTTCATGCCTCCAACAAAAAGAGCGTATCTTCCCCCAGGATAGGTTCCCCTGAGAGCACTTCCACCTCAGGGTAAGTGGATGTGAAGCACAGGTACTGACAATGGCAAAGCAGCATCCACTTTACTGACAGCTGGAGCTGCCTCAGTCATTCGCGCAACCCCAAAATAGGTTAGCAGCTTTCTGCTCAGGCACAACCACAGCTGTTCATCTGCATTTGTTGTATAAGATGAGGCGGAGAGCAGCATTGCTATGCTATGTGTTCGATTCCTCAGAAAACTGTAGGTGCCCCAACGTCTGATCCCCGGTACCTGACGATCCCTGGTACCCGAATCCTAGCCGTGATGAAGGTGTTAGAAGGAGCTGAAGGATTGATCAAATTTGTGAGCACCGAGGCAGAGAGAAGAGAGCTGGGTGAAGTGCCATGACCTGTGAGCTCTGACATGGAGTTAATGATAACTGAGCGATATCGATTCACAGGTGTTTAAGGAACAACTGAAGAGAAAAGCAAGAGAGGATTGACAGGTTTACTCTCGTCGCTTCTAGTACAGGTTAATCACTGACATGCATATACATAGGGTAGGTATCATACAGGGCCAACCTAGCCAGTGGGGTGGTTGGTGGATGGTGGGGGTGGGGTTATAAAACCTTCATGTTTTATTGAAAAGACATCACAGTGAAAAAACAGCCATTTCTTTTTGCTAACTGGCTAAAATGAAAAATTTAACCAACTGCTAAAAGCTGCATCTGTTGTGAACATGCCTTCTACTACTGTTGCCAGAGTACGATCTTCCCTCTTTCTCAAAGTTGGAAGGAGCTGTAGGAAATCTACAGCTGCTCTGCGTTGAGCTTGTCTCATTGCAGTTTTTTTTAACCAATACTGTGGTCACAATTCACACTGCGATTGTACGGTTGAGGTATGGACATTCCTTTAGGCTAAGAACACCAATTCAGGCTTGAAGCTTGAACGCTTAACACAGTGCACCATCCTGGTTGTTTGTGGTTGTGACGTCACAACGTTTAGCCACTTCTGATAATCTATATAAACTAAAAGCAGTTCACAAACAAAATGTTATTAGCTTAAATTTCCCTAATGTATCTTCTTGAGACAGCTCAAGAAATTCAACCTGCCACAGACCCTGATGATCCAGTTCTACGCAGCGATCATCGAGTCCATTCTCACAGCCTCCATAACTATCTGGTTTGGTTCCTCCACCTCACAAGAAAGAACCAAACTCTAGCGCATCATCAGGACAGCAGAGAGGATCATTGGATGTAACCTGCCATCACTTCAGCAGATCTACACCAGCAGGGTGAGGAAGCGTGCTGGCAAAATAACATCTGACCCCTCAAATCCTGGACACCTCCTCTTCCAGACACTCCCCTCTGGTAGAAGACTGCGGTCCATCAAAACCAGCACAACACGTCATGCTAACAGCTTTTTCCCCAGAGCTGTAGCGCTCCTCAACCACAGTGGACACCTCCCACTGTAAACCTCAAAACATACAACTGCACTGTACCAAACCGGACTGAACAGCTACTTGCACTCTGCCTATTTGCACTATGACTATTTGCACACCTGTACAGATGTTCTCTTTCTGTAAATATTCAGGTCATCTGTAACTTTCTATATATAATATTCTTCAACTAAATCTGTTTCACATCTCTCAGCTTCTTCAGCTCTTTATTACCTTTAGTACTTTTTACTTTTTTAATTTATCCCCTACCCTATTTACTGTTTAGTGTAATTTTCCTTTAGTTTAATACTGTAAATAATCTGTGTTCTGTGTTTTTGTTACTTGTCATACGTGTTGCTCTCACCAAGACAAATTCCTTGTATGTGTAACATACCTGGTGAAATAAAGAGATTCTGATTCTGATAACTGATGATAAAAAACTAAAAGACTATAATAAAAAATATATATTTTAATCTTTATCTTTATTAAATTTGTTTGTTTGTTTATTTGTTGGTTTATTTCTTTATTTCTAGCTGGGAACCGCAGATGGAAGCAACACAGCTAATGCTAATGATAAAAGGTAGATATCGTCTAGCGCTTGGTAATAAACACTTATCATTAAAAAAGTAGTTGCACAAATAGCTGCACCCAAAAGAAATGAACCGACAGAAATGAAATTTGGTGGGTAGGTTTGAGATCAGGAGCCGCACATGTGACGTAAGCAAAGACGGGCCTTATCGCTGTACCTGACTGACCCAACACCCACGACTGCAGACATTCATTGAGCTGCGATGCCCTCCATGAGTCCTCCTGTTAGTGCCAGCGGCAGTTGTAGACGGTTGCTTGACGCAGGACTACATGCAAGCAGGCCATTAAGATGCCTGCCCTTAACACCACGTCAGTGTCACCGGACTGCAATGGTGTTGTGCCAGACTGTCTGAATATATCATCATTTATTGTTAATGGTATCCTTTATCTTCCTTCTGAACAGCATTGCAATCCCCCACTGCCTTCTGGGTGCAGCTATTCGTTTGATGGCTAGTGTACTAATATATTCATAGTTATGTCATAACTGCCGTGGGAAGGTTTATCAGTCTAGGCAGGTTTAGAAGTGTTGACTTTTCTATCTGATGTGGTATATATTTGATATTAACATATCTACAGCTGATGGTCTCTCCTTTAATATATTTGCAGAAATGATTAGCATGCGCGATGATTTACAGGATTATCGGATCAAAATAAAGAAAACAGAGCTGAAAGAAAAGTTTAATCAGCTGTTCAGATGCAGCTCTAGTTAAACAGCACATGTAAAGCATTGCACTGAGAGCACGGACAAACATCAAACTCATTTTATTCTCTAATCCTGTAGACTTAGTAGAATAAAGCCTAAGTGGGTTTATCACATTAGGAATCAGTTTACTAGATGCCTTAACGAATGCCTTATGGACGCCAAGATGAAACTGACACATTATTAAAGTTCCAGAAAACTGGAATAATGTTCTGGCCAGTAAGAAGCAAACATCGGCATTATGGTGAAGTGCAGTGATACTACCACTATTAGTCAACACAGCTAACCTTGTACCTTCCAAAGCACTTTTCATAAAACGTAGCTACAAAGTCCAAGGGCAACTAGGCTAACCTGTGACTGGGCTAGCAGTGGTGACTGAGGTGTCAGATGATTAGCATTTCGTCTGTTTCTCTTAGATGAACTGCCTGTTTGGCTTGTGTGACATAATAGTAGAATGGGCAAGTAATACATAGTAATGCTAATACAAGTTTGTGTGTTAGCCTATAGATCCATAGCTAGGCTAGCAGTCAGGAATGGTGGGATTATCAGTCCGTCAGATGGACAAGTAATAAATGGTAATGCCAATACAAGTTTGTGTGTTAGCCTATAGATCCATAGCTAGGCTAGCAGTCAGGAATGATGGGATTATCAATCTGTCAGATGGGCAAGTAATAGATAATAATGCTAATACAAGTTTGTGTGTTAGCCTATAGATCCATATCTAGGATAGCAGTCAGGAATGGTGGCATTATCAGTCCGTCAGATGGGCAAGTAATAAATAGTAATGCTAATACAAGTTTGTATTTTAGCCTAAAGATCCATAGCTAGGCTAGCAGTCAGGAATGGTGGGATTATCAGTCTGTCAGATGGGCAAGTAATAAATAGTACTGCTAATACAAGTTTGTGTGTTAGCCTATAGATCCATAGCTAGGCTAGCAGTCAGGAATGGTGGGATTATCAATCTGCCAGATAGGCAAGTAATAAATGATAATGCTAATACACGTTTGTGTGTTAGCCTATAGATCCCTAGCTAGGCTAGCAGTCAGGAATGGTGGGATTATCAATCTGTCAGATGGGCAAGTAATAAATGATAATGCTAATACAAGTTTGTGTGTTAGCCTATAGATCCATAGCTAGGCTAGCAGTCAGGAATGGTGGGATTATCAATCTGTCAGATGGGCAAGTAATAGATGATAATGCTAATACAAGTTTGTGTGTTAGCCTATAGATCCATAGCTAGACTAGCAGTCAGGAATGGCGGGATAACAATCCGTCAGATGGGCAAGTAATAAATGATAATGCTAATACAAGTTTGTGTGTTAGCCTATAGATCCATAGCTAGACTAGCAGTCAGGAATGGTGGAATTATCAATCCGTCAGATGGGCAAGTAATAAATAGTACTGCTAATACAAGTTTGTGTGTTAGCCTATAGATCCATAGCTAGTCTAGCAGTCAGGAATGGTGGGATTATCAATCTGTCAGAGGGGAAGTAATAAATGGTAATGCCAATACAAGTTTGTGTGTTAGCCTATAGATCCATAGCTAGGCTAGCAATCAGGAATGGTGGGATTATCAATCTGTCAGATGGGCAAGTAATAGATGATAATGCTAATACAAGTTTGTATGCTAGCATATAGATCCATAGCTAGGCTAGCAGTCAGGAATAGTGGGATTATCAGTCCGTCAGATGGGCAAGTAATAAATGATAATGCTAATACAAGTTTGTTTGATAGCCTATAGATCCATAGCTAGGCTAGCAGTGGTGGGATTATCAGTCCGTCCACAAGAACAGCACTAGTGTCTTTGGGACTTTTGAAAGAACAATGCCCGGTGACTATATGTCCTCTGTCTGCCATAGAACACAAACTATATATCATATCTTGAGTCCATTCAGTGTCCTGCTACTAAGATAGGACAAACACCCCATTGAATGGCTGGAGGTTCCCAAATGGATCTGTTTCCTCTGATTTAGTTTCCAGGTCAACAAATTACCAGTAAATGATTCTGCTTTTCATTTCATTCTTTATAAAATGACATGAAATATTTTACTTTTCAATAATGGTCTACAAATGCTGTTGCATGACTAGCTAGCATTAGCACTGTGCTCTGCCAACGGACCTGGCTAGCTATGTTAGCTATGCTAGCCCTGAGCCCAACAAGGACACAGCAGTAAAACAAATCTGAGTTCTGTGTTTTTAATTGGCTTTTAGTAAACCAACCAGCCAGTGATTCTTCAGTGTAGTGTTTTTAATTTATACGGGTCTGTTCAGAGAACAAATAAATTTTGCTCTTTATTTTGCTGTTGTTGTTTATGTGGGATGCAGGATTGTTTTCTCTGGATGACATTTATTGTATGATGAAGTGCATTCTGGGTATTGTAGTGCGAGAACACTGATGAATAAAAATAAATAAACTGTGAATTCCATCAAACAGTAGATGCTGAGGGATGTAATGCTGAACTACAGAATACTATACAAGCATATTAAACAGCTGTTGCAGGTCTCACTGCCCCTTTAAGGTTAGGGTCAGATTTAGAGTGATTTATTCATCTCATTTATGATGCGTCCTGACACTGTGCAAAAACAGGGCATGCGCACATGCACACGAGCACCCCTACACAATGCACAAGTATATTATTGATGGCTTGCTCATGCATCACAGGCAGATTTCAGATTCATGGGGAGAGGCTTGGAGAGAGGGATTTGTCAGCCGGGGAAAAGCAGTTTGTATAGGATTTCTGGCCCAGTGTGCTGACAGCCACGTGAAGTTTATACAGGGCTTCAAACTGTGTAGACTCTATCCCTGCCTGGAGAAGTCAAGATTATCGAGCTTTCCATGGGTGTGTCAGACTAGTGTTTTTTTTTGTCTTGAGCTTTAAAACCTAGAAAAGAGCATAAGAATGGGCTTAACTTCAAATCTGAACTTCTAAAGAAATCTCTCCTTAAACCACTGCTTTTAATACATCTGCATAATCTGCTGTCTGTAGGGTCAATAGCCATCATTTGAAGGTGACACCGCAGGACAATTGAGGATAATTGGTAAATAATACAGCTGCAGTTTAAGGTGTTAACGTTTCTGCACATTTCTCACCTGCATTAACAGTGCCGATCATTTACATGTGACACCAAAGACATTTAAGATTAATAACTGTATAATAAGTCTTAATTTGGGGGCCTTTAAAATGTTTGCATATCCTTCATCTGTACGCACATTACCAATCTTTCAAAAGCGACACCGCAGGGGCATTAGGATTAATGACTGAAAAGTAAACCTGCAATTTAAGAGGCTAAAACTTCTCTCAATCTCTCTTGTGTACAAACGTCATCAATAATTTAAAAGCGACACCACAGGACATTTGGGATTAATAACCAAATAATAAGCCTGCAGTTTGAAAGGTTAAAACTTCTGCTATCTTACAGATGATTTAAAAGTGACACCGCATGACATTTGAGATAAATAACCGAATAACAGGAATGCAAAAATTGAAAGTGACAACACAGGACATTTAATATCAATAGCCTGTAGTTTAAGAGGTCAAAACTACTGCACATCTCTGTGTGAGTCTGCATTAATGTTACCTATCATTTTAAAGTGACACCACATGATATTAGGAATTATTAACTGAATTTACTGGATTTATAACCTCTACATATCTCTCATCTGTATGAACCTTACCTATTATTTAAAAGTGACACCATGTGACATTTGGGATTAATAACCAAATAATAAACCTGGAGTTTGAAAGGTTAAAACTTCCACTATCTTACAGATGATTTAAAAGTGACACCACATGACATTTGAGATAAATAACTGAATAACAGGAATGCAGTTTAACTACACATCTCTTATTTGTATGACTCTCACCAAAAATTGAAAGTGACAACATAGGACATTTAATATCAATAGCCTGTAGTTTAAGAGGTCAAAACTACTGCACATCTCTGTGTGAGTCTGCATGAATGTTACCTATCAAAGTGACACCACATGATATTAGGAATTATTAACTGAATTTACTGGATTTATAACCTCTACATATCTCTCATCTGTATGAACCTTAGCCATCATTTAAAAGTGACACCACATGACATTTAAGATTTATAACTGAATTTAAGGGATTTAAAACTTCTACATATTGCTCATCTGTCTGAACATTGTCAATAATGTAAAGATGACACCACAGGACCATTAAGATAAAAGAGTAAGGTTAGTCTACAGGGTAATCGGTTAATATTTTTACACATCTCAGTATGATCCCTAATGATCTTTTTAAAGTGACACCACAGGACCATGAGTTAAAAAGCCTACAGTTTAATGGGTTAATACCTTTGCACATCTCTCATCTGTATGAAGCCTGATGTTTTTTAAATGACACCACATGACATTAAAGATTATTAACTGAATACTAAACCCACAGTTTATGAGGTTAAGAGTACTGCATGATGAATATTACCGATAATATAAAGGTGACACCACAGGACAATTTAGATAAAAGCCCTGCAGTTTATTGGGTTAATACTTTTGCACATGAACGCTAATGATCCCACAGGACATTTACGATCACTAAATGAATAATAAAGTCTGCAGGTTAAGGCGTTAATTGGCAGCTAGATCTGCTACACAGAGTTTCACTAGAACAAGAATAACACCATGAATGTTCTCCATTTCAAGGCTTAACTACAGGTCCTGAGATCAGTGTAAATAATTTAGCCACCTGCAACACCATGAAAAGAAACCGCTCCGGCATAACAAGCCCACATACAGAGCGCTTGGTTAAGAAATCCCCCCCCGAGTCTGCGGGTGGCAGCCTGACTCATCGCCTGCTTGATGCATAGACTAATGCTGCAGCTTAATGAAGTGGCTATAGTCTGCTGCCTTCAGTAAGTAACAGCGGCCCAAAGGGGTCCAAGGTGCATATATACGCTTTGACCCACTGCTAATTCAGACATGATATTGCAGCTGTACTTTACCCTGGAAGAGAGAGGTGATTTAGATGGCTTTGATGAGTGCAGTTAGCCGACAGCACATGGCCAGCAGCACAGACACCCATGTGGATATTCCAAATGACACGGTGATTTCCATGACACGGTCACGGAGAGCTGAATCAGTGTGTCCCATTAAAAACTGACACACAATTAAGTCCACTTTATTTTAATGACGAATATTCAGCAGGCCCGATGTGTAGGTGAGAGTTTCACACAGTGTGTCACATATTTACAATGCATTCTTAAACGGCAATAACTAATTTAGCTATTATTCTAATTTAGGGATATCTCTGTCCTGGATATCTACTACCCTGGAGAGTCCAGACTCTAATATTTCAAATTCCCTAGAAGGCCTTCATAACCTGTATAATCAGGTGTGCCAGATTAGGGTTGGAGGCGAACTCTGCAGGGTGTTAGATCTCCCGGGCCAGGATTGAGCACCCCTGTTCTAATTCCTACTGTAGTTGGTTATTTATGAAACTGCAGTAGAGTAAAGTACAGCTTGTGAAAATTAAGAAACGAATAGAACTATCAAACTAGTTCCATTCTTGTGTTTCATTCCACATAAACTTCCCTTATGTCTAGAAGAAATGCTAATAGTCATAATAAGCTCACCAGATATTAAAAATGAGTTACCTGTGACTGAAATATACCTAATAGCGTGTAATACCTCCACAAGCACCAATAACAGCTGCAGTTCAATGTGGCATGGACAAGTTTCTGGATGTAGTCCACATCAATGTTCAGCCGCTCTTGCGTGAATGCCTTGGTGGGTAGGTTGTAGGGCTGCACGATATATCGTTTAAGCATCGTCATCGCGATGTGCGCATGCGCAATAGTCACATCGCAGGACGTGCGATGTCACTGAACGAACACGACATGCTACAATGTTTTTGCTGCTTTACACAACACGAAGAATCACACTGTTCTTATTTTACATACCAGAGGAAGATTATGTCTGCCCAATATCATCTATCTTGCGCCAATATTGTTTTTTCGCTATTTGTTGCTAGTGACATTTATTTCCTGCGTGCACAATGAAGCATCCAATCATCTCCCGCCACCCCCAAAACCCCGACCACACCCCCCCTCCTCGTCCCCGCCCCACTACCACTCGTTTACCACAGTCACAGAAAACGAGCGAGGAGCAGGAGCAACACACGAGGCAACACAACTAATTTGTTTGACAATTTAAAGCGCCACCACAAAGCTCTGTGTGCAAGCTCTGTGTCAGCATGCTATCCAAAGCAGCGAGAAATCACTGACGTGATAACGTTTCACCTCGCGAAAGACACGGTACCAGTTAACACAGTTCGCAAAGAGGGCTTTAAAAACACGACCCGGTCACGTGATAAGCGGCATGTAATACCGTTGTGCACGTATATTTCTCAAATCGCCATCCCAGAGTTATACGGGAAGTGCAAGGCACAAGTTGAAACAGAACTGTCACAAGATCACCGTTATGCAGCTACAACAGACAGGTGGTCCAGCCGGACAGCGGATCCTTATACAAGTCTTACTGTCCACTTCATCAGTGAGTATCAATGACGCCATTGTTTGCAAACGGCGAGTTTTATTTCATCTTTATTTGTTTATTTGTTGAGGTGCTGTGTGGATATTTATTATAGCCTAAAGTTATTTGTTTTATAGAGCCATGACATTTAGGTTGTATTTATGTATACCACTCTGGGGAATGTATAGCTGCTATTTTTTAATGATGTTTACAACTTCAAAAAAAATTTGATTGTTAAATAAAATGTTCACTCATGTTAAATTCCTAACGTGTACCCTTAATTTATGGTAAGAAACATGCATATTATCATTTACTTCTCATGACTTTTGACCAAATCTGGTGAAAAGTGCTGCATTGTTTAATATCGCAATATATATCGCAGAAAAGAAAAATATCGCAATGTTAAAATTTTCCAATATCGTGCAGCCCTAGTAGGTTGCATGTGACATATGCAAGAACGTACCTGACTGACCCAGAACCACAATTGCGGACATTCAGCGAGCAGTGATGCCCTCCATGAGTCAGCCTGTTAGTGCCAGCACCATTGGCAGATGCCTGCTCGACACAGGACTACATGCACACAATGCTACGATGACTGTCTTTAGCACCACATCAGTGTTCCCAAAGACTGCAATGGTGTCGTGCCAGACTGTCATGGAGTGACTCAGAATGGCAGCTGGTCATCTTCAGTGACGAGTCCCACTTTTGTCTTGGTGAAGGCGGCCGACAGATCCGTGTATGGAGGTACCGTGATCAGTAACAAGATTAACGATCTGTTGTCACATGTCCAGAAGGCCTGGTGTCCCTCCACCTCCACCCCTACTGCACCATCTGCAGGAACCGTGTGAGAATATTCAAGCTGCATGGGATGGATTATCACAGGACACCATCAGGAAGCTCTACAACTCCATGCCGAGACGTCTGGCATGTTGGGTTAGCAAACATGGCGGCCCAATGCCATACTGAGAGACAGACTTCTGTATGTGTAGCTCAGTAAATATAGTTCATATTGTTCCTGGTGACCTTTATCTTCCTTCCCAACAGCACTGCAATCCCACACTCCCTTCCGGAGGCAGCTATCTCTTTAGGATGAGTGTATTTTGCCTTACCTGCCCTGCATGTGCCTCTTTACCTTAAAAGAATTCGAAATATTCCATGTAATAACTTTCTCCGAAGGAGCTCCTGAGGGAGACGTCTGGTTCCTATCAGTGTCACTGTGAACCATTCTGACTCGGTATGTTTCATATCAGACCACTATGATTGGCTTTGTATGGATGGTGCAGAATTGGAGACTGATTGGTGGAACTCCCATTTAAGGGTAAACCATTAAGCTTGATCTTTGGCCAAACTGCCTCTTTAAAAGCACAGCAGAGCATTTGGCTGTTATGGTGTAATCCAGAAGAAGAAGAAGGGTGGGAGTGGGGAGAGAGGAGAGGAGTGCAGTGATGAATCGCAGGATCAGTCCTCTCCTGCTGGAGTAATCACTCTCTGGCTCCGACCTAAACCCTCGCTCTCCCACTCCCACACGCCACCTCCCCCCCCAAACACACACCACCACCACCACCAATCCCACAAGCCCACGCCGAGCTGTCTCATGCCGAGCTGTCTCAATCACTCGCCTCTTTTTCTCCCTTATTACTCTATCTCTCTCTTTCTCTCCCTTGCCCCCCACCCCCACACACACACACTCCTCTGTTTCCATTTACTACGCTCCTGTGGCTTTTTCACCTCATTCAAAGGGAGTTTACCGTCTCTTTATTTGTCTTGTGTCTCCAAAGCTGTGTTGTATTCGGTCATTCTTGATGATAGAATGGGCTCCACGTCACATTTTAGAAACTCTGAGCGTCTATATTAGTCCCTCACAGGGCCGAATGTGGTGCAAAGAGTGTGTACAGACAACACCAACACACACTACATGTAGCGTTATTGACTGTGGTGTCTGACAGGCCAGAGGATCTGTCCAGGAATATGTGTGAGCAACACTGCGTGAAGGTCTTGAATCCAGTAAGGGAAGCTGACTAAAGCCCTGAGAGAAGGTGCAGCCTCTTGCAGTTTATCAGCCTCGATTTCTTTGCAGCAGTGTCTGTTTTGGGCATCCTTGGGATAATTCATGGTTTGACACTAGAAGATGAGCGCATTTGGACTCCATTGCCACCCCTATCAATCAATATGTCATTTACTCATTTCAGAGCGGCTTTTTGGGTAATGATAAGACTCGGCTTCCTGAAATTGTTAATGATTTTTGGGTAGAATGTCGTAAGGTAGATTCCAGAGACAATTGAGTTCCCTGGGCTCGGTTAAAGTGGAAGTCCAGCGGAAAATCACATGTGCACAGTTTCCCAACAAAGACCTGTTAGTCCGCCTCTAAAAACTCTACCTCCACTCCACTTATTATTCTAAATTAGAAGCACCTGTTTGAGGTCGTTAGCTGCATAAAGACACCTGTCCACCCCACACAATCAGTAAGACTCCAACTACTAACATGGCTAAGACCAAAGAGCTGTCCAAAGACACCAGAGACAACATTGTTGACCTCCACAAGTCTGGAAAGGGCTACGGGGCAATTGCCAAGCAGCTTGGTGAAAAAAGATCAACTGTTGGAGCCATTATTAGAAAATGGAAGAAGCTAAACATGACTGTCCATCTCCCTCGGACTGGGGCTCCACGCAAGAGCTCACCTCGTGGCGTATCAATGATCCTAAGAAAGGTGAGGAATCAGCCCAGAACTACATGGGAGGAGCTGGTCAATGACCTGAAGAGAGCTGGCACCACTGTTTCCAAGGTTACTGTGGGTAATACACTAAGACGTGATAGTTTAAAGTCATGCAAGGCACAGAAGGTTCACACAGCCAGGATAACCAAGGAGTGGCTCCGTGAGAAGCATATTAAGGTTCTGGAGTGGCCTAGCCAGTCTCCAGACCTAAACCCTATAGAAAATCTTTGGCGGGAGCTCAAACTCTGTGTTTCTCAGTGACAGCCCAGAAACCTGGCTGATCTGGAGGAGATCTGTGTGGAGGAATGGGCTGAAATCCCTGCTGCAGTGTGTGCACACCTGGTGAAAAACTACGGGAAACCTTTGACCTCTGTAACTGCAAACAAAGGCTACTGTACCAAATATTAACACTGATTTTCACAGGGGTTCAAATACTTATCTGCAGCAGTAACGCACAAATCAATTATTAAAAAATCATACATAGTGATTTCCAGGATTATGTCTCTCACAGTGGACATGCACCTAAGATGAAAATTTCAGACCCCTCCATGATTTCTAAGTGGGAGAACTTGCAAAGTCGCAGGGTGTTCAAATACTTATTTTCCTCACTGTATGTATGTAGTAGGCTAAAAATATTAAATTTGTGCCATTCAATTATTTTTAAATAGAACTAATGGTACTTACCTACACTATTATGAGAAACCACCAAATTCCCCTAAATGTACTTCAAATATACATTTAAATTTAAGGCATTTAGCAGACCCTCTTATCCAGAGCGACTTACAACCGTGCTTAGTGTTCTGTTGGTAACGTTTCCCAGCTACTATAAGAGGGTTAGAGTCAAAAACTCACCATGACCGAACGAGGGCTAGTGCTGATAGCTAGAGAGAACAATACACAAACATAAATAAGCATTAGTGCACTACCTGGCAACCCAACCCAGGGCTCATACCTAGAGAGAAGAAAGGCTATGGTCAGTACAACTGCACAACAAAGTATTGTAGCATACACATCTACTAGCGCTCACTCAGTATTTCATAAAGAGATGGTTCTTCAGTCTGAGCCTAAACACTGCGAGAGACTCCACCATCTGGGAGCCAGGACAGAGAGGAGTCTGGACGCTTGTCTTCTATGAGTCTTCAAGAATGGCGGTTTGAGTTGAGCTGTACTTGAAGCTCGAAGGGCTCGAGGTACAGATCGACTCTTCACCATTGCCATAAGGTAGGGAGGTGCTGGTTCATTCTCGGCTTTGTAGGCGAGCATCAGAGTTTTAAATCTGATACGGGCAACAACAGGAAGCCAGTGAAGGGAGCACAGCAGTGGAGTGATGCGGGTGAACTCGGGAAGATTGAAAATGAGTCAACCTGCTGCATTCTGGACCAGCTGCAGAGGCCTGATGGCCTGTAGAAGATATACTTAAATAAGGTTACATATTAAAGCACTTATGTACTATATTAACTGTATATCGTCGTATGTATCTCCATTTTTGTTGATTTTTACTTTTATGCCTCATTTGATCACAAGAGCTGCTGTTTACACTGTATGGTAATACCATGAAGAATGGACCAACAGAAATGGCCCACTACTGCTTGGAAAGACGTCTGGTTCCATTGACTTCCATTCAAATTGAATGAGGTTTTTGGCCTCTCCTGTAAAGTTGCCATTTTGAAGATACCTGTTTTTCTTTGGGCAGCGACGATATATATCCTTAATAGCAATACTAGTGCTTCTAGCAACAAAAGCCAGATTAGCCATATCAATAACAATGCTTGAGATACATAAACTCGACCAGACAGTTAAGATGTTGAGGAAAAACAAACTAAACTAGCCGTAAGGCATCCTGAGCTAAACATACTGCTACGTTGTGCATGAGAAATGTTTATGGGTGTTTATTTATGTCTTATTTTTGAAGACTTTATGTACGGTAGTAGACCTCGTCTTGGACATTTTGTCATGGCCTATTTGAGCTGTAGTAAAAGAGCTCTGTAAGCACCGAACGTGCAGGCCAAAATAGCAGGAACTTTATGCAACACATGTCAGCGGAAATGGAGACGACAAACTCCACTCTGTCGCACATTCATTTTTACATGTACCCAAAGGCACATCAAAATACACAACACAGCAGCGTCCTCCGATTCACTCCCCTCCAACAACAGCTCTGGGACGCTGCGTTATTTACAGCGGGAGTGTTAGAGCTGATGAATGGCTCACGCACACACACAGAATTGTCTCAGTTTCTTATGTCTGATTGGTTCCTTGTGTGCATGAAATATTAGCATGTTGTTGTTCATCGTTCAAGCCCTTTAAAATCTGCTTCTGTGAAGCCTCTACCTAATTTTAGACCAATATAGCAGTAGTTGTTTTTGAACTATTAAACATGCATCTAATATCAGACTAGTTATTTGGGTTTCAATCAGGTTTTAGTATCATAGTACTGAAACAGCATTGGCTACAGTTGTCAATGACCTTAAGCTTAGCACTGGTCCTTTTTTCTCGTCTTTTTGGATTCTACTGCAGCTTTTGATCACAAGATTGTAGCCCACCATCTTGAACACTGGCTCAGCCTCTCAGGCACAGTTTTAGAATAGACAAATAACATTGAGGAAAATGGAGAGTATTCATTTTCAGTGGGAAATCGGTCATCAAGGGCAATTAATATTTCATGTGGAGTACCACAGGGCTCAGTTTTAGGGCCTTTGCTTTTCTCTTTGTACATGTTAAATCTAGGTGATGTAATTAAGAAACATGATATACATTTTTATAGCCACAGACTATCAGGACTTGGTAGACAGACGTTGAAGCTGTGGCTACTGAGATATTTTTTTTCTACCACCAAATGAAATACTGATTCTTGGTACAAAAGAGAAAAATTACAGAGTCGGCTTCTTAGCTTCGTATACCAAACCTGAAGTATGAAACCTGGAAGTTATTCTACATTCTGAGCTCCGTTTTATTCTGTCACCAAAGTAGCTTTTTATTGTTTGAGAAATATCCTTAAAGTTTGGCTTTTTCTATTTTAGAGTGATGCAGAAAAATGTATTCACGTGTTTGATACAGCTGATCACTGTAATGCCTTTCTTACTGGAGTCCCTAAGAAAACAGTCCATCCCCTTACAGCTCGTACAAACACAGCAACACGGATCCTAACAACCACGAAAGAGAGAGCTGATATCACCCCCAGTTTAAAACAGCTCCACTGGCTACCTGTATCTTCCAGTATAGATTTTAGTATAGCTCCGCTGTTAGTCTATAAAACCCTAAAAAATGTAGGACCAGCTCACATCACAGAATGTCTCTCTATTTATGTTCCAACTCATGATTTCAGATCTGCAGATACTGACCATCTGCAAACACCTTCTGTTAATACAGACTCTTTCAGTTAGTAAGCTTCCAAACTATGGAACTCAATTCCAACTTCTCTTAGACGGTCAAGCTCAGTGCACACTTTTAATTTACTCTTAAAACCATTCTCTTTGAAATATGAATGCTACCAATGCCACCGGCAAGAAAAGTGCTTTAATAAATAAAGATTATCATTATATTTATTGGGCTTCAAGGAGCCATATATAGCCTTTATTTCGCATTTGAACTTGTTCTCTGATGGCTACAACACAAAGGAAATTAAAGCCGTTACTCACAATGAACGTTTCAGTTTAAGATGATCTTCAACCAACCAAAAGTGGAGACTGTCATACAGCATGGCTGCTATTTACAGGTTGCTGGTGAGGTTGAGATAATGCTTCAGGTGGCAGAATGTAACTGCTCTACCTTTGAGGAGCGTGCACAATGCTACCTGGTAGCTATGAATCTCCAGTCCTTGATAGTTCTATTAGCCTTATTACTTCATGGCAAGACTAAATAAGAAAGCTACACTGAGCGTAAGTTAGCGAATCTGTAACCTCCCGCCACTAAGGAGGGGTCACCCTGCAGTTTTTTTTAACTGTGGTATACATATGAGAAAGACACAACAAACCACAACTTCAATGACAATAGAGATTTAAAGACTCTGGTCTTTAAATGGGGATACAAATACAAGGTGGACTGGAAGAGTAGGTATTCTTGTTCCACAGGTCCTTTGTTTCCGTACCACCATTTTTCTTGCACATATAAAAAAAAAACCTCCCTGTCTAAGACAAACAAACAATACATGCAACACAATTAGCCTCTAGCAGCATGTTAGCATGTTAGCTTAACATATTAGCAGTACCATCATGTTAGCATATTAGTATGGTGGCATAAATAGCTGATTTAGATTAGCAACTTGTAATTAAATTAAAACACAAACAGCTTAACATCAAAATATTCACATAGGAGCGTGAAACAGTCAAGTTTCTCAGAAAAGGAGTTAAAAATATGGCTTACATTTCGTTTCAAACACTCTCCCTGTTGTCACCCGGAAGTACTATCCTACTTCCCTTTATGAGGACCAATTTACTGCTAGTGATTCATAATGTGGATAATTAAATATGAAAATAAGCTCTTATTGGAAAATATTTGGCTTGGCATGTATCATTCACTGTGAATGGGATAAAAAAAACTGTTTTAGGTCAATAAAATAGTGGAAAATCTGAAAATGGGAATACAGCTAATATCAGTAAAAGACAGAAATCTATTTTTAACTGTTTAGATGTTCTATTTCTTGTGTCTGATTGGTTCACTGTTAGACCTTTTCTAAAATAAAAAAACCCTGGCTCTTGATCTGGTTCAATTCAGGCTTTGTAGAGTCTTGGTGCTATTCAGGGAACCAGTCAGCCCTTTGCCCCAGTTTTTACCGGATCCAGAAAAACGTCAATGGATACACCAGTAATGTCAACAAAAGACCACCGGGTGTCGCCATTGTTCCATTGTCTTATCTCAACCAACACACTGACGGATTTAATCGCGGTTGGTGCAGATGAACCTACTATACTTTGGTTCCAGCTGGGAATGAACTTTGAAGGGTTCAAATCACATCAGTTTTTGGTGGTGAGGTATTTTAAGTAAGGTCTTAGGAAATGTCGTTATCAAACGATTAAATGTCTATCTAATATCAAAGGGGTAATCTCATCTGTTAACAGGCCAGTGAAGTAAGCATAGTAGTGAATGAGAAATTAAGCACTAAAGTCCTAAACTTTATCTCAGAATAACTGTAAAACAATGTCTCAGATATCAGCCATCAGATTCATTACCATTTCCTTTAAAGTAATGTTTGTGAGGGAGGATTTAAAGACATTAAAATGTTCACGTCTGGTTGATTTTTTTGTGGGTTAACTGTGTGAATCAATAACACAGCACATATAAACAGATTCAATTTTTTGAATACTATAAATATATTGTATTTAAAATATATATATCATTGATCGTTCAGAAGGCTTTTAAAACTGCCTCAATTGAAGAATTCGACTACAAAACAGTAACGTGGCTCCTTCAATACTAAATCATTTGAGAGCTTTCTAAAGCAATGTCTAAAAAGCTGTTTTAATACAACTACATACTTGTAAGTTATATCAATACTTGTAGGTAACATTAAAAATCTTTTGATGTTAGATTGAAAATAAAGTTTTAGGCCAATAAAAAAGGTGGACAATTTTAAAAAATGACATTTATTGGAGCAAAAGTCCTAAACTTTATCTCTAAACTACTGTAAAATGGTGTCTCAGATATCAGGCACCACACTCACTGCCATTTTATTAGAAATAACTTTTCTCAGGGGGGAATTTATAGGCATGAAACTTTTTAGATGTCATTTCATTTCCTGGGTCTGATTGGTTCATTGTGTGAATGAACAGCACAGTACATCACCCAGGACCTTTAAGGCTGTAAGGCTTTCTAAATTGTTTTCCAACATTTAAATGCATATCGTCGCTGTCCAAAGAAAAACAGATATCTCCAAAATGTCAACTTTACAGGAGAGGCCAAAAACCTCTTTTTATTTGAATGGAAGTCAATGGAACCAGACGTCTTACCAATCAGTTTTGGGTCATTTCTGTTGGCCCCTTTTTCATGAAATTCCCACACAGTGTCAACAGCGGCTCATGTGATCGATCGAGACATAAAGGCAAAAATCAACAAAAATGGAGATACGTGTTTTTCATTGGACAGCGACGATATCTAATATCAAACAAGCTATATGAGAACTCTTTCTTTGGGTAATATATTTTTTCTCATATTTCATTAATCTCTTCTTCATTAAACAGCGACTAGATTAAAAATGAAAGAAAAAAAATTAAAAAGTTTTAGGCCAGTAAATAGAGGTGAATCCAAAGCCCCCAAATTTATCCCAACTACCATAAAACAATGTCTCAGATATTAGACACTGTATTTACTACCATTTCATCTGGAATACCTTTCTATGGGGGGGCTTTTAAAGGCATCCCAGCTTTCCTATGTGTGGGTCCTTTCACCACCATTGTGAAAACTTCTCAGTATGATTCTATAGAACCGAGCATTTCACACCAGGTCACTCTGAATGGCTTTGTTTACATCCTAAACATTTAATTACACCGAGCTTTTGAAAAATCTGTGGAATTCCACTTTAATCTGTTTTTTTGGCGTTACGTTTAGGGACAAGACTCTGGGTCGGCTAAGATAAGGCTGGAAGGTATTTGGAGCGTGGGTTCTTTTTAGAATTTTAACCACCAAGCCTTGTGCACGGCTGCTCTTCTGGACTTTGGCAGCAGGGTGGAAACCAGATGGCCTGGGAAGTATCTGCAGAGCCTGGCCTGTTGACACACCATGCCACAGATAAGGAGACGTCGGGATCAGGAGACAGGAAGGGAAAAGGTTCACGGTAGCGACACGTAGCATCAGCACACATCAAGAAAGTGAGAGTGAGAGTGATAAGATCGGTACCAAAAGAAGAAAGGAAGGGAAGATAAAAAAGGAAGAAAAAGGTAGCGTACAGGGCCTACAGTGCTGTGGCATGTTAACCTCAGATCCCAGAAGCCCACCCCCCTCACCCCCACCCCTGTGCTTGTTAAGAGTAAATATGTCCCTCGCCTGTGTGATGTATAGCGCTGGCTGTTGTGCAAGTGTAAGCCAGGCAGCACTCTCTTGCTAACCCACCATTCCCACCCCATTACGGGGGGACGTAAGGACTGTCTCTGGAGCACGAGCCCCAAGCCTGACGAGCCCCTGACGGCCCACCCGCTGTTTACCCACTCCTCCTCTGTTTACTGCCACAGAACAGAGGCATTTGCCACCGCCACAGAGCATTCTGAAGCCCTGCACCCTGTCCACAGCCAGAAATGGGGAGCAGGAGAGAGGTGGTATGCATGATGCAAGCAGCCAGATGTCATGAAAACAGATCAGATGTCAACCAAAATGTACTGAGAAGGATGGTGCACTCAGCGAGACCGGATTCCTGTGCCGGAGAGTCTGGCAATATAAACTATGCATATACAGTATACGCAGCACCATGGAAAAAAATGAGGCCACCTCTCGTTATTTCATTCCCAGTCAAAAGCCATTAAGTGCCATTCGTCTACATCAGGAAACATACCTAACAGCAAGATTACACTTTAGCCTGTACAACTAGCCAGCAAGTACGGCTGAGGTACCTCAGTCTGGTGAACAAAAACAAAGAAACATATTACTTTAATATGATCATTATCTGCAAATGTTAGTGCACTGTTCCTAGCTAAGTGCTGACTCCAGCAGATTGCATATTGTAGCTTCTGCACAATCATTCATCATTTTGGTTTTAATTTTTTACCTATTCAAAAAATAAACAACCATTTTTTGGAATGTGAAGAAGTTTGTTCACTGTATAGAATATACAGGGGTTGGACAATGAAACTGAAACACCTGGTTTTAGACCACAATCATTTATTAGTATGGTGTAGGGCCTCCTTTTGCGGCCAATACAGCGTCAGTTGGTCTTGGGAATGACATATACTGCGTCCTGCACAGTGGTCAGAGGGAGTTTAAGCCATTCTTCTTGCAGGATAGTGGCCAGGTCACTACGTGATGCTGGTGGAGGTTCGTCCTTCTTGGTGGTATGCTGACATTACCCTGGATACCGTCGCTCTTGATAGCCATGAAACCTCCCACACTAAAATGACAGGTGTTTCAATTTCATTGTCCAACCCCTGTAAGTAGCTTATTTTCACTTAAAAGATCCACTAAATGTAATTTGACCAAGGGTGCCCCAACTTATAGCTATATAATAAGGTTTTAGTGCATCCACTCTTCCATTCTAGGCACTTTTCCCACATTCCACATGTACTTTCTAATGCAATCCAGGGAATTCCACATTCAGTGGTGTTGAGGTTCGACTGGTGTGTTTCTTTGAAATTTCTTTTTTAGATTTACACTTTTATTCTCGTTTTTCTGGCTCCTTTTCTAAGCAAGGAGCTTCTTGACAGACACATCCTTTCAGACCGCAGTGCTGAGTTGTGGTCATATTACAGTCAAAGGTTAAAAAAAAAAGCAGCAGTGAATAACTTGTACATAAGGGCTATAAAGATGTGTGATATGATTTCTAAATTCCTAACAGCCATTTTACTTCCTTTTATCTTTACACTCAGTGTCCAGTTTATCAGCTTCACTTAGCATATAGGAGAGCACATTGTAGTTCTACAATTACAGATTGTAGTTAATGTATACTGTAATACTCTGTACTTTAATTCTAACACAATGGATGCTTATATACAAGGAGGTATGTGTATATATATATATACACACACACACACACACATGTATATATACGTATAGGTAAAACAGGTATCTCCAAAATGACAACTTTACAGGAGAGGCCAAAAACCTAATTTAATTTGAATGGAAGTCAATGGAACCAGACGTCCTTCCAAGCATTTTTGGCCATTTCTGTTGGTCCATTCTACATGAAACCTCCACACAGTGTAAACAACAGCTCATGTGATCAAATGAGGCATAAAAGTAAGAATCAACAAAATGGAGATACATGTTTTTCTTTGGTCACCAACAATATACAGGGGTTGGACAATGAAACTGAAACACCTGTCATTTTAGTGTGGGAGGTCTCATGGCTAAATTGGACCAGCCTGGTGGCCAATCTTCATTAACTGCACATTGCACCAGTAAGAGCAGAGTGTGAAGGTTCAGTTAGCAGGTAAGAGCACAGTTCTGCTCAAAATACTGCAATGCACACAACATTATGGGTGACATACCAGAGTTCAAAAGAGGACAGATTGTTGGTGCACGTCTTGCTGGCGCATCTGTGACCAAGACAGCAAGTCTTTGTGATGTATCAAGAGCCACGGTATCCAGGGTAATGTCAGCATACCACCAAGAAGGACAAACCTCCACCAGCATCACGTAGTGACCTGGCCACTATCCTGCAAGAAGAATGGCTTAACATCCCTCTGACCACTGTGCAGGACGCAGTATATGTCATTCCCAAGACGAACTGACGCTGTATTGGCCGCAAAAGGAGGCCCTACACCATACTAATAAATGATTGTGGTCTAAAACCAGGTGTTTCAGTTTCATTGTCCAACCCCTGTATATATATATATATATATATATATATATATATATATATATATATATATGAAATCTGTTTGATCTGATTCCTGGAGCGTTTGGGACTCTGAACCCAAAGAGAAATAGCAAGATATGGTCTAAGTATATGACGAAATTATAGAGCAGTTGTCAACAAAAATGTACTACAAAGTCCTGAGAAGCAGGAAGACTGATGGGTGTACGTGTGTCTTCATGCCCAACGGAACCCAAATAAGGAAAACCACTCCTGTGAATGCTTGTGTATGCATTGGCCACTTGGGGTGCTTGCGCCAAATCCTGTTTGATCTTATTCCTAGAGCGTTTGGGACCCTGAATCACTCCATGAAGCACATGTGAGGCGCATATGAATCTGTCTGCGTGCGCTCAGAAGCACTGAGCAGAGCACTACCTGTTGTGACGCAAGACGTTGAAGGGTCTAGATCTTATGCCTGCTGAGTGCAAAGCAGAAAGCAATAACACTCAAGTGAATTGCACCAGAAACCGGAATATTGTTCTGAACATGCCCCATGATTCACCAGGTCTGGATCGGAATCATTACAAAGTGGGGCTTTTGGAAAAGTGAAAGGAATGGCTTGAAAGAAAAGGTTAGAGAAACCCCTCAAAACATCACCATCAAAGACAACCTCTGGCAGATCAGTGGATGATGGAACCAGTCGATGCTTAATCTATTGCTAAAGGGTGAACTTGTTTACTTGTATCCTACAGAGGTCTGGTAGTCCATAGAGAGAATCTCTGGTTCTAAGACTAGGGAACAACTCTTTCTGATGATGTGTCTTGAAGGTTTGTGGAACCTTTGAAAATCTACAAGCACTTTTGTGGTGGGCACATGTGGGCAGGCTGTTTTGCAGCTAGCTGGCTAATGCAGAAGGATGCTAGTTAGCAAATGTTACTCCTAGGAATGTGAATACCACATCCCTATTTTTGAACCTCTTCTCTGATGTGCAGACAGACACATGACCCTAACTCCAACATTCCAAATTCATGGGCATTCATCTGGAGTTGCTCCCCATTCCAGACACTCTTCTGAGATAGCTTTCCAAAAAATGTTGTACTGTGTCTGTGGGAATTTGTGCCCATTCAGCTCCATTAAGAGCATTTGTGAGTTCAAACACCAAGCTCCAGTTCAGTGTAGGCCACTAGAGTTCCATCAAACCACGCCTTTATAGGGCTCTGTGCAGATGGGCACAGTGATGCAGGAACAGGAAGTTTCCAAGTTGATGCTACAAGCATGTAATGGTCTAAACGGCTGTTGCATTAACATCTCCCATAACCTGAACTAAGAACGCACAATGGCCTGAACTAGGAATGGCCCATTACCCCTCCTCAGCCAAACTCAACTGTTGGGACTGTGCATTCTGGTAGGTAGTGTTTTCCTGGCAACCAGCAAACCCAGATACATCCATCAGGTAGCCGAATAATGAGGCGTGATTCATCACTCCAAAGAACAATACCCCAGAGTCTAGTAGTGGTGTACTTTACACCTCTCCAGTTGACGCTTGGCATTGCACATAGTGATCCTAGGCTGATGTGCAGCTGACTGTCCATTGAAGCCTAATTCAAGAAGCTCCTGACATACAGTGATGTTGCTTCCAGAGCCAGCCTGGAACTCTATAGCAGGAGTGATGCAACAGACGATGGGTATTTTGTACAGTCTTCAGCTCTGTGAGTTTGCATAGTCTCCTTGCATGTTCATGAGCCGCCTACAGAGGTAGTCTGTGGAGAGACTCTCTGGTTGTAAGACTAGGGAACAACTCTTTCGGATGATGTATCTTGAAGGTTTGAGGAACCTTTGAAAAACTACAAGCACTTTTATGGTGGACACATATGGGCAGGCTGTTTTGCAGCCACCGACCTCAGCTCTGTGAATTTGCATGGTCTCCTTGCATGTACACGAGCCGTTGATGCGTGTGGCAAAGTTGGCACATTATGAAAGTGGCTTTTGACCATACAGTGCATTTGTGCAATGCATGCTGAGTATTTCAATAAGATTCATATATAAAACCATGAATTCTGTCAAACCCAAACCTGGGGGGATGCGGCTCGGGGGTGCAAACACTGCGTAGGTACAAATAACAATCAATTCTAATTGTGTGCTGGAATGCCTAATGGAATTAAGTTTATGTGAATAATAGAAGCTTATAAAATAACAATGCTATGGAACATAATGACATTCATGTAAATAAGCACAAACCAAATTGACAAATTACAGCCTAATATAAATTGGATGTAAATACCAGAGAGCGAGACTGCGGCTAATACACCATGTGTCCGCACAAATAGTTGGAGAAGCTTAGCTTTATCTCATGAATTTAAACAAGAGCGTTTTTAGGTGGCTGTGGACCAGATATATGGGAGGGATTTATGTTTGGTTGGTGGGCATATCGTGGCTTTAACTTCAAAGCTTTGGAAATTCAGTTAGATAACCTTCAAAAGAAATCCTTTATCACTTCTCCGGGTCTCCAGACATGCCTTGTGGCACATGAGAAGACTTCTTTTTTTTTAGCAGATAAAAAAAAAGTCCTTATACCATATGCCGTATGGAGTGTTCTTTAAGGGTTTGAATCCCATGCCATGAATTAGCCATAAAAGCTGATGTTCTGTGACGGTCCATCCCATTGTGCTGAGATTGAGCTGGTCTGCGCATTCCTATGGCAATCAGCCTCAACATTAAATCTCAATGAAACATTCTTAAGGTTTCCAACAAAGAGAGAACACCTGGGGAGCCAGGAAATGGAGCTCATTTGTAGGCTCTGGACCTCATCCATATTGTTAGCGTTTGTTGTATTGTGTGTTCCATTTAGCTGAAAGGGTGTTCTTATTCAATGGATAGAGGGTGAACTCTCAGACAAAGCACATCCGACTAAGCTGTATAGAACAGCCGCCCTTTACGTTTAAGGCATGCCACATTTGTACAAGTTGATGATGATAAAATATAAAATATTTTTATGCATTCTCGGTTTTGTTCATAAGAGCTTTATTATTATTATTATTATTATTTATTTATTTATTTATTTTTTTGGCTTACAATAAAGGAAAATGACCACTATGTGCTTGGATCATCCATCATTCCCACCGGGTTTGTAGTGGACATGTAAATTGGGAATCTATCCATGCCATGCTTTGTGGTTCTGTTTAGACCCTTAGTGTCATAGCTGGGGTTAAATTCCAAGAATTTGGTCCATAATCTCAGAAATTTGTTCACAAGGGTTTAAAAACTGCTGGAACAGCAAATTAAGACCACTGATTTGAACTCATCGTCAAATAATCGTCAAAATGGTAACTTTACACAAGAAGGCCAATTCAAGTTAATGTAAATAGACACCCCCCACCATTCCAAGCCATTTGGGACTATTTCTATTGGTCCAGTCATCATGACATTTTGACATGACATAAAGGACAGTTGATATGCTCAAATAATCCCACATGGAGACACAAGTTTTTATTTTGGACAACATACTGCATACATGCCATACCGAAACTGTATATGTGATCTGATGTAAACATGCCAGCTCACCTCCTACAGTTGTGTCACAGTCTAACAGTGAGATTTACGGTAATATTTGAGGTTTAATGGCTAATAAAAACACATATTCCTGCGGGAGTGATTTCCAGCGCATGCTGTTTTTGCATAATGCCTGCTGGGTATGGTAGTGAGAGAACAGTAATGGGTAGAAAATTGGGAATCCTCAATATTACATAAGAAGTCAGATTACATATTGTAGTGTCAGCGTGAAGACGAAGAAGACGCTAGAAGCATAGTAACTTTAAGTGAAAGTGCAATAGCAGGCAAGTCTCTAACAGCCCCACAACCCACCCGGTTGATCTACCAACAAACCAACTATGCCAAGCCCAGCCCAGCTCATTAGCAAACATACAACAGGTATATACAGTGCATCATCTTAACTAAACAACTTATTTACAGGTCTTTTCATGTGTCTGTGGTGCTATCCGTGATGTTTCATGTGTTGCCAAAACAGCTTTACACTATTTTATCAAAAGCCAGTGCAGCCCAAATAGAAACTGTATGGCCCATTGTTCGACGTCACTACATAATTTTGAGTTTCCTGTAAACTGCTATGGTACTGAGCTGGACTATTATAAGCCAGATAGCATGCTAATATGGGTCACATCTGGCAAAGATATGACACTGCTAGCCCACAAAGATATGGCACTGGTAGCCCATAAAGATATTGCACTGCTAGCCCACAAAGATATGACACTGCTAGCCCACAAAGATATGGCACTGCTAGCCCACAAAGATATGGCACTGCTAGCCCTTAAAGATATTGCACTGCTAGCCCACAAAGATATGGCACTGCTAGCCCTTAAAGATATTGCACTGGTAGCCCACAAAAATATGATAGCCCTCAAAGATATGGCACTGCTAGCCCTCAAAGATATGGCACTGATAGCCCTCAAAGATATGGCACTGCTAGCCCTCAAAGATATGGCTCTGCTAGCCCACAAAGATATGGCACTGCTTGCCCTCAAAAATATGGCACTGATAGCCCTCAAAGATATGGCACTGCTAGCCCACAAAGATATGGCATTGGTAGCCCTCAAAGATATGGCACTGCTAGCCCATAAAGATATGGCATTGGTAGCCCACAAAGATATGGCACTGCTAGCCCATAAAGATATGGCACTGCTAGCCCTCAAAGATATGGCACTGCTAGCCCATAAAGATATGGCATTGGTAGCCCACAAAGATATGGCACTGCTAGCCCATAAAGATATGGCACTGCTAGCCCATAAAGATATGGCACTGCTAGCCCATAAAGATATTGCACTGCTAGCCCACAAAAATATGACACTGCTAGCCCACAAAGATATTGCACTGCTAGCCCACAAAGATATGGCACTGCTAGCCCTCAAAGATATGGCACTGCTAGCCCATAAAGGTATTGCACTGGTAGCCCACTAAGACATGATAGCCCTCAAAGATATGGCACTGCTAGCCCACAAAGATATGGCATTGGTAGCCCTCAAAGATATGGCACTGCTAGCCCACAAAGATATGGCATTGGCAGCCCTCAAAGATATGGCACTGCTAGCCCACAAAGATATGGCATTGGTAGCCCTCAAAGATATGGCACTGCTAGCCCACAAAGATATGGCACTGCTAGCCCACAAAGATATGGCACTGCTAGCCCATATAGATATGGCATTGGTAGCCCACAAAGATATGGTACTGCTAGCCCACAAAGATATGGCACTGCTAGCCCTTAAAGATATGGCACTGCTAGCCCATATAGATATGGCATTGGTAGCCCACAAAGATATGGTACTGCTAGCCCACAAAGATATGGCACTGCTAGCCCACAAAGATATGGCACTGCTAGCCCTCAAAGATATGGCACTGCTAGCCCATATAGATATGGCATTGGTAGCCCACAAAGATATGGTACTGCTAGCCCACAAAGATATGGCACTGCCAGCCCACAAAGATATGGCACCGCAAGCTGCAGTGAGCCAAAGGTGAGCCACAAAACATGCATTTGGTCCACATGTCCCAAAACACAGATCTGGTCCAACATTGGCACAGACGCAACAGATTTGTCACATGGCCCTAAACTGGTGAGTATATGGCCCACACCTTGCTACCGGGAGTGGTCTACACAGGTGGCATCAATCCATGTAGCAAGAGGTCCAGAAAATAAGGAATGTGGGCCAGATTCGGGCCAGAACAATCTGCTATCTGGGGTTAACTTGGTAAAAGTAGCTTCATTAAAAATGACGCTAACACATTTGTCACCATGCTAATGCTACCTCGATTACTATACCAAAAACTTGCTCCTCGTCTATGACAGCGTGACCTTTCACACGCATCAGAAACAGATGAAATGTGCGGTTAATCAAGCATTCTACAGAAGCTTTACATGATTTCCCCATAGTCCGTATGGAACTCTTAGGAGCATTCCCTAAAGCTTGTCCGATATCACAACTTTTGCTACAAACGGATAGGTCAATCGCAGCTCATCCAGGGTATTACGTCTGGTGCTTCTGAGCCGATTCCCTCCGACTGAAAGCCCCCCTACCCCAACTAGCCCTTACAAAAGGGGACAGATTTCCTGCATGTAATCCCATCCATCCAACCTTTTTATTCCGGAGGATCCTGCGGTGTCAGGTCAGCCCAGTGGAACCCGCGCACCAGGTTTCTTTCTATCAAAGGGATTTCCCAAAGCTTGTGCATATGAACTGGTGGCAAAGAAAAGGTTTGCATTGTATCAGTTGGATGCAGGAGGAGCAAAAGAGGATACGCTCCCAGCAGGAGGAGTGGAGCTGGCAGTAGGGGGGAAGGGGGGTTGACATATTACGAGCCCTACCTGAGAGAGTATTACTCCCTTGTGCCACCTAGTATTAATCCACCCTTTTTATGACTCTGATCCCTGAAATTGTTAGATGTTGTGGAGCTTTATGAGGAGCCTTCTATGAAAAGTTTGTATATGCCGGTTTGCTAGGCTTTGTCCTTTGGGGTTGGAGGCTGGGGAGGCTTATGTTAAGAAGATCAGGAGAAACTTCCTTAACAAAGGGATTGTTTGCTGCCTCTTATAGAGATTTAGATGCCCAGAGGTTAGAAGTAAGCCAGCTGAATTGAGAAGAGGCCTAACTTCTTGTGTGGAGGGCTGCGTAATTAAGTAGATAATTGAGAGAAGGCCGCCCCTCGCAAAGCTGCTCGGGAATGTCGTCCCTGTTAGCCGCCGGACATTCAAAAGTGGCCACTTCGACGGTCCAATTTCTTCTTTACTCCCCAATTCATGTCAAGCGGTCAAGTGCTAATGTAAATCCCACAGGACGCATGAACAAATATTCAAATTGGAGTGACGGCCCAAATCAGCCCGGTCACTTAGCATGAAGAGCGCTGCGCTAAAGGCCAACTCATTCATTGACCACTGTCATGGAAAATGAAAAAGCACATTCAAAAGGTCAGAAAGAGGCCATTGTCACTGTTAATAGTGATGGGGAAGTCGCAGGACTTGGGGAATGAATGCTACCCCCCACCATCCCCCACCTCCCAGGCCTTCACCCCACCCCGCTACTAGAATAAAGGAGGCTATGTGCATTTCAATTGAGAAAGAGTGATCACCGCCAGCAGCTTGACGCAGCTGTTCAGTAGGCAACTACCCAGTTTGAGCAGGAGGAACTACTTTGCCTCAGCCATCAGACAGACGACTTGCATTGAAACTTTCTTCTCCTGCGTTTTCATCATCATGTTAAATGCTAGCAATGTGGAATTTGCGGAAACAGAGAGAGCGAGAAAAGCACCTCTATTAATCACAGGTTATAATCGGCTGTGCATACATTAAACCCATACGCATGTACCAAAATTAAAATAAAAAAAAAAAAAAAGACTGAGGACACAGATTAAAAGTTAGCGCTGGTGTCCCTCACATATTACTTTCAGGCAGAACTGTAAAGCCAAGCCAAAATAACAGAAACACCAGGCAGTGTAAAGTAATAAAGCAGGCCCTAGGCACCAGCCGCTCCAGCCATGGCTTCTAAACACATTGTGGAAAAGTTCTAGGGCACAGCACAGGGCTTTTCTAGGGCACGCGCATCACGTCAAACAGCTCATTAAAAGACATTCCCAGATAGGGAGCTCCCAGCAATGGTGATTCTAAAATTGGTTGGGGCCCTAGGCAAAAATTCACAAGTGGCCCCTCCAACCAGCCTTCAACACCAATATGTTATATACACTCATTGTAAAAAGGATAGTGTACCCAGAATAACTCAACCAACTGGAATGAAATTTGGTGGGTAGGTTCGACATCTTGAGACATGCAAATGATCCATCGTTCATGTGACGGAAGCCTTACTGCTGCATAATCCATGCATAATCCTGCACTACACAGGACTACACGCACACAGACCGTTACGGTGACTGCCCTTAACACCACATCAGCATCACCCAAGACTGCAATGGTGTCGTGCCAGACTGCCATAGAGTGACTCATAATGGCAGCGGGTCATCTTAAATGTTGAGTCCGGCTTTTGTCTTGGTAGAGATGACCAACAGATGTGGAGGCAACACAAAACCTGTAGGGACTGTGTGAGAATATTCAAGCTGCATGAGATGGACTGTCACAGGACAGCTCTATTAGGAACCTCTACAGCCCAAAGCCAAGACATCTGGATTGTTTAGCAAACATGGCGGCTCTGCGCCACACTAAGAGACACATACTTTTGGATGGGTAGCTCAATAAATATCGTCCATATCAATCTAAATTTATCATCATTTATTGTCCCTGGTATCGTTCCTGGTTCCTTCTCAATAGCATTGCAATCCGACACTTCCTTTTGAGTGCTCTACTCTTTAAAAAGTTTATACTAATATAATTTTAATATAATAGAAGTATACAAATATTTAAAAACCTTTTTATTCATACATATAATTATAAATATACGTCCAGGGGAACCTCCACTCTTCTGGGGTCCCAAGTAGTTGCTGGTGGCAAACAGTTACATTTATGGCATTTAGCTGACGCTCTTATCCAGAGCGACTTACAAGGTTAATGATTACAGGTAGGCCAACGTAGTGTTAGGAGTCTTGCCCAAGGACTCTTATTGGTGTAGCTCGGCATAGTCACCCAGACTGGGATTCGAACCCCAGTCTCCCACATGTAGAGGTGGCACCCTGAGTAGTGGTGTTAGCCACTGTGCTACACCAACCACCTCTGTTCCTCTGGCTCCCATATTTAGCAGACATTCCAATTTGGGAAGATGTCTGTGGCAACTTTTAGGCAGGGAATTTCTAAACTGCTGCATAATTTGTTAAGTCAATCGACATGGAATGGCTCACTGTAAAGAAACCTTGAGACAAGAAACTGGGTTTTCGTTGCAGTGGTGATGATGGGACCCAGGGCTCACAATGTCTACAAGATAACAGCCATTTTATTTACTATCCAAACCCACCAGTGATCTTACACGTGTCCCCTGAGTAAGATAAGTTGAGTGCTTCCATAATTAGCTTTAAACTATGTATCATAGCTTTTAATCTCAGGCAGCACATTTGGAAACACTCTTCGGATGGCTAGTTCCCATCACCACCACAGCAAAAACAACTCTGGAAACAACTCTGGCTGTGTTCAGACAGAAGGCAAATCGGATTTGCTGATCAGATTTTTAAAGAAGACACTGTGCATATTTATTCGCAAGTAATTAGATCAGATTTGTCCAGGTGTCCAGGTGGCATCTACCTAACCAAATGGAATTTGAAAGTGACACAGCACTTCCAGCACTTCTGTCACTCTGGCTTTTACATTGTCACTGTTGTATGCAAAAGACTTTAAAATCCGATTCCAGTGTCCAGACTGGGATGCAGCTTTAACAAATGGATTGGAATCACATTTCAGACTACCTCGGAATGTGGTATGGATGAAATTCTGTGTTTTACTGCTGTTCAGACTATCAAAGCTCACAAGGCCCAAGTTCCTTTTTTTAATTTTCATTTTAAATAAAATCACTGTCTTTGTGTGAGAAATTGGGGGGAAAACAATGATACATATTTTTTTTACATATATTTTTATATATATTATTTATTTAAGTACTGCTGTCTGGGTGAAACTGGGTCCACAATTTCGTTCCACCCCACGTACCACATGTGATGTGAATGACAATAAAGCCTCCTTGAATCCTTGGTAAAAAAAAAAAAAAATTTTTCATTTTAAATATTTAAAAAAAAAGTATCCTTTGATTTGCATGTATACTGTATGACCCCAACATTTTAAGCTGACCCATTTCTGTAACCGGGACTCCTCTATAAAGCCACATTTGACTTGTTTATGTAATTTTACCTGTAGAAACTCTCTTAATTTATTGGTGGATGATTTTCTTAATTATAAATCATCAAAAAAAAAAAAAAAAAAATATATATATATATATATATATATATAGAAATAGGACACTTTTACCACATTATATTACTTACAACTAATGAACTAAATAACCTCATATTCTTACAACAAGCACCCACTCAGAAAATGGACATTCTCACTGGACTATTTAATTGGCCTAGCTATCAATTTTATACATGCACTTGCAGCAAAAACACATTTCCATATTATTACTAGACCCTCAAATAAACACAAGCCACACATTGTTTTTGTAAACACTGAGATTTAGTTACTTCAAAACAAATCTTTTCCCATTTGCATTCTGTCCCATGAATCCATAAGTCTTCTACATCCACTCCAGCATTATGATTCACAGTTGTGGTTTTTGGCCGTCGTATCACATCACGAATGATAAACAGCCAAAATGAGACCATTAAATAACCAAGCATCTGAGTTATTGATGTGAAAATTAATTACACGAGACAATCTCATTCCTCTAGTCACACACAGATACAGTACATCTTTCCAAAACTCTGTAAGGTCAACAGAGTAGGTCAGAGCGGCCGTCGTGATTGATTGGCCTGAGTAATTGTTTGTTTAAGATAAGGAGAAAATAGCAGAAAGGTCAACAATCACGGGTTATCTTAGCATTATCACACTCTCTCCTCATCGAGAGGGACGGCAAACAAACAATTTTGGCCTCAGATAAACACCACTTTGACAAACAAGTACTCGTACATTAAACATGGACCCCAGCGCTTCTGGGAATATGGGTTTATAATGAAGCAAATACAAAAAAAAGCTTTTAAAAATTACAAAAACAGAAATAAAATCTCTAGGGAAAATCCACACCCACACAGGTACAATATAAATCCTATACACACACACACACGTTCCTTCACATTAAAACAGTTGCTCTGAACACAGCTAGATGTTGAACTTCCACCGGAAGTAAGAATGCATTTCAGTGCTGCCAATAAATGCTGCCATAAAGGGCTAATGTTCATCAGTTTCTGCAGAAATAAAGGGTTAAGATGTAAACAAAGCCAGAAAGGTCTGATGAGAAACGCGGCCTTCTAGAGAAACTGACTTCCCCCACAGTGATGGTGATAGAAACCAGACATCTGAAGGGTTGAATGCATCTAAAAGCTCCCATACAGTTATACATGAAACTGTAGTTTTGAGAAACAGTCCCCAAAACCCAGATTTTACTCCCAAATAGTCCATGTTTCAATCCAGACAGTCCATTGTTTTAAGCTTTGAAGCTGCATGTAGGTCCACTGGTGGTTTGAGACAGTAAACAAAAAGGCTTTAGATTTTTTTGTTGATCCCTGGTTCCCATCACCACCACTGTAACGAAATCAGATCTAGCAAGTCCCTCTACAGTGACCCATTCCACATCAAACCAGTATGAACAAGCACATCCCAACCACAGAGATCTGCAGAAATGTTGAAACGTCTGCCACATACAATAAACACACATGTATATATCTCATTTAAAATCTGTGTGTCTTTCTGTTGTGGTTGGTCTTTAGCCTATAGATGTTTGACCTGAACAAAGCTGAGCACACTGAACAGAGTAAAAAAGAGAGAGAGAGAGTCTTCAGAGGAGAAATGATAGAAGCAATGCCAGCCCCAGGAGAAACTTGGTCAGTAGTGTTCTTGGAGCATTTGAACGAAACCAGCGCACATCCTGAGAGTCATCTGTAAAGCAAAGAGAAGAAGAAAGCCCAATGAATGCATGGATGACCATACAGAGCGTTTGAGATGTGACTTGGGGGAAATGGGTCCATTAACACATGCTTAGACCAGAAAAACAAGCCACCCCTCCCCCCAGGCTAATCTTTTATGGGTCTGCTGGAATTAAACGCTAGCCAGTGGGGATTCGCAACCCTATTTGGCTAGTGGATGAGGTGTGAAGACCTCTTCATGGCCTATTCCAGACGATATCTGATAAAGCTCGTTTCGGCTCTGAGGCGGATACTCCATATGCCTCTGGTTATCATGATATTGATGGAGACGGATAAACGTCTGGCTGCGCTGATAGGAAGTAGTTCCGAGTGGGAGCGAATAATAGGCAGCGAAGCTTAAAATTCTCTCCCATATACAGTGGCCACTAGTGCACAAATTAATTCACGCTGAGGTGACGTTAAAAACTCACCTTTTGGCATTGCTACAAATAAATCAATGGGAAACGCAGACAGGAATACGTCAATAAACTTACCGCAATCATCATGAAAGACTTCTGGGAAGCAATGCAATACTCCATAACCACATCTGCAGTAGGAGCAGCCTTTCTGTACCCACTCTCCATGTGGAATGACCCCACAGTTTCTGGAAAATACAATAAAGGGAATAAAGAAGAAAAAAATTAAAACCCAACCGTTATATTTTTCTTATTATAAGAGGTATTTTGCTCCGTCTTTTTTCATACCTGGCACGTTCATCGTATTCACAGCTTCGCCCGGTGAAGTGTTTCGGACAGGCGCAGAAGCTTCCAAGGATACAAGTTCCCCCGTTCTTACAGCAGCTGCGACTTTGCTTGGCACCTTCAATAAAAGCAGAAGAAAAAGCATTCCGGGTTAACAAACAGAAAGACAGTTCCTGGTTTTATTTACTTCCTCTATAAGGTTTAAAATATTTCCAAGCAACTGGTTTCAGGCATCTGTTTCCAGACGCTCTCCAGAGCACATACGGTCCACTGCACAGAGATGCTACAGCACATCACTCACCTAGAGGAACTTAAAATCCCTCTTGAACCCAGAAATGGCCTAACAAGGAGTTCTTTGGGGCAGCATCATAAAAGAAGTTTATGATGAACTAATAATTTTTTTTTTTTTTTTTACATTTTTTAAAAAAAGAACCTTTTTAAGAACTTCTGTAATTGACATGTGCAAGTGTGAAGACTCTACTTTTATGTAATGGCATGTTGTCTGGTATACAGAACTATCACTACAATAGGCAACAAACCATTCATTCACTCAATAGAGTGTCCATGCTTCCATATATAGAGGCACTAGCTTTACTGAAAAACCCTGAATAACCATTTTAAAAATACGTTAAATTTCATGTTTAAAATATGCTTTGTTTAAACCGTACCACTCTCAGAACGTGAAACGTCCTAAACTCCAGGTGCCAAAAATGCTACCTGAAGCAATGGCGCAGTCAAACCACGTAGGAAACTTTTACACTTTCAAAGAACCATGTAAAGAACCATCTTCAAGTTCAAAAACCTCAACGTGACGTACAGGTTTGTTACCAGTTAAAGGTTTTTGCTACAACTACATGACCAAGACAAGAACCGCTGACCAAATAAAGGTTCCCAAGAGCATACAACCTCCAGTGCATTCAAATAACCATATCTTGGAGAAACCAATGCTGGTTGGTCAGGATCTAACCCACCTGAAGAAGCTCAGACAGGTGATAATCTGCTGAATCTGGAGTGGAAAACAAATATGTGCACTGCCATCCCAACTAGTGCTGGAACCCACAACTACATGCTACCCCACCTCCACCCCTATCCAAGGCCAGGACCTCAAGCCTCACTGTCCATCACTTACTTCCAGTGAGCCCAATAAAGGGTAAAACAGCTCCAGGGTCGCGGGGCTGGCGGTCCGCCTTTGGATTCATTTCATTAAACTGATTCAGGAATTCACTGTGTTGATCAGGCCTTCCAGACACTTTAATATTCCCACAATCTGCTCCCTCGCAGCCTTCGGAGGAAGAAAAAACAAGATCATATAAAAACGGGGAACAATTCAGGTACAGCTGGCTTATGCAATAACAATAAAGAAACAAACAAAGAAATAAATAAAAGTCACATTACAAATGGAACGCATACGGCTGGATAACACTAGAAAAAATGGCTGTATTAAAAACTGAGTTATTTGGGTTTTTACTATGTAAAATAAGCATAAATAAATAAATAATAAAGTTGGAACTGTGGTAAAAATGGAACAGTCCAGCTGCTGGTATAAAGAGGAACACATATTAAAATATCCTATTAAAGCAGAGCTGGTGCAGATGCCCTAAACCTACTATATACAAAATATGAATATGTTTTTAAAGATTAGCAATTCAGGTACATCTGGCTTACAAGCACTAAACTGAAGCAAAACCGAAAACACTGAGAAACCTTAATATTATATTCATTAAAACATGAAGCTTACCTGATCCAACTGTGATGGTCTGCCAGGCCACTGCTGCCCACAGAAACACCCTGCAGAAAACACAGCAGCGTTCAGACCTGAGGAACTTTCTAGACCACTGTGTGAAACACTCGGACTGTGGAAAACGAGAAACGTTTCTTACCTCAACAGTGAGCTGCTCATTTCTCCTCTCCAACACGGCCCGAAACGGAAAAGAAACTCAAGCTAGTCAGCCTAACACCTGAGAGCTAAAAGTCGAGCTAGCATCAAAACATCATCTGTCCTCTCCAGCTCGGTTACCAGCGAGAGACCACAGGGCAAGACACGCCCCCGCTAACTTCTGATTGGTTAGATACATGTTTGACCACACCCATCTACCCATTGTCCTAAGACGACTCACCGTTGACTCCCAATTCACACCTACGCACGCCCTGCCTCCCCACCCGTCTTCCGGAAAGCCCCATTAACCGGCAGTTTGTATTCATAAGCGGTCCGTCTAGCTGTGTGAAAGCCCTTGTGTTGGACTAGCTTTATCTTTTTTATTATGACCCTTAAGCATGTACTCTGTCAGATGTTAAATGCTGAAGAAGAAACAGCAATGCCTGTAAACATTGTGTTAAACTGAGCTGCTCGGAAACCAGCATGGCTAGTCACTAGTAAAACCACCATATTGTCGCTGTGCAAATAAAACGGGTATCTCCAAAATGGCAACTTTACAGGAGAGGCCCAAAGCCTCCTTTAATTTGAATGGAAGTCAATGGAACCAGACGTCTTTCCGAGCAGTTTTGGGCCATTTCTGTTGGTCCATTCTTCATGAAATCTCACAATATCTCACACCGTGTAAACAGCTCGTGATCAAACTAGACATGAAATCAACAAATATTGAGATGCATGTTTTTCTTTGGACAGCAATGATAAGCAGTGTTTTTATGCTGGTCGTTTGCAATGGAAACTGATAGGCTGGTCACCAATAGAAACCAGTGTATGTTGTGTTTCGGTGCTGGTAAACTGGTCAGCAGCAATAGAAGTTGATACGATGGTCAGCACCAAAACCTGCAAGAACACTTTGTATCGCTAAAATGTTAACTTTACAGATACTTACAAAAACATACTTTACTTTTAATGTAAGCCAGTGGAGCTGCATTTCTTTCAGGTAATTTTGGGTCACTTCATTAGAATTTTGAGTCATTTCAGTAGAGGAACCACATGTACTTTTAAAATAAACCCAGTAGTGAAATATGGCTTTGTTCTGATGGCAGCAAAATGTTAATAATGTTGTTAAAGCAACCATAATGCTGTAGTGACCAGCTAGACCCAAACCAGAGCCACATAACCCAGCATAATCCAGCATTGACCAGCTTAGACCAGAATTGAATGCATGCTGGGCTGTGCTGTTTTTCTTTCAGCAAGATAATTTTCAAACTGGAGAAAAAGAAAAGAATTCAGTGTCCCCTGTTTTCTTCCTTTTTGACTATACATTTGAACTACACGCTTTGCATCTTATGTTTTAACATTGTAGACTGAAATTCACTGTTGGACTGAAATACATGCTCCAGTGTGTATTAGCCGTTCTTCTCCGTCACTTGTGTTGAGACACATTCCGCCACAATAAAAAAATCGTCCGAAAAACGGCTGCCATACGAAAACCGTACGTCGGAATGCACAAGCACGCTATTCGGGTATAGGACCTACGATCCTGCAAAATTATGTGGTTCTACGTCAAAAACTGTAGGAGGAGAAACTGTTTAAATTTTCAGCATAGAATAATAAGAATAAGAAGATTATGACGAACAGTAAGTTGGCTTTTACAAGCCAACTTAGTAATGGTCTAAAGGTTTTATTAAAAAAACGAAGCAACATTATCTGTCAAATAAAAGAAGCAAAATTATCTTAAAATTATAAGAATTAGCTGCTAATATTGTGAGAACGTTAGGCTTACTAAATCACATCTGGAAATAAGATAAATAACCTATTTAGCATATAACAATCTTAAAATTTAACTTTTAGGATACAGGAACCACATATAGGATTGTTTGACTTGCCAAGATGTCTACCTCTGGTACAGACAACTTATAGGCCCCAAATAGGAGGAACATATAGAAAGTCTGCACAGAAGCTCCTTCTTTGCATTGTGTGGTTTATTAATCAAAAACATTTTAATAACAGCGTCGCATACAAGGTTTTAATCATTTAGCTTCTCACAAAAAGTCTCAAACCCGCTGTCATTTTTCACTCAAGCATGCCTGATTATAAGAAGTCAACATCAAGATCTTCCTGGCTTCCTGTCTTTTGGTAGCCTAGTTATTCCTGACTGTTTCTTAGCAGGTGGGCTAACCAGCGTGTTCATTTGCAGTCAGCACTGGCAGCTGGTTTCTCTGTGTCTGTCAGCACAGAGAAGTAAGAAAGTGTCAGTGTGAGCAAAGAAAGACATCAGGAGCTGCAGAAAATCACTCACCCATCCACCGTCGAGTTCCGCTCCGAAGCCAACCACCACACGCAGATTAAATATCACTTTGAGCCCTTTCTCTGCCATATACAGCGATCGCTTCCCTGCACGATGAACGCACAGGCCAGGTACACCAAGGAGATCTATTACGATGGATGACTGAAGAATCCTTTTAGTGGTGAAGGAAATCGGCATATCAGGAACCTTCTCTGCAGTGTAGGCGGAGACGTGTCAAAGACCACCATGTGCAGAAACCAGTGTTACAGGGTTCGCTTTAAAACAAAGAACCTCACAAGAAGACGATGCAAAATTGACCCTGTTTGTCTCTGGAAGTCTCGGAACGGTTGAGGCAACGTAGTTGAGACAATTCCTTAGTGTCTCTGTATATTTGGTATTGCAATAAGTTTGGATATTATGGGGTGTATAATAAGTAATAATATAATATATAATATAATATAATATAATATAATAATGCAATGAGCAGCTAGGTCAAGCTTGGCTATTAGTGCAGCCGCTTTGGAGTATGAACTGTGGGCAGCCAGTGAAATACGCATATAAGTAGACAATCCTCAAAGCAGTTAAGCTAGATATTAGTTGCATGTCTGGAAACTCTCTCTTTTTTGGATGAATATCATAAAAACATTATTCTGGTAAAATCTAAAATCTGATTGGCTGAGCTGGGTTCAAAGTAGGGTGGCCACCCATCCCGTAAAATACGGAATCGTCCTTTATTTGGCAATTAAATGTTGCATCCCGTATTAAACTAAAAAGGGACGCGATTTGTTCCGTATTTCCGTAAATGTCTGTAAATTTGTTCCGTATTTCTGTAAATGTCTGTAAATTTGTTCCGTATTTCCATAAATATCCGTAAATTTGTTCCGTATTTCCATAAATGTCTGTAAATTTGTTCCGTATTTCCGTAAATGTCCGTAAATTTGTTCCGTATTTCCGTAAATGTTTGTAAATTTGTTCCGTATTTCCGTGAATATCCGTAAATTTGTTCCGTATTTCCGTAAATATTCGTAAATTTGTTCAGTATTTCTGTAAATGTCCGTGAATTTGTTCCATATTTCCGTAAATGTCCGTAAATTTGTTCCGTATTTCCGTAAATGTCCGATATACACGTCTGTCACACACACACACACGAATGATCACAATCTCTCAAAATACTCAATGTATGCACACTCAGTGTCTGCCCCACAACTGCATTTAGCTTGTCGCATCAGCGTAGAGCTCAACACAGGAAAATGAAATTAATGAAATGGGTTTCGAATGTCCAACTTCCCACTTCCCACTGCATGTGGAGATAGTAAGAGCTGCATCCTCCTCCCCAATACGGCGGAGCTCCCTCATGTGCTACTTGTGGATGGAAAGCCAACTGATACCGAGCACTGTTTTAGGTTCTCTGTCGGCTCACTGAATGCCAAATATTCCAGCTGAAACTTCCAACTTCTGCGCCGCCACCAGCTTGATCATACACTCCTAAGAAAGCCGCCACCTGGCCCACTATGCAGCCAGCTGAAAGTGTCTCTGGGGCTGTGGTCATTACTGCCAGGATGCCAGGCAGCTCCCTCAGCAGGTACCTCATGGCCAAATGCCATCTTGGCATCCTTGCTGCCACCTCTTTCATCATCTTCCAGTTGGGCTCCGATGTTGAGCCTCACAGTAGTGCTTCCTGTGCAGTCCCTGCTGGTCGTGTTTGCCACGCAGCTTCTTCTTTTGTAGGCCCATTCATTTTTGAGTATGGGTTAGCACCATTGGGTAAGACCACTGGGTGGGGGAGGATGGAATATCACTTTGGCATCAGCATAGAGTAAGCCACAGGGCATGACTTTTACCATTAGAAGTGCTCTTTTATTTAACACCAGAGCTGAAAGGCACATGAACAAGCCAACAAGGGAAACCAACAAGGTAGGTCACCATTAGCCTCAGGCTTCCACCTCACAGTGACCCCCAGACACAAACAACCCACATCCTAGACGCAAAACAAAACAAAACAGATCTTTTAGCATAACATTAGCAACTCTTAACATTAATGGTCTCTCCTCTTCTTGTGGTTGCATTTGCTTGAGCCAGTAGCGGGATGGTACAGTATTAATGTGCCAAGTAATTTAAAACCCAGGCTGTGAATAGACAGACACTGTGTCCGAAATGGCGTACTTCTAGGGTTGCCACTCATCCCATGAATACGGAATCGTCCTTCATTTGGCATTCCGTAAATGTCCAGTATACACTACTGTCACACGCATCTCTCTTTCCACCTTCCCCAACACCGCCACCCCGGATAAACACGTGTGTCACACATACATGGTTGATCACACTCTCCCCCAACTTCTAATTTTCCAATTTCTGAAAGGTGGCAACCCTACGTACTTCCATACTATACAGTACACAAAAGCAGTATGCCAGAATAGTTAGTATGTCCGAATACATAGTGTAGTAGTCGCCGGATGAGGTACTCCATCTGGAGAGATATTGCAGTATGTGACCACAGCACAGTCCTATCCCATGATTCCATGGGAGCTACAGGGCCATTCGAAGCATTGACAAAAAATGTCGGAAAGCGAGCCAGCTGTTTACAAGTGAATAAATTCCGCAGCATTTTCTGTGACCTCCTGCTCGACGCTGCCTCCTTGTGGAAATGTTCATCATTAAAATTACCCACAACGAACGCTACTTTCGTTAACAGATGGTAAAGATTTAGCGGACATTTGGCTTTTAAAGAATGGGGTCTGCCTTCATTATGTGACGTCAGCTGAGATCTGAGTCAAAGGACACAGATAGGATGGCAGGTGTAGTGCATCCGAGGAAGTGTGCATACTGCGCACTCGCATACTAACAGTACGTACTAGACTGAATTCAGTACGTATTGCTTAAGTATGCTATTTCAGACTGTCCGGCCTAAAACCGGACACATGGTCACCCTGTAGACATGGTGTGCTGCCCACGCTTTTCAGAAGAGCCTAGAAACCTGCAGATGGTAAACGAATGCTTGTGCTTTTAACACTCTATCATTAGTGCAACAAAATGGACGACATGAGTGTGACTACAACTTCTCTGCCATCTGTGAGAATTTCCAGTGTGTCGATCTGCTAATCAGCTCCGCAGACACAGTTTATGAACGGCCCTCTCCCTTTACACATATCACACAGAAGTCTGGGACGGAGTGATACTGGAGAGTGATCACTGAGATTCCTTCTTTCTGAAAAACATTCTGATCGAAATCACATGGATCTGCTCTCAATTTATACCGCTCCCATGCTCTGATGGCAACTTGTTCCAAATTATTGTAATAACAACTAGGCTAAAAGCTAAAGGCTAAGTAGGCTAAACAGGCAACGCAGAGCTACGCCATTAGTGTCTTAGGCCTTAAATTGAGGTATTTACAGAAAAATTTGCTGTTAATCTTTTAAACTAAAGTAAAGCATATGTTAGGCCATCCTGAATGTCATATGACTCAATGGACATGGTTTTTCTTGAGACAGCTCAAGAAATTCAACCTGCCACAGACCCTGATGATCCAGTTCTACACAGCGATCATCGAGTCCATTCTCACAGCCTCCATAACTATCTGGTTTGGTTCCTCCACCTCACCAGCAGGGTGAGGAAGCGTGCTGGCAAAATGACATCTGACCCCTCACAGCCTGGACACCTCCTCTTCCAGACACTCCCCTCTGCTAGAAGACTGCGGTCCATCAAAACCAGCACAACACGTCCTGCTAACAGCTTTTTCCCCAGAGCTGTAGGGCTCCTCAACCACAGTGGACACCTCCCACTGTAAACCTCAAAACATACAACTGAACTGTACCAAACCGGACTGAACAGCTACTTGCACTCTGCCTATTTGCACTATGACTATTTGCACACCTGTACAGATGTTCTCTTTCTGTAAATATTCAGGTCATCTGTAACTTTCTATATATAATATTCTTCAACTAAATCTGTTTCACATCTCTCAGCTTCTTCAGCTCTTTATTACCTTTAGTACTTTTTACTTTTTTAATTTATCCCCTACCCTATTTACTGTTTAGTGTAATTTTCCTTTAGTTTAATACTGTAAATAATCTGTGTTCTGTGTTTTTTGTTACTTGTCATACGTGTTGCTCTCACCAAGACAAATTCCTTGTATGTGTAACATACTTGGTGAAATAAAGAGATTCTGATTCTGATTCTGATTCTGATTTTGATTAGGTCTGTGTATAACCACCAACTAGCTTCAAACACTAGTGAAAATTAGCATCATCATTGTGGTGGTAATTTGGTCAGGAAAACTACTTGAAGATAAAAAAATCTATTTCCAATATGCTGTCAGCGACTGTAAAATGACTGAAACTGTTGTTCTTGTTCAATGGGCCATAATAGATTTGAAGTATTAGGTATTGGCATACTCAGAACTAGGGGTTGCTAATCCTAAATGGAATGATGAAGTGATGGTAGGTGGAGGGATAGTGAAAGAATAGTTTATTGCCCCTAGGCTTCAGTTTGTTATTCCTGGACTATTTTTTTTTTTATTTGAAGCTCCGTTACTCCGTTACTGTTGATAAATGTAACTGGGGGACATCTTTGGGGACATCTCTTGGGACAATTTTGGAATATAGGAGGAAACCAGAAAACATGCAAACTCCTACCCGACTGGGACTGGTACACCCCAGCTGGGAACCAAACCTAGGTCCTTCTTGCCATGAGATGAGGCTACAGAATGGTGTACAGAATGAAGTGAAGACTCCGTAGGGCATTGGGGCATTGGGTAACTTTAACAGATTGGCCTACCAACTTTTTCATTTGCCTATAGCCAAAAATCTTGTTCAGACTAATCTGAACTCCAAATTGGTTTATGTCCTGATTAGTGCTTCATTATTGGTCTAAAACAAATGTATATAAGAGTGGATCCTATACGTAACAATTTATGCTCGCCTTGTTAAGAACTCTGATTAGCCTGTTATCTCAAAGCTATGAAATACTGGCCTGGTGTGCAAAAGAACCCTCTGGTATTCAGGGAGTTCAACGTGTTAGTTTATTGCAATTATTAACAACTGAAATTAACTTTGTTGAATATTTTATTGAAATTTGGTTATCGATTTACAGGGATTGAACAATGAAACTGAAACAGCTGGTTTTAGACTACAATCATTTATTAGTATGGTGTAGGGCCTCCTTTTGCGGCCAATACAGCGTCAGTTGGTCTTGGGAATGACATATACAAGTCCTGCACAGTGGTCAGAGGGATTTTAAGCCATTCTACTTGCAGGATAGTGGCCAGGTCACTACGTGATGCTGGTGGAGGTTCGTCCTTCTTGGTGGTATGCTGACATTACCCTGGATACCGTGGCTCTTGATACATCACAAAGACTTGCTGTCTTGGTCACAGATGCGCCAGCAAGCATCTGTCCTCTTTTGAACTCTGGTATGTCGCCCATAATGTTGTGAGCATTGCAGTATTTTGAGCAAAACTGTGCTCTTACCTGCTAACTGAACCTTCACACTCTGCTCTTACTGGTGCAATGTGCAATTAATGAAGATTGGCCACCAGGATGGTCCAATTTAGCCATGAGACCTCCCACACTAAAATGACAGGTGTTTCAGTTTCATTGTCCAACCCCTGTATATGTTTTTATCATGTTTTATTTTGCCACAGTTTTCCAAAATCAATAAGGTCTGTGTTTGTAAGGTCATGGTCTGCTCTGGGGCGAAAGAGCATGTTAATGACCTCCATGAAATTGCTGGTGACTCAACATTGTCACTGCAATTTAGTCTAAGACTAGACTTAAACAACATCTGGGAAGCCAGCTTTAGCAGTATTTAAATAAGCTGGGACTAAATAGACTGGGACCGGAAGTATTTTCAACCATTAATACAGACATTATGCTTCCAGGCCTTTTGAAGGCTGAAAGTGTTTACAGAAACAAACATTAAAATGAATAACGATGTCATTAAAGAACGCAGAGATGTTCTGTACATCTACAGGGGTTGGACAATGAAACTGAAACACCTGTCATTTTAGTGTGGGAGGTCTCATGGCTAAATTGGACCAGCCTGGTGGCCAATCTTCATTAATTGCACATTGCACCAGTAAGAGCAGAGTGTGAAGGTTCAGTTAGCAGGTAAGAGCACAGTTCTGCTCAAAATACTGCAATGCACACAACATTATGGGTGACATACCAGAGTTCAAAAGAGGACAGATTGTTGGTGCACGTCTTGCTGGCGCATCTGTGACCAAGACAGCAAGTCTTTGTGATGTATCAAGAGCCACGGTATCCAGGGTAATGTCAGCATACCACCAAGAAGGACGAACCTCCACCAGCATCACGTAGTGACCTGGCCACTATCCTGCAAGAAGAATGGCTTAAAATCCCTCTGACCACTGTGCAGGACGCAGTATATGTCATTCCCAAGACGAACTGACGCTGTATTGGCCGCAAAAGGAGGCCCTACACCATACTAATAAATGATTGTGGTCTAAAACCAGGTGTTTCAGTTTCATTGTCCAACCCCTGTATTTAGCAAGCCTGTAATGCACAGACATAACCAGCACTGGCTATCTTCTCTAATGAAGCTCAGCAAGACTCTTCGGCCACTTTTATTTCGCAATTATAACACTGGCTTGTAGCTTCCAGTTTCGTTTTAAGCATGCCGTGCGCACTTCATTGTTAACTGAGTGGCTGACTTTTGCAGTCAAATGAGGAATGGACGCCCACTGAGGCATGGAAAATGTGGTTATAGTTCTGTTAACCCCACAATTCAAAAGCCTTATATTACATTCTGAGGATTATTTGTCACATTTCCACATCTGCATGAGACTGGTTCACACTATCTTGGCATCTGGTTCATCAGTCCAGCACAGAAATGCAAAGCAAATCTAAGCCACTGAGTCCAAGAAAAATTCATTGACTAAATTAAATGACCAAAATTAAAAAATGAATGATAAATACAATGCAAATCCACATACCATGCAAAATTAGGGCTGAGACAACACATTTATTACGCTCAAACTGGGTGGATAGGTTTCACATTGTGAGACATGCAAGTGATTCAAGTTTCAAGCCCGGCCGTGAATGTGACGTAAGCCTGGACAGGCCTATCGCTGTAGATGACTAACCCCACAGCCATGATTGCAGACATGCAGCGAGCAGTGATGCCCTCCATAAGTCATCCTGTTAGTGCCAGCATCATTGGCAGATGGCCGTACGACGAAGAACTACATGCACATTAGGATTGCTATGACAACCGCCCTGAACACCATGTCAACGTCACCAAAGACTGCGGTGGTGTCAGGCCAGAATGTTATGGAGCGACTCAAAAAGGCAGCAGGTCATCTTCATTGATGAGCCCGCTTCAGTCTTCGGTCCACAACAAATCCAGGTATGGAGGCACCTTGAGATGGAGGCCAAGGTGAACAGTTTGTTGTCACATGTCCAAGAGACCTGGTGTCACTCCACCTCCACCCCTACTGCACAATCTGCAGGAACGGTGTGGGAGTATTCAAGCTGCATGGGATGTATTATCAGAGGACTCCATTGGGAACCTCTACAACTCCATGCCATCTGGGATGTTGCATTAGGTGCCCCAAACCATACTGAGGGACTCTGCTTCTGTAGGTGTGGCTCAATAAATATTCCCCATATCAGTCTAAATTTATCAAGATTTATTTCTCCTGGTAACCTTTATCTTCCTTTTCAATAGCATTGCAATCTGACAATTCCTTATAACCACTATTGGAAAGAAGATGTTGTGGTTTTAATGGAGCAGTGCCGTTTTACCGAAAGAACTTTCTGGAACAGTTCCAGTTACCTGGGTGTGTTGTGAGGTCCATGGCAATATTTTCCTGTCACTTCCTGGCCCTGGTGTCATGCAGCTCCTGAATTTAGAGCTGTTGCTGTCCCATAAGCCATCCAGCTGTACGTACAATTCTCTGTAGGCTGGCTTTTGAGAGACAGGCGGCAGAGCTGAACCACAGAAATGGAGAAGGTTAGTCTACTCCCAGTGGTGGAAGTGTAGAAGTAAGACAGAGCCGACTGAGAGATGTTAAGTTTCTATAACTTCCAGGGAGGAGCTTGTTAAAGATGGAAGTTGAGTACTCCTCCCATTTTAGACCTTTGCTGATGATGATACCCCAGAGGTCACCATCTAGCATGGTAATGCATTCTTCCACACATTAGCTGAGATCACATCTCCTCTCTGGCCTTCAGTTTGAGAGATGTGTAACAGTTCACTCTGTCAACCAATCCGTTGGGAAATCAGTGGTCAGATTTGCAAACATCCTATGACATATTATAGTTTTTCCGTTATCCCGGCCATATTTCCAGATACTATGTGATGAAGGACCAACTGGGTGAGGTAATTTGCCTCAGTGCCACCCTGAGGCAGACCTGTGCTGCATCTCTAGTTGATTAAGAATATACTTCACCTGAATTTATATTTGAGCGTCTATTTTTTCCCAGACAGTGTAACATCATAACATGTTTACTCGCAAGGACCCCTGTTTTTTTGAATGTGAGACATTCAGGGGGTCCTAGAGGTTAATTAGGAGGTCCCAGACCCCTAGGAGTGTATTTTGCATATGCAAATATAGGTTTATTTCTGATGTAAACTTTTAAATGAGTCTCGTCCAGTCTTTTCCATCTTTAATATAACACTACAGCCCACAAAGTTAAAGTGGAAGACTTGTGTGGCTAAGAGTTTGGGTGGCACATCAAAACCATGGCTTACATACGAATATATAAACAAACAAACAGACTAACTCTAACCTCACATATCCTTTCATCTCATCTTCATTATGTTTTCCCCTGGTAGTCAGCACCCGGCAGACACGTTTCAGCTCACCTACCGTATAATGAGAACGCATTTTGGTTACACTGGGGTTAAATGTGGTGAAGATCTGTCTCTGACCTAACATGAACACGGTTTGAGTGATCCACACACAATCCCACACTTCCTTCTGGGTGCAGCTATTCTTCTGACGATGAGTGGATTTGATTAAGAAGGTACACAAACTAAAGACGCTCTGTAGTCTGTATTACGTCTTCCTGTTTGGGTAACCGTCCTGGACTTGTGAGGCTTTGGTGCCGGAGTCTGCCCTGAACTTGGACGCCCCTTTTCAGCAGAATTTAAGCTCATCTCATCCCATCCCATCCCATCCCATCCCATCCCATCCCGTCTCCCTTTCAGTCATTTATTTGATCGTGCATAAGTGCAGTCAAGTTGAGCATATGGATAGTATTCCTCTAGTACGTCCTGTCTTCTGATTGGGTCTTCAGGCTTCTAAATAGCTGCTTCATGATTCCTCAGGATTGCATGCATCCATTTTGTTGCTGGTCGTCATCTACCTTTTGTACCATCAACGTTTCCAAGCACTGTAGTCTTTTCCAGTGTATCGGTAATCCGCTCATAATGCCTTATAGGGGTGCTTACATCCGGCTTACATCCAAATGTGATCTGATCTATACGACTGATCAATAGGACTTTGAGTTGTCCCCTCTCATTTGGAGCTATGGTCCAGGCATATGGAGTTACCATAGAAGTTCGTTCCATCTTGCATAATGACCTACTATTCACTGAGGCGTCACTAGATAGGGTTTCTTCTAGGTACCAGGTTACGGTTTATCCCTGGCTTCTAGAGATCAGTCTCCTTCGAGTTCTTTAGTAAATGGTCCTCATTCATGTTTTCACTTTCTACATTCTTCCAGCGTAGTTCTACTCACATGGTGGTTTTTGATCTAGAGCCTTCACTACGGAGAACGCTCCTGATCTTGCGGGTTTGGAAAGATCATCCTAAGTCTTTCTGGGCTGGTCTAGATCAGCCGTATGCTGTAATTGTAATGCAAAACAAGACCTGCTGTTTTGTGGATGTGTGGGAGAAGAAGCCATCATGAATAACTGGAATGAAACAGGAACTGTGCAACTGATGCGACACCAATATGCATTCACAGTGCACCTGAAATTAGTGTATTAATAACTGAGACTGTGCAGTCATGCAAGCTGCTCACAAGTCTGTCTGCTGCCTGCAAGCAGGGGTTAAAAGCGGTTCTGAAACAGCGTAGCTGTCAGCCGGCTCCTGACAGAGGAGAAAATTAAATGCTGGTTATGAAGCGTTAACACCAAAATCATTCTATAGGTTTCAAACAAAACAATAGCTCATTTGCATATTTAGCATATGCCCTTATCCAGAGTACCCAAGTACTCATTCTCAAAATCACCTATCTGGACAATAATATTTACATTTCATAATAACCATATTGTTAGACAAAAGACTTAGAGGCCGACGTGTGCAGAATTAAAAACCAGGAACGGTTTATTTACAAGCAGGCAATCTCAGCAAGCACCAGAAAACCACGAAACAATGGGAGAAGCTAAATCAGAGTCAGGGACAGGCGGAGGTCTGAACCAGGTAGTACAAGCAGCGAGGGCAAACAAGTTTACAGGGGAAGACCGAAGGGGAAAACCAAAGTGAGGAAGCAGAGATTCAAACCGTAGATTCAGAGCATGAGCAAAAGGGATTAGGCAAAAGAGTAGAAAGGAGGTTGAAGAAGGGAGTCGGAAACCAGAAAAAAAGAAGACGAGAAAGGACCGCTTAGGATTGCTAAACAATGTTTGGCAAAGCTTCGCAAAGTGTGAGTGTTTGTGTGTGGCTTAAATACAGGAAGTAAGTGATTGATAACAGCTGTGGCTAAAACTCAGATGACCTAGAGCGTATCACGGAGTCCGAACGGGGGCGCATAGACATGACGTCATTGAGCGTGGCCCTCTGGGAGGTGGAGTCCCGAAGAGTGGGGAAGCCGGGGAGACTTGGAGGCGTGACACATATATTAAATTATGTTTAGCACTGCAATTCACAATATAGCATACTGAAGCCCAGAAACTTGCACACCACCCGGCTACAGCATTTACAGCATTTACCTGACACGCTAATCCAGAGCGACTTACAAGGTTAATTATATTACAGGTGGGCCAGTGTAGTGTTAGGAATCTTGCCCAAGGACTCTTATTGGTGTAGCACAGCATAGTTACCCAGACAGGGATTCAAACCCCAGTCTTCTACATGTGGCAGTGCCTCCCTGGCGCGTAGTGGTGTTATCCGTGGGAAGTGGGTTCTCAGTGGGAAGTGTTCTTCTGAAAGCCAGTATCATGTTTCTTATAAACCTTTGGTTTATTAGAAATATCCTTTCATCCAAACTTTCTCTAAACATTAGAGAGTGGGCATGAGCCCACAACCTGTTGTTCGTGCCTCTAAATGAACCTTTCTACAGTCAGCCACATTTCTGAGTTTCTCTAGGATCCTTCCTACAATTTGTATGAGCATTCAAATGCATAAATATATGGAAGCATAGCTGCACAAATAGCTGCTCCCAGAAGGCATCAATCAACAAGACTGAAACCTGGTGGGTGGGTTTGACATTGTGAGACATGCAAATGATTCAAGTTTCATGCTCTGCTGCACATGTGATATAAGCAGGATATAAGCCTTATAGCTGTACCTGACTGACCCAACAGCCATGATTGTGGACATGAGTCATCCTGTTAGTGCCAGCACCATTGGCAGACGGCTGACTGATGCGGGACTACACGCATGCAGACCATTACGATGGCTGACCTTAACACCACGTCAACATCACCAAAGACTACAGTGGTGTCGTGCCAGACTGTCATGGCGTGACTCAGAATGGCAGCGGGTCATCTTCAGCGATGAGTCCTGCTTTTGTCTTGGTGGAGACGACCAACAAATCTGTGTGTGGAGGCACCGTGGTCAGCACCAAGACAGACGGTAAGTTGTCACATGTCCAGAAGGCCTGGTGTCACTCCACCTTCACCCCTACCGCACCATCTGCAGGAACTGTGTGAGAGTATTCAAGCTGCATAGGATGGATTATCACAGGACACCTTTGGGAACGTCTACAACTCCATGATATCTGACATCTAGCATATTGCATAAGCTGAGAGACACTACTTCTGTATGTGTAGCTCAATAAATATTCCCCATATCAGTCTACATTTATGGTTCCTGGTAACCTTTATCTTCCTACCCAACAGCACTGCAATCCTACACTTCCTTCTGGGCTCAGCTATGCTTTTGACGATGAGTGGATTCGATTAGGAAGGTACACAAACTAAAGAAGCTCTGCAGACTGTATTACGTCTTCCTGTTTGGGTAACCGCTCTGGGCCTGTGAGGCTTCAGTGCCGGAGTCAGCCCTGAACTTGGACGCCCTTTCTGCAGAATTTAAGCTTAGCTCAGAGGGTTTCAACTCATTCCCAGCTCAATTTGACTATCTCATCTCATCTTCCTTTCTCCGAGTCTCTGCTGCTCACATGAGCACGCTTGCTCTCGTACGTCTGGAAGGAGAATAAACTTAAGGTCACCCAATAAAAGTGGTCTGATAAACGAGCCTGGGCGGAAGTTTGTTTTCCTTTTTGATTCCTTTCATATCCATGGGGGTCTGTGTTTCACAGGTCTTTAATTGGTCACATTTTCATCTAGGGTGGGAATATGAAGCCTTTCTGAGAAGAAATGAAATGCAAATGATTTGTCTTGGGTCGGTGCATTTCTCATTTCCCTGTGAAATGTTACTGTGGGGAGGCTTTCCTGCCTTAAAGTCTTTAAAATGCATTACATCCAGCCGGCTTCTTTCCTAATTGTAACGGTCACAACAGAGCGTCATGCAGGTTTCTATCCTATATCCCTTCAGCAAGAACTGTAAAACTGTATTATATAGATTATTACCTAATTATGTTACCCCCCCCCCCCACCCCGAGTCTGTTTTATTTTGGAAATACATGATGAATTTCGCTTGGTGGCTGCACCTATATTTCTCAGAACAGTCTCAGCTCTCTCTGTAATGAGAAACCACTGCAGCAACTTTATCAGCTACAAACTTTCTGTACACCGCTTCACACGTGTCTCCTATATTGGCTGGATAAAGAACGGTGGGCTTCTGATGGATGGTGTGCTCTGTGATCTCCTGAGTGTCTGCTGGTCAGGTTCCCACTGAAAATGCAGACGGACACACAAATCCACTAATTAAACACGATGAGAGGTGAATGATGTGCATCATATTTCTTAAATATGAAATATAGACAGAGAAGCATGTCGTCGCTGTCCAATGAAAAATCGATTTTTACTTTTATGTGTTACACTCCTGAAAATGATGGGCCAACTCATCTCTGGTGCAACATATTTATTTTGTTTAGGCACTGCAAAACACAGAAAATAGCAGGTTACAGGAGCCACTCGGCGTATTAGCTGCTAGCTGCTGCACCCAGTACTGGCCGACTTCTTCTGCCGGTCAGAGCGTCAGCCATTTTGGCTGCATTTGGCACCGAGCGCCCTCTACTGGCGAACCTATATATTACACCGTTCCATGGTAAACTGGACATTATCAGTAGTTTATCCCATATAAGCGACATTAAACATAAAAATAAAATGGGGGGCTACTATTTTCATGTGCTTAACTATTACATAGTGCCACACTTGCATCATTTGAAAATAGCAGCTGCTATTTACACTGTGCTGAGGGTCGCTGGTTCGATTCCCTGAACTGACAGTAACGACTGAGGTGCCCTTGAGCAAGGCACCTAACCCCCAACCGCTCCCCGCGCGCCGTGGATAGGGCTGCCCACCGCTCCGGGTAAGTGTGCTCACTGCCCCCTAGTGTGTGTGTTCACTAGTGATTGTGTTTGTGGGTGTTTCACTTCACAGATGGGTTAAATGCGTAAACTAAATTTCCCCACTGTGGGAGCAACCAAAAAAATAAATTAAAAAATTAACGGACCAGCAGAAATGGCTCAAAAGTGCTTGGAAAGACGTCTGGTTCCATTGACTTACATTCAAATGAAATGGGGTTTTTGGCTTCTCCTGTAAAGTTGCTGTTTTGGAGATACTTGTTTTTGTTTAGATAGGGACAATATAGAAACACTAAGAACCATCACCGTGGTGGCGGGTACAGATGTGTACTTCCACCCCTAGAAAGTTTAATAGCAAGACAGAATGTAGGTATAAAATTAAATGTATTGAGAAAGAAGAAGAGCCTGGGTTTGATTTCCAGCTGGGGCGTCTGGAGTCGTTTCTCTCTGAGCTCATATGGGTTTTCCTCCCATAGTCCAGAGAAAATGCAGTCAGATAAATTGAAGATGCCAAATGGCCCCCCTGGATGTGAGTGTGAGTGAACCTGTGTGTCTACCCTGTGATGGGTTAGTGGCCTGTTCAAAGAGTGCTGGGCTTAGAATATAAATAAATAAATGAAAAAATAAAAAAGAATAATAAAAATCTATCATTAAACATGAAACATTAAAAGGCTTATTTAATATTATTTTGTGCTCAGATTATTTCCTAAAATATCAACATAATAATGATTAATTATTCATCAATATTTCTTAATATTTTGTATAAAAAATAATGTGTAATTTATTGTAATTGTCATAATTCACTACAGAGCGCTTACATCATGAGTTTTAAAACTCTGTGTTAATAAATAAGACATAATTTAATGAGGCAGATCATTTTTGTCCAAAAGTCTGAAAAACTAACATGCTCACCACTGAAACACATGTTTTCTGTACAGTTTCAGTTTTTAATTAAGGTAATTATCAGAAACAAAGAATTCAAACTGACGTGAGCAGAACTAAAAGCCCAGCTGGTTTATTTTTATTAAATAATAGGGCTGTCGTACAAAACATCACCACACGACTCAACAAGGGTAAGGAGAAACCACAGTCAGGGGCAAGCAGAGGTCAGAACCAGGATACACAACCAGTGAGGCAGGCAGGTTAGAAGGGCTAGGCGAGGGGATGGTCAGGGAAACGAAAGAGGAGATTGGAAGCCAGAAAAGAGATCAAAGCCGATAGGGCATAAGCGACAAAGGAGGTCTAGAACAAAAAGGGTCAAAGCCAGAGTCAGAAAACACAGGTAGAGAAACGCTCAGAGATGCTAACTAGATTGGCAAAACTTCGTAACGAGGAAGTGTTCAGGGTTTAAATATGGGGAAGCTGAATGGACACCGATGAATCTAAAATGCTGGAGAGCTGGAGCCAGACTGATTGGATGACAGGGGACACCTGGGTGCGACGTCATCGAGCGATGCCCTCTGGGAGATTGAGTCCAGGGGAGCGAAGGAGCCGTGACAGGTATATGATTTTATGTGGGTGCAAGGCTGTGACCCACCTCAATAAGGTAAACATAATTAAACTATAGGGGTAATATGGTTGAATTATATTTCTATATCGCAAATATATAGAAACATTGAGAAACCTCTGCTCGGTGCACTGGTGCAATCATCTGCCTCAGCAGGCCAAATCAAATAACAGCTATATATATAAAAACTTAAATAGTAAAAATACGCCCGTCAGCCATAACATTAAAAACACCTCCTTGTGTCTACAGTCCATCTGTCCATTTTCTCAGCTCCACTTACCATGTAGGAGCACTTTGGAGTTCTACAGTTACAGACTGTAGTGCATCTGTTTCTCTATATACTGTGTCACCCCCTTTTACCCTCTTCTTTAATAGTTAGGACCCCCACAGAGCAGGTTTGATGTGGGTGGTGGCTCATTCTCAGCTCTGCAGTGACACTGATGTGGTGGTGGTGTGTTAGTGTGTTGGGCTGGTGTGAGTGGATCAGACACAGCAGTGCTGCTGGAGTGTTAAAACACTGTGTCCACTCACTGTCCACTCTATTAGACCTTGCTGGTCCACCTTGAGAATGTACAGCCAGAGACGACAGCTCATCTGCTGCTGCACAGTGCAGTGTTGCTCATCCTCTGGTCCTTCATCAGTGGTCACAGAATGCTACCCATAGGACGCTGCCCACAGGACGCTGTTGGCTGGATAGTTTTGTTGGGGGACGATTCTCTGTCTAGCAGTGACATTGAGGTATTCAACAGCACTGCTGTCTCTGATCTACTCACACCAGCACAACACCCCCTAACACAGCACGACTACCACGTCAGTGTCACTGCAGTGCTGAGAATGATCCACCACCCACATAATACCGACTCTGAGATGGTGCTGGCTATTGACTGTAGGTGTAGATTTAGAACTACAAGATGCACCTTTGTGGTGATATATATATATATATATATGCATATATGAATATGTCTGTCATATTTCAGTGACAGCGGGGGGCTTACAGTAACAGTTTCTTCAACCAAGCGATATTAATAAAGCTGTTAATAAATAAGACATGAGTAAACAAGGCAATTAATTGCCAGGTGCACAAGTTATTAATATCTTGGTTAGAAGATTACAGTTATAGGAACGCAGGCTTGGTCCCAGATGTCTCACAGCGCTCCAGAGTTGCATATGTTTGTGTTCTATCATATTTCTGTTCCACTGTTTGTTTGTGTTTATTGTTATGTTGGTTTTTGAACAAATAAACTGTGGCATGTCTCTTGCTTACAAGAAGTGTGCGCTAAAGGCCACTTCATTTATTACACCAAGTGTGTGTATAAACAAACCCCCCCCCGGCATTTGTGGGGGTCTTTGTTGACCAGTTTCTCCAGCATTTACTGGCTGTTAACTAGTTCACCATAGCTGTGTCCATGGCAACAACATATTTGGTTTTACAGTTGTCCTGAAAGTGCTCTTTTCCAGGTTGGGAATTCTGTTCCACATATTAACTGGGACCTTCTTTGGTCCTCAGTTTGATAAATGTGCAGCAGTCGGCTCTCCTAAGGTGACTGGAGGTTTTACAAACATGATAGGGCACAAAGTTTTTTGGTTTACAAACGTGCTTAACATGCCATGAACCAGTATACTACAGCGCCACCCTGAGGCAGACCCGTGCTACTGCTCTAGTTAATTAGGAATATAAGATCGTGGGTGAAGCAGCTACACATAGGCTGCACAACAGGAATTTAGTGTGGGAGATGACCTAGTCCTTTGATTATGAGACATTCAGGGGGTCCACAAGATCACTTAGGGTGTCCCAGAGCCCCACTAGGGGTTAGTTTAGTTCTACAGTTACAGACTGCAGTTCATCTGATTCTCTGCATGCTTTGTTACCCTGTTCTTCAATGATCAGGAAACCCACAGGACCACCGCAGGACCACCACAGAGCAGGTATTATGTGGGTGGTGGATCAGGCTCAGCACTGCAGTGGCACTGCCGTGGTGGTGGTGTGCTTTTAAAGCAGACTAAGACTAGAGGATGTGCAACACAAACTGGAAGATGAGGAAAGGCCAGGTGCCAGGACCGGCTCAAGGAGGCTCTACAGCAAAGGCAGCGCAGTGGGATTGGAGGCTAGAGGCAGTGTGCAGATGCAGTACTCTTGTTGGCGTGTAGGGGATAAGGGGGTGCGCCACTGCTTGCTGCTATTGAGACTCTGGCCAGACATTTTGGGGTCACCTGGATGGCTCTTGGCTCTCCTACAACTTGTTTGTGTAAGCGGTTGATGCCTGGCCATGTGCACAGTCGATTAGGAGGGATGATCTACAGTTGATAATACTTCAAAATTGGAGATCAAATATCCAGTCAGACAATCTAAACATCTGAACATATAGATATGAACTTATAACCATTTCCCAATTGCACACAAAGGAATCTGTCTTCTGCATTTAAAACATCTGTGAAGTGAACTATCTATCTATCTATCTATCTGTCTGTCTATCTAGGCTGGTTCCCTACCCTCCACCTGGAGAGGTAGGAAGGGGTGTGTGTATGCGTGTGTGTAGATAGATAGATGGATGGATGGATGGATAGATAGATAAATAGATGGATAGCTAGATAAATACATAGATAGATAGATAGATAGATAGATAGATAGATAGATAGATAGATAAACAAACAGATAGATAGCTAGATGGATAGATAGATAAATAGATAGATAGCTAGATGGATAGATGGATAGATAGATAAATAAATAGATAGCTAGATGGATAGATAGATAGATAGATAGATAAATAGATAGATAGCTAGATGGATAGATATATAGATAAATAGATAGATAGATAGATAGATAGATAGATAGATGGATAGATAGATAGATAGATAGATAGATAGATAGATAGATAGATGGTTAGATGGATAGATAGATAGATAGATAGATGGTTAGATGGATAGATAGATAAATAGATAGATGGATAGATAGATAGATAGATAGATAGATAGATAGATAGATGGTTAGATAGATAGATAGATAGATAGATAGATAGATAGATAGATAGATAGATAGATAGATAGATAGATGGTTAGATGGATAGATAGATAGATAGATAGATAGATAGATAGATAGATAGATAGATAGATAGATTTCTTTCCTGTTCCAAATTCTTGAAATACAGTATTCAGCTCTTCAAAAGTGTATAGGGCATTTGAAGTATCCAGTCTCATTACCATTACACAGATTGTCTTTCACCCACAGCTCTGGCACAGCCAGAAAGAGACCGGTCCAGACGGTCCGTTTGCTAAAAAAAGTGACCTTAACATGAGCTCCCTCCTCTCTCAAAGGCGAAAGGCCATTCAAAGGGACATGGCTTTCGGATGTCCTGCCAGCAACTGTGGACCAGGGAGCCTTAAATCAACCTCAGAGTCATGAGACGAATGTAAGGGGCCGAATCCAAAGTGACCAGCCTTTTGAACGTGAGTGGAAAAGCCTGCCTTTGAATACTAGTTGCTGACCTTCGAAGTTGCTGTCAGACAAATGGTCTCATCAGTCTTCGGATCAAGCGTGTCAGAAAGGGAAGATTTATGCGCGCTGTTTCACTCAGCCAGGGATTACTTAATGTGTCATTATTTTCATCATTACATCATTATCAACGTGGCCAAATGAATAGTGCGGATTTTTCCAGGCCACTATCCATAAGACTCTGAAAGCAAGGGAGGGTTAATCAATCCACTTTTGCGCTTGTGACGGAGAGCTGATTAGCTTTAATTACAGATGATAAAATGGGGGCAGCGTATCTGGGATGATGAATCTGGTGGAGAATTGAGCTTGATAATGACCAGGCCTCTCTCTCTCGCAGCAGGCCAAGGTCAGGGATCTCTCTCAGCAGCTTGCAGCGTCTCTTCTGGTTGGCTGGAGCCTTGCCGTGCTGTGACAGAAATAGATGGAGTCAAAAGGTGATGTATTTGGGCCGCTCTCAGGTGCACCTCTGTCTGTTATGGCTGACAACCTGTCATGTTTGCTGTCAGAAGCATACGGGACATAATTAGAGTGACAGGAGCAGGCGTCTGGGCTTAGATATCCAGTTTCGGAGAGGAGGACCAGCCCAGATTAGGCTTTCCTATACATTTAACGCCGATAAGCATAATCAACCAGAACATGACCAGAACTGATGACTTGTCATTTGATCAGTAGTTGAGTCCATTGTAGCTGTGCATGTGGTGATGGCTACTTATGGCGAATAGGCTGGGAAAGAGGGGTTGAGACGTTTCAGTCACTTTCGCTGACTGAAAACTGCTATTAGCTTTCTGTCACGAAGTCAAGTGTACCTCATAGTCATATAGCATGAAAATGACATTTCATAACTTCAATATTTCATTCCCCTCCACTTACATATACTTTAATTGAGGTCAGTAATAGCGAAGAATGGCATAATGAAGTAGAATTCATTCACTTTGGCTAATATAAAGCATTCAGGTTTAATTCACTGTACTGTATTATTGCTAACTACATGTAATTATAGTATAGCAAGCCCACACAGTGTCATAAAAGCCCCATAGAAGCCCTGCTGCTTTGTTTCACCCCACTAGCCTACACAAAGACGGCACTTTCTCAATTGATTAGCTAGCATTAGCTCATTTATATGTCCTTACTGAACGTCTAACATTGACATGTTAATGCTAGTGCAGGCAGTTTTCGCACTAGTTTAATAGAGCGCATGGTTAGCTAGCTAAGTTGCTAGCAGTAGATTTAGCTGTAGTATTGTGGAACTAAAGCTGGTGCTTATTGCCCCAGCTTAGCAACCTTAAAGAGAAGTTTGTCAGGTAAGTAAGTCTAGTAAGTCACAGTATGAATTACTCAGCGCTTGCCCGGATCATGCCTTTGGCGAACCAAGAACAAGGCAGAAGCTAGTGTTGTAGTCGAGACCACTAGATCCGAGGATGAGAACACAATAAGTCTGAGTCAAGGCCGAGACCTGGAGTAGCCAAGACCAAGGCAAAATTGAAATTACAATTGCTTGTGGTAAACTGTATAATCATTCCAATTAATTTTACGTTACTAATACACAAGCCTCCTGCAGATGGCGTTGCATGAGGATGATGCGGCTACAAGTACCTGCAGGGTGTGAGTGACGGGATTCATAGATTGAGAAAAGGTGCTACAGTGCAGTGAATGTCTCGTGTGGAAAAATGTGTGGAAAATGGCTCTAAAGCAGATGTTAATGATTGGCTAAATGGAGGTACTGTATTTGGGGGTGTCAAATACCATAGTGTGAAGGAAGTAGCTGAATCTGCAGGTGTATGGAAGCGTACGGTCATACGGGTCTACCAGCAGTGGGTAAAATCCCAGTCTACAGGAACCTCTTATCAAAATTGTGCCAGGGAAGGCATCCACCAAATCTGGTCCAATTCCTTGATGTAAGAGTGTCTGTACATTCAGAAACTTGTCCAGTCCATGGCAAATGGAGTCTCACTGTTATTGGTGCTAGTGCAGGTATTCTATGCTAGTAGGTATGTTTTGGTCACAGGTGTCTAATTTATATTTAGTCCAGTAAGCTTATTAACACATTTTACAACTTAATATACAAGTTTGTAACTGGGAACTATGGTGAGGGCTGTAATAATGACTAACCAAATATAAAAATCATTTTAATAAACAGCAGTGCAACAACACCAGCCGCACCTGGACACCAAATAAGACTTCATCTAAAACTCACAAGCAGAATGGACATATAGAGCTGTTAATAGAATCTACTACTCATAAAATCACATTAAGTGTGAAAAGCCAACTTGTGCTCACCCTGAAAACGTTCTTCAAGTGTAGTATTCACATGTGGCTGTACTGCAAATGGTAATCCGAGATTCACCAGCTGCATGCACGGGCTTTGGTGTTAGATGGTACAGACGGAATCTGTACGCGCACAACAGATGACGGAATAAAGGAAGTTATCTTGGTTATTACATGTTTTAAATGGAGATTGAAGTTTCAGCGGGGAATTTAATACAGATAAAGGACTGTTTTATTCTATGAAATCTAATTTTGTACATATCCAGAAATACTTCAGCTTCCAGTCAGATGGAGGCGTCACACTTGACTAGCCTCAACAGCACCTTCACCTTCTGTTTCCACCTTCAGGCCAGGTACAAATTACAAGCATTTTTTCCAGAAAGGAAATCCAATCTGTGAAATATTGTGGTGGTAGTATCATGGTTTGAGCCATTGCATCTGGGCTTGGACAGCTTGACATCACTGACGGAATAAGCAATTCTGTATTATACCAGCAAAATCTTATTGAACCCATTTTGAAAGAATTTGTCTGAATGAGATTCAGACTAACATGAGGTTGCTAGCTTATGGTCTATATTTTCTAAAACCTTGAATTTATCAGTGTGCTGTGATTGACCAGGCTTCAGGTTTATTTGTTCAAGTTTCAGGGTTTGGGTAAGCCTTGTAAAATCAAGTCAAGTCAACATTTATTTATATACCAAAAAAATGGCATGCTTTGTTGGCTGGGTGATTATATGGAAATACATACACATCAAGAGACGTCTGCACATGTTAATGCATGATTACTGGTTATTTGCTCACTTGAATATTAGGGATTTCATGCATACATGAATATGGCATATTTGGCATATTTCACGTTTCATGCCATTTTCAAATATGTTTAAGTAAATACATAGAAATGATGCTGTACATGTGTTGTAATGCCATTTCTACCAATATGAACTCTGAAAATGTTCATGTGAAAGCGTGATGTAATTGGCTCCAAGTGAGTGATGAGCAGAATTCACTAGGTGTTTTGCATGTGCAACACGAGGTGCCAAAGCGTGAAGTCGTAAACCCCATCACCATTATAGAGTGACGACTGATGAAATCCATGAATCCTCATAAACATGGCCCGGGGAGAGTGTATGGTCTGAAAGATGATTACAGTGTGGTCAGAAAGCTAGACACTCCTGGGTTTATTATGCCCCGACCCTCCAGCTGGCGAGGCTCAGAATGATTCATGTGCATGAGCCCTGGGCTTGTAGCTTCTACTTTAGCTCAAGCTCATAAGAGCCCCCTGCTGGCTCCTAATTAATCCATATATCCGGCCTTTTCATTCCCGTAATTAGGTCTTGGCAATAAGGGCTCAGTGTCTGACAAGATAGCAGCTAAACTTCATTGGCATTTATGCAGGTACGCTTAGTCATATTGGTTCCCTGTGCTTGTTATTTTTATTCTTAACACATGGTATGATGATGCAATTGCTGGACTGTGCCGGAGAAATGATCAAAATCGCAGCACAGCTTTAACCTCTTTCAGCACTCGTCACTCATACAGGCCTATTGTTAGCGCAGGGCCCGGTAAGGTATGTTGGCTAATTCACTGACGCAATAAGTGAGTTAGTTCAAGTCCTTTGGCAGTTCATTACTAGATTGCTAATCAGAAAAGCACACGAGCATGGCCGTCTGGCTGAAAGTGGACGAGGATGAAGTCTGACAAACAAGACTTCGGAAAGCTGGCCATGTAATCCGATCTACTGACAGTGAGGGCAGGCTTGGGCGTCTTTAGCAGGGCAATCGACAGACCTGATTAACAATGTGATTTTTATTTGGAAAACTGACAGAATGGATGACAGCTGAATAATCATCAGCCACGCAAAGACTGACACTTTCTTTCCTAATGAGCTGTCTGCACTGTGAATGGCAGCGGACTTCCTTCCTTTCAGTCCGAAAGGTTAGGAATCATGGTGTCAACAGCTTTCAATATGAAACAGAGTAATGTGTCCTACGATGATTCCCTTCCGATGTAGCGAGCCGCTTGCTGACAACTTCAGGGAGACATGGTGTTTAGAACTGCCGTAAAACAAATCACTTCCGGAAACTTCTGGTTTGGATAGCCTTCGGATACGCTTCCAGGTGCCACATAGCAACAAGACTGCAGAAAAGTTTACTCTACCTTATACGGCCAAAAGTATATGGACAAACAACCATCAAACAAGCTACACTATATTGCCCAAAGTATTTGCTCGTCTGCCTTCACACACATATGAACTTGAGTGACATCCCCTTCCTAATCCATAGGGTTTAATATGTTCTCAGCCCACCCTTTGCAGCTATAACAGCTTCAACTCATCTGGGAAGGCTTTCCACAAGGTTTAGGAATGTGTTTATGGGAATTTCTGACCATTCCTCCAGAAGAGCATTTGTGAGGTCAGAAAGTGATGTTGGACGAGAAGGCCTGGCTCACAGTCTCCGCTTTAAATGATCCCAGAGGTGCTCTATCAGGTTGAGGTCAGGATTCTGTGCAGGCCAGTCAAGTTCCTCCACACCAAACTCGCTCATCCATGTCTTTATGGACCTTACTTTGCACACCGGTGGGAAGCCATGTTGGAACAGGAAGGGGCCATACCCAAAATGTTCCCACAAAGCTGGGAGCATGAAATGGTCCAAAGTCTCCTGGCATTGTACTTGAATTGCTCCAGTCGCTTACACTTTGTTATAATCCCACTGACTGTTGACTGTGGAGTATTTAGCAGAGAGGAAATTTCACGACTGGACTTCATGCACAGGTGGCAACCTATCACGGTACCATGCTGGAGTTCACTGAGCTCCTGAGAGCACCCCTTCCTTCACTAATGTCTGTAGAAAAAGTCTGCATGTCTAGGTGCTTGGTTTTATACACCTGTGGCCATGGAAGTGATTGGAACACCTGAATTCAATGATTTAGATGGATGAGTAAATATTTTTGGTAATATAGTGTATATGGGCTTGTTGACATCCCATTTCATAACCACAGATATCAATATGGAGCAGCCCTTCCATCACTACTCTTCTGGGGAAGCTTTCCACACCAGTTCCACATGAGTAGGTCTGTGGGAATCTGTGTTCGTTCAGTCAATAGAGCATATGCGAGGTCAGGCCCTGATGTTGGAGGAGGGCTGGCATGCAGATTCATCCAAAACGGGTTCAACGATGCATCTCTGTACATATACTGTACAGTTCTTGAAGCATGGAAGAATGTAGCAGATGATGTTGGTGTCTTTGGAGAGTTAAGTCAATTGATAGCTAGCTATGCTAGCCAGCAAGCAAACAGCTGAGCCCACCTGCAAGAGACAATCTTGGGTCGACATAAATGACTGCTAGTGTGAGCGTAGGGTGAGGCTGTACTTGTTACACTGTACAGTGAAGATCCTATATCAATAACGCCCAAAACCAATGGCTGCTCTGGACTTGAACTCAACGGAGGTGGACTTATAGTCTGTGGAATGTGTATTGTAGTTGGATTATTGGTGGAAATAAAGGACATTGTGTTCTCCATACCAAAGAAGTAAAGGAGCATCCAGACTGTTACCAGTATGAAGTTCAAAAGCCAGCATCTGTCGTGGTATAGCGAGGCATAAATGGTTAACCTTATGGTTCAAGCTGCTTAAGGCACTTATGGTTAAGGTATGATTGATGCTAAAAGTATGTAGAGCTTTTAGAGCAATATATGGAGCAGACTGAGGAGCAGATGCTCAGGGTTCAAGGGATCAAAGATGTTGGGTTTTTGGAACCATCCAAAAACCCAACATAAAAGCAGCAGTAGATGTGACAGCTGCCCAAACAAGGACCAGTGCTGATACCTAGAGAGAAGAATATAGAATGAAATACAGCAGAAGAGCATTACCTGGCAACCCAAGCTAATGCTCATACCTAGATAGCAAAACATTCCAGTATACCCATCTGTCAGTACTTACTCACTTAAGGGCTTTACAAAGACTTGGGTCTTTAGCCTGTGTTTGAGGACCATGAGATAGGCTGCTGTTCGGACAACCAATGGAAGTTCATTCCACCATCTGGGAACCAGGACAGAGAAAAGTCTGGACGTTTGTCTTCCATGCATTTTGAGGGAGGGCGGATCGGTCCAAGCTTTACTTAAAATTCCAAGGTAGGGAGGAGCTGGTTCATTCTTGGCTTTGTAGGAGAGCATCAGAGTTTTATATCTAATGCAGGCAGCTACAGGAAGCCAGTGAAGGGGTAGCAGCAGCGGAGTGACATGAGTGAACCTGCCATCGAAGGTCCTGTGCAGTTGTATGCATGAAGACTTGCATAATTGGAGAGTGGTAAACAGGGGGAGTTTTGTGTCTGCAGCCTCCAAACATTTGCTAAGTGCTGTTAAAAGCTAACAGGTGATGTAACACATCGGTGAACCTGCTCCTTCTCTTCTTCTTCACAGGTTTGAAATGAGTGTATGTTCTCTATTTCATTAGCATCTTGCGTAGTGTTCCTGGGGTTTGTTTAGTCCTCTGGCATATCTCCTGAAATTTGGTTGAGCCTTTAGGTGGGCGTAAAGTATTTTGGGTGGACAGAAGGCTGTGAGAGGTACTACAGTAGCGTCCCTGAAGGCTCAACATACACCACTTGTTTTCTGGGCTGTATCTGTTGGATGCTTCTGATTTGAACAGCCATCAGGGTCTTAGCAGTTGAGAATTGCAGCCCACCTGTACTGCAGCCTAGCTTTCCAAACGCAGCTGTTTTCAGACTGTAGCTCATCTCTAGCTGCACACATGATCAGCCCTAATCTAAATCTCCTGCCCACCGGTATAACCAGACCATCATACATTATAACTGTTGAAGCTCAACCGTACGTCTATCTTATCAGTGTCACAGACTAATCTGACACGTTCATAACCTCAAAAAAACTACAGGTGTTGGACAATGAAACTAAAACACCTGGTTTTAGACCACAATTATTTATTAGTATGGTGTAGGGCCTCCTTTTGCGGCCAATACAGCGTCAATTCGTCTTGGGAATGACATATACAAGTCCTGCACAGTGGTCAGAGGGATTTTAAGCCATTCTTCTTGCAGGATAGTGGCCAGGTCACTACGTGATGCTGGTGGAGGTTCGTCCTTCTTGGTGGTATGCTGACATTACCCTGGATACCGTGGCTCTTGATGCATCACAAAGACTTGCTGTCTTGGTCACAGATGCGCCAGCAAGACGTGCACCAACAATCTGTCCTCTTTTGAACTCTGGTATGTCCCATAATGTTGTGTGCATTGCAGTATTTTGAGCAGAACTGTGCTCTTACCTGCTAACTGAACCTTCACACTCTGCTCTTACTGGTGCAATGTGCAATTAATGAAGATTGGCCACCAGGCTGGTCCAATTTAGGCATGAGACCTCCCACACTAAAATGACAGGTGTTTCAGTTTCATTGTCCAACCCCTGTAGATATTGTGGTATATATCATATTGTACCACATCACATTTGCATATTTAAGGCTCCCACAAGGATGGGGTACTGGTGGGTGGAGACTGACCAATTGTTGTTCTATCTCTTACTATGCTAACACTGCCGTAGATTGTCAGTACACTGTCAACTGAAATGAGGGATACCCTCCTCTCTACAACACACGGAAACACTATAGATGTCAGTATACAGTTCCAGTTTCATTGCGATACTGGTTGCTTCATGAGCCGTATAAATCGCGTATTGCTCAATGGCAGTTCCACAGTCTGATATTTGGCGAGACACAAAACATACTTTGCCTAAATTGGCAATTTTTTAAGGCTTGCAGCTTCATATGGAGAATATATAGGCTCAGTGTAGTGTTGTTGGAAACACCTAAAGGTGTACTTCACAGGTTTATAATTGGAGACTGCAGCTGTACAGTTTATCAGCTCCGCTCTACCCTCGCTATCAATATCCCAATATCCCAACACCTGCTATGGTGTTCCTGTTGGTGCTGTAATATCCTACATGGCTAATAGGGTGTTACTAGTGGATTTCTATCATCATAATATAAGCAGGGTGCACAAACTTTTGCACCTCATTCGTTCCTATGGGAAAAAAATATAGTCATTTAACCATTGGCAGACGGCTGCACAACGCAGGACTACATGCACGGAGACGGTTATGATGACTGTCCTTAACACCACGTCAACGTCACCAGAGACTGCAATGGTGTCGTGTCAAACTGTCATCTTGAATTACATCTTCCCGCTTTGTCTTGGTAGTCATGACCCATATTTGGAAGCACCATCGAATGCTGTCCCCACTTTATAATGATGTGAAACTGTGTGAGAATATTTAAGCTGCATGGGTGGATTATCACAGGACACCATTAGGAACCTCTACAACTCCATGCCGAGACGTCTGGAATGCCATACTGAGAGACACTACTTCTGTATGTGTAGCTCAGTGAATATTCCCCATATCAGTCTAAATGTATCATCATTTATTGGTCCTGGGTTAGGGTTAGGTTTATCTTCCTTCCCAACAGCCCTGCAATCCCACACTTCCGTCTGGGTGCAACTATTCTTTGGACACTAAATGAATGATCAGATGACTAGTTGTGGAAGTACGCTAATTAAGGTTTTGGCCATAGTGTATAACTGTATATCTAAAGCTAACTCTTAATGTGGATTAACACGGCTCACGTTCCCTTATAAAGTAGCCAGTAAATGTATAGAGTCTGAAAAGGCCTCTGTTGAGTCTAATACACTTATACAATATCTGGCGCTGCCCAATCAGAACCTGACAGCGCCTCTAAGACCTTGTCTGCCAGCTAGCTTGGGTCAAGCTCGGATTTCAAATTTAGCAGCACTAGGTGGGTCGAACCCCAGGCTAGTTCATACTGGTGCCATGTCAGAGTCACTCTGAGAATTACCCACCATCCAAATAATACCTGCTCAGCGGTGGGCCAGTGGTGGTCCCTGTTCATTGACAGCTGGGCTAGAGGATGGCTGGTTTTAGTCAGTATGCGTCATGCTGTTACTGGCTTGAACTTGGTGAGTGCACACCTTCAAATTACAGCTAAAGTATATGGTAGGTGTTCCTAATATTTTGGCCAATGGCTGCAGATAGGTAGGTGATTCTAATAAGCTGGTAACCTGCTCTCTATATATAATGATCTGTCTTTTTACTGAATGCTGCAAATCTGTCCTCAGTCTGCTCCATAAATAAGTGCAGTATCTTACTGTTCAGCCTAATTTATTACTGTGTGGGGGCAGTGTGATATGTCAAGATCTGTAATAGGGTAAGGGCAGGGACCAAGTATGTGAGGTCATCATTAGGGAACAGCCTGTTCAGGGCTATTTATACTTGTCTTTCAGGTGGAGTATGTGAGGGCCTGCCCGGATATTGTGCGCATGCGGATTTCACATTCTAAAGGCTTCTACTGTAACACAGGCAGGCAACAAGTGTTTTGGTGACATGGTTTCTATAGTGGGTCTACAGTCGGTATCTTAAGTGCATCAGTAGTACACATGAAGTGCAGTCCTTGTACAAACCCAATTCCAGTTCCAAGTTAAGACAGAAGAAAACAAGCTTCTCCAAAATGGCAACTTTACAGTAGAGGGCAAAACCCTAACTCTATTTGAATGTAAGTCAATGGAACCAGACTTCTATCCAAGCAGTTTTGGGCTATTTCTGTTGGTCCATTCATCATGAAATTTTCCCACAGTGTAAATAGTAGCTGTGTGTTCAAAAGAGGCATAAAAGACAAAAATGGAGATACATGTTTTTACGTACCTTCCAACAGAACCTGCCACCGCCATGTTTCTACAGTAGCCCAGAAAGGATAAACCACACACTGGCTACAGAAAGTGACTACAAAGTCTTTTTACACTGAAGCAGCTGCTTGTATTAGAAAGTATCAGTTGGACGTAGAAAGAAGAATGCTTGGCGAACAGCCTATAGCTTATTCATTGGTAGCTCAGTGCATAAAACTTTGAGTAGGATTCTTATTACTGGTCCTTATTGCTTTAACTATGAGGCTGACATCAGTTTTTTTTAAATGGTGCAGCACGGGGTTTGGCCAGTAGGTTGAAATACACAACCTCATTACTATAAGCTTACACTGCTTCTTTAAAGTCAAAGGGTCACATGAACCAGCATACACAACCTCACATATCTCTCCTTATGAAAATGCCTACCTTTTACATTGTGTGCAAATGTTATGATATATGGACTAATAGAAATGGCCCAATATGACTTGGAAGAAAAAGTCTGGTTCCATAGACTATAAGGCATTAAAAGTAAAGCCTGTTTTTTCCTTCTCCTATAAAGTTAGCATTTCCAAGTTTTGTTCAGACAGCAGAGAAACGCTCCACCTGTTTGAGGAGATCTCCAGATTATTAAACTATGTATGCAACCAGGAAACAAAAATACATGCATTAAACTGGAATGAAAAGGAAAACAAAAAAAAACAAGGAGCCCTATTCATTCATATAAACCAAACAAAGATCTCATCACCCCACTTCTCCCACCCACAATCCCATCCAGAAATAAGCCATCATATTGGTTTGAGGTCATGAAATCAAGTTCCTAGTAGATTTTCTTTTCTCTTTAGAGCTGAGATGATGTAACCTATGGGGGTACTATTGCAATGGCATTAAAGTGGTTAGTTGCAGCTTTACATAGCACATGCTGCTTTATTGCAGCTGCTATTTTTCATGTCATCGCTCTAACGCATTTTAAAGAGCTGCCGTCTCTCTTTGACATTGTGGAGACTACTTGCTATTCAATTAAAGGGAGTTTTATTACCGGCCTAGATCAAAACCGCTTCTCAGCTTCCTTTAACCTACTTTTACTCTTTTCAGATGAACATCGAATCCTGCTCCAATAACCCTGCTCACTCACCCAGCCCTCATACAAACCCAATTCCAAGTGTGAAATGCTGGTAAAGCCGTGATTAATGAACTCTGTTTGAACTGGGTTAAATTAGGAGCAGTGCACCCCAGTATAACATTGTATTGTCTGTTAGAGCAAACAGGCCCTCGGGTACAGATGTATGGAAAAGGTCATTGTTTAGCTGCTTCACCCATGATGGGCCACCTGTTCAAATATTATGAATATGAAAAACAATTTCCCAAGAGTTTGGTGGAAAAAGGGTTTGTTTGTTTATTTCCCAAACTGGAGACGGAATAAGAAATGGGAAAACCCCAAACCAGGGGACCATATTGCCCACTGATGCATGCCAGTTATAAAATGTAAGATATAAACCCTAATCAATACATTATTTGCCATCAAATAATAATAATAATAATAATAATAATAATAATAAGACCTGCTTATTTATAGAGCACCTTTCATATCGTTGGCAGCTCAAAGTGCTTTACAGACAGTTGACATCATTAATGGGGGAGGAATACTAGTATTAATACTACTAATAAACAACATATATATACATACTGTACATACATACATACATACATACATACTGTACATACATACATACTGTCACAGAGGGAGGCTTTTTAGACTTGGAGGCAGGACGTAAATGCAAAGTGCCTTTTAATCAAAACCAAAATAACAAAACAAAGACAAAAACAAACCAAATAACCAGGAAACTGAATGCTAAACCAGAAACCAGACTAACAAAGAACCAAAACAGAAAACAAAACATGAACATCAAACATGGAAGCCAAACCTACAACAAACGAGAAAACCCAAAACACCAAGCAAACACACAGGGAACATATAAAAGGACAAAGACTAACCGGGAACACCTGGGAAGGGGCAGGGCTACAAACACGGCACATGGAGGGCGGAGACAGGAGGGGCACATGATCAAAACAGACAGACGCACATGGGGCAAGACATACTGTACATACATACATACCTACTGTACATACACACATACATACATACATACATACTGTACATACATACATACATACATACTGTACATACATACATACACACATACATACATACATACATACTGTACATACATACATACATACATACACACATACATACATACTGTACATACATACATACATACACACACATACATACTGTACATACATACATACACACATACATACATACTGTACATACATACATACATACATACACACATACATACTGTACATACACACATACATACATACTGTACATACATACATACATACATACATACATACACACATACATACATAAATACATACATACATACATACATACTGTACATACATACATACTGTACATACATACATACATACATACTCACATACATACTGTACATACATACATACTGTACATACATACATACACACATACATACATACTGTACATACATACATACACACATACATACATACTGTACATACATACATACACACATACATACTGTACATACATACATACTGTACATACATACATACATACATACTGTACATACATACATACACACTGTACATACATACATACATACATACTGTACATACATACATACATACTGTACATACATACATACTGTACATACATACACACATACATACTGTACATACTTACATACATACACACATACATACATACACACATACATACTGTACATACATACATACATACTGTACATACATACATACATACATACATACATACACACATACATACATACACACATACTGTACATACATACATACACACTGTACATACATACATACATACATACACACATACTGTACATACATACATACATACATACATACTGTACATACATACACACATACATACATACTGTACATACATACATACATACATACATACATACATACACACTGTACATACATACATACACACATACACACATACATACTGTACATACATACATACACACACACACACTGTACATACATACACACACACATACTGTACATACATACATACACACTGTACATACATACATACATACATACACACATACTGTACATACATACCTACTGTACATACATACATACATACATACATACATACATACATACTGTACATACATACATACATACATACACACATACTGTACATACATACCTACTGTACATACATACATACATACATACATACATACATACATACTGTACATACATACATACATACATACATACTGTACATACATACATACATACATACATACTGTACATACATACATACTGTACATACATACATACATACACACATACATACATACATAAGATCATATGTCACAGATATTGGCACCCCTGCATATAGTACTGTGTACAGCCTCCCAGTTGCCAGTATTACAGCATAAACCTTCTCCTATAAAACATGCTGAGACTGAAGAAAGCAGAATGAGGAACCTGAGAGCCCTTTACAAATACTGAATCTCTCCAGGTCCTCCAGGAGCTTGAGAATTTCATGGATAAATAGGTTGATGGATAAATAGGCAGTTGAAGTGGTTGGTGTAGCTCAGTGGATAACACCACTACCCGCCAGGGAGCCACCACTGGGGTTTTAAACCCGGTCTGGGTTTTTATGCTGTGCTACACCAATAAGAGTCCTTTTGCAGGACTCCTAACAGCACACTGGCCTACCTGTAGTATGGTTAACCTTGTAAGTCGCTCTGAATAAGAGCGTCAGCTAAATGTCGTAAGTGTAAACGTTCGAGTGTGTTTCAGTGTTGCATTCTGTGCTGGGTCGTGGGCTTTGTCGGCAGGGTTAAAGTCTACTAAGTAGGTGACCGCTCTGTTTCCTAGACGTATTTGCCAGCGCTGAGTGGTTGTTCTCGCTGCTGCTGAGTTCAGTAAAATGGGACTGTGCCACTGGGATACAAGAGCCCGAGCAGAGGGTCAAAAGAAGAAGAAGCTGTCCAGCAAAGACAGGCTGGTTAGTGGAGTTGCGTGGCGGTTTAGGACCTACCTACTTCCTTGCCTTTGAGCTAGAGCTGGCCGTGGTTTCTCGGCATTGCTGCTGTGTTGCTTGAAATTCAGTACTTCCTGTGTCATTGTCCTGCTAGAAGATCCAAACACAACCCAGTTTTAGGCTTATGGCAGAAGCAGCCAGAGTACACTTAAGTGTCCTGGTACTTCATGGGGTCTGTGGTGCTATCATGTGGTGCATCATGCTATGGAATGTGGCATGTTCCAGATATATGAATTTGATGGGGTGTCATTTACTATGATATGAGGTGTGTAAGATTTAGGTGGGATCTCTTAGCAGGAACTGAGCATAGAATACAAAGCTATGTTTTCATTAGTGTGTAATCTCATGTAACTACAAACGCTTGTGTTTACATTAGCTCAGAATGAGACCTTCACATCTACAGAGAAGCAAAGAGGCTGCCACCTAGAGCTGCATTGTTGCTACCGTAGCCCAGAATGAACAAACCACACACTGGCGAGAGAGTGTTTTCCACATTCAGCGTTTTCACATTAAAGCAGCAGCTTGTTAAATCCTTGTCCCACTGCTAGCAACTAAGGCTGAGGTCGACTGCTCATCCACCAGCTTCTTGTTTGTACGGTAATCTCCTGTTCCTAAATGGTCACTTTCCCAATCTTAAACAGTGCAGTAGATATTACAGCACCTCAGGTGATAGAATATAACCACAGCACTATTTAAGGTGGAACAGGAAAACCAGAAAAAGAGGCTTATGTCCTTCTCAGGAAATGGTTCCAGCATGAAGAGACTAATTAGGATGTTTTGATAGTCTAAATCAGGATCTGGTGGAGGAGGGGTAGCGATATTAATTCATTACCATTAAAAACATAATCAAATTTTTAGATACCGGGTCACTACAGTATGTTGTACTACTGATTTGAGTGTGCTAGGTCGGCCTGCTCAAAGAGTAGAACCTATAGCAATCGGACGTCTCTAAACATCGATGCTGAATAGCCATTTTGTGATGTGCAACGTCTGAGAACCCAATTTTTGGGGGATGGAAGACAGTACTTATTTGCCAGCATGAACAACACAAGAAAAAGCAAAGGATGGAGAAGAGAGTCAATCAAAAGGACAGACACTAAGGACACGACAGAAAATGGCAGGCCACCATAGGGTCTGGGGACAGGAGAAGTGGGTGGAGGAGGTTCAGTATATTGCAAAACACAACATGACCACTAGGGGTTACACACCACTCATTTAAAAAAACAATGACATGCACTCATTATCAAAGAGTAGGTGCACCCAGAAGGAAGTGTGGGATAGCAGTGCTATGGGGAAGGAAGATGAAGGTCACCAGGACCAATAAATGATGATATGTTTAGACTGATATGGGGAATATTTATAGAGCTACACATATAGAAGTCTGTCTCTCAGTATAGATTTGGGCCGCCATGTTTGCTAACACAACATGCCAGACGTCTCAGCATGGAGTTGTAGAGGTTTCTAATGGAGTCCTGTGATAATCCATCCCATCCAGCTTGTAGGGGTGGAGGTGGAGTGACACCAGGCCTTGCGGATGCGGATTGGGACCCACTGAGGATGACCCGCTGCCATTCAGAGTCACTCCATGACAGTCTGGCACGCTGATGTTGACATGGTGTTATGCACAGTTGGCATGGCGCATGTAGTTCTGCCTCGTGCAGCCATCTGCTAGTGGACTAATGAAGGGCATCGCTGCTCACTGAATGTCTGCAGTCGTGGCTGTTGGGTCAGTCAGGTACACAGTCAGGTCACGATAAGGCCCGTCCCTGCTTACGTCACATGTGCGGCCGAGCGTTACCCTTGAATCATTCGCATGCCTCACGATGTCAAGCCTACCCACCAAATTTCATTCCAGTCTGTTCGTTCCTCCTCTGTTTCCACAGCTGTTCATCCCTCCTTTTGGCTGGAGAGTCCCTTTAATTCCCACATTCACATTCACACTGCAGGGCGTGTTGAAAAGAATGCATGAACTTGTATGTGCTAATGCTCTGTGGACATTAGCCCAGTACTCTCCGACTGTAATTGTTTAAAGCCCCGCCAAATAAATCACCGCAGAAGCATTCTGTCGCCTGCCAGCGCTGATGGTATCGGAGACAGGCTCGCTTGCAGGGTGTTAAAAATAGCAGACGCGAGGATCAGTCACACGGGGGAAGGTTAATTACAGTCGACACCAGGCGTTATATAGGAGCCGCTCCTGACGACTGCGAACAAGTTCTCAAATTTGTGCCGGGCACAGTCACGCTGGTGAGTCTCTTCACTGTTTTCATAACAGGCTTTCTGCAGGAACGGGGCTCTGTTGAGCTTTAGCGAGCTGTGGTTAATTCAGCAGCAGGATTAATTGATGTACAGGCATGAAATGTGGATGAATATTATCACTACTGGACAACAGGATTCATGTTTTATTAATACAGCATATTCTCTTTTTCAGAAATGGATCAGAGAATTAATTCCAGAAGCAATTACATGTGCTATTGGTTTTGCATCATAATGCAGTTTAAAGGCAGATATGTTTATATATAAATGCTGTTTATATGCTGCAGTTGCTGTGTATAATTATGTCTACTTTTGCTTAATCCAACCCATATAATATAAACAGGCTAATGTAAATAACGTGAAATCTGCATTATGTATTAAAATCCATCTTCAGTTTGAGGTATCTATTCTGGTAATGCATTTCACTCACCTCAGAGCGGCTGAATGCAGATCGACTTGCTGTCGTTCTATATTGATTACAGGTGTTGGCAAAATGACGGACAGAAATCCAGAGGTGTTGGTTTGCGATGCATCAATTATGAGGAACGTCTGGGAAATCAGGCTCAGGGAATACGGGCAAAAGAGGAAATCGGAGCAAGACAGGCAGGAGAAGAGTGCGCTACAGAGGTGAGACACCTCTTTTGTCTGATTTTTGTCTGATTACGTTAAAGTTGGGTGCTTATGGAGGAACTCCAGCTGATACAATTTCAGCATAATTCATCTCTTTATATGTACACGTCATTCAGAGGTTTAATATGAAGCGCAGGAGGTATGTTAGGAGGTACGTTGTGTGACTGTGGGTGATGGGAGATGGGAGTTTAGCCAATTTATTTATTTACCGTGAAACTAGAAGTGTGTTTTGAGTGTTTAGGATGGAGTTGCGGAATGACTGCAGTCTGGGGGAAGGTACGTGCCTGACACCACCCTCCTTCCAATCTGGCGCCTTATGTATTCACATCCTTACCTTCCTTTCTCACAAGTTCTCACCATCCCCACCACCAACCCCTTTCCTCAGGGAAGGGGAAGCTACCCAGAAGTCCAGGCCAAGTCCTCAGACTTCTCTCCCCCCTCCCTCAATCAGTCTTCCCTCTGAAGTCATGGTTCAAACTTGCAACAGGCATATGTTTTGCTGCTGGCCAAAATCAATGAACACATGATTTAGCCCAGGGTGGGTGGTGCAGTGGGTAGCGCTGTGGCCTCACAACAACAAGGCCTGGGTTTAGTGTCCATGTGGGTTTCCACCCACAGTCCAACAACATGCTTAAATGTCCCTCACGTAAGTGTGTATGTGTATGTCTCCCCTGTGATGGACTGGAAGCCTGTGTTTCCTGCCCAGTGAGCGCTGGAATAGGCTCTAGCACCCCAACCTCAGCGGCCCATAAGAGTAAGTGACGGGAAAGAATGAGTGAATGATCTAGAACAAACTTAAATAGTATTTCAGTATTTTAGTGCCAAATTTATATGCATTTTAATACATTCCATTACATTTATGGCATTTAGAAGTTGACCCAACACTGTATCCGGAGCGACTGACCAAAGTGCTTAGTGTTCAGGTAGAGAATGTATCACCGCTAGTACAAATAGGTTAGAGTCTCAAGTCCCCTTGAGCTTAGACACTGCATGAACAAGGGCCAATACAGAGCTAAATACAGCAGAAGTGCACTACCTAGCAATCCCAAGCCAGCGCTCATACCTAGAGAGATGAGTTAAGCTTAGCATCAGTGCTAAACAAAGCATTTCCGTATATACACTCTTAAGTGCCTTACTAAAAGAGTGCTTGAAGAGCTTGAGAGTGAGAGTTTGAAGACAGTCAGTGAAAGTTTGTTCCACCACGTGGGAACCAGGATAGAGAAGAGCCTGGACCCTTGTCTTCTAAGCATCTTGAGAGATCTTGAGTGGGTCAAGCCGAGCTGTACTTGAAGCTCGAAGGTCTCAAGGTGCAGACAGACTCTTGACCACTGCCATAAACGTGTGGGGTCCAGGGTTAACTTCTTTTTTCATATCCAGTTTGGACACGTAGGCCATGTAGAGAAAACGGCACTGAAATTACCACCAATTTTCACAGAACTCAGCAGCACTCCGATTACTCCAGCCCCATCTCTTCGATTTTCCAGGCAGATGCTGGCAGTTTTGGATCTCTGCTATGGACTATAGTCAGTCTTCACTTAGCTCTCCACTTTTTAATGAGGTTTAGTACATGCCCAAAATAGAGGCATGAACAAAGTGAAACAGCAGCAGAACCAATTAAAATCTGTTGTTTAGCTTGGGGGCGGAGTATTTCCCAAACAAGCAAACCTTGCGTGTTTAGTGAGAGGATTGCCGAAGCTCACTCAAAAGCTTATTCACACTTGTTCACAGTTTATTGTCACTGTCCAAAGAAAAACAAGTATCCCCAAAATGCCAACTTTACAGAATGTTAATGTAAGCGAATGGAACTAGACTGTTTCTACAAGCCAGTCTGGGCCATATCTGTTTATCCAATCATGACATTTTCCCACAGCGTAAACAGCAGCTGCTATGGTTAAATAATGCATAAGTAAAAATCCACAAAATAGAAGGTACATGTTTTACCTTGGACAGCAACGTTCTGTTCCACACCATGAAAAAACTGGGACACCATACTACATTACAGCTAAGACATATGCCGTATGTAATGCTGAAAGTTCATTTTAGGCAGAATTGGTCATTTGCCAGTCACACACCGTTCCACTTGAATGCTTCGCAAATGAATCTTGCCCCACCACTTTTGGCAGGGATACCTCCAACATGTCCCCATTTTAAATGCACCCAGACTTGCTAATAGATGCATATGCTTTAGCAGAAGATGGTTCTCCTAACTATGTACATGGTCTGGAAGGAAGGACATCGTCTGGAATCTCTTAACACTGAGCAGTAGCAGGAGGAGAAAGCTCCCACAGGTTGACAATGAAACTGAAACACCTGTCATTTTAGTGTGGGAGGTCTCATGGCTAAATTGGACCAGCCTGGTGGCCAATCTTCATTAATTGCACATTGCACCAGTAAGAGCAGAGTGTGAAGGTTCAGTTAGCAGGTAAGAGCACAGTTCTGCTCAAAATACTGCAATGCACACAACATTATGGGTGACATACCAGAGTTCAAAAGAGGACAAATTGTTGGTGCACGTCTTGCTGGCGCATCTGTGACCAAGACAGCAAGTCTTTGTGATGTTTTAAGAGCCACGGTATCCAGGATAATGTCAGCATACCACCAAGAAGGACGAACCTCCACCAGCATCACGTAGTGACCTGGCCACTATCCTGCAAGAAGAATGGCTTAAAATCCCTCTGACCACTGTGCAGGACTTGTATATGTCATTCCCAAGACGAACTGACGCTGTATTGGCCGCAAAAGGAGGCCCTACACCATACTAATAAATGATTGTGGTCTAAAACCAGGTGTTTTAGTTTCATTGTCCAACCCCTGTATATCTTAATAACATCTTGAAAAATTGGTGCGATTACTTTTATATACACTCACTGAGCACTTTATCATGAACAGCACATGTGTTCAGTTCATTTTATCAGCTCTGTTTACCATATAGGTGCACTTTGTGGTTCTACAATTACAGACTGTAGTCCATCTGTGTCTCTGCTTACTCTGTTAGCCTCTGTTTACTGTGGTCAGGACCCCCACAGGACCACCATGTAGGTATTATGTGGGTGGTGGGTGATGCACTGCAGGGAAACTGACGTGGTGGTGGCTTGTTTATGGGTACTGGGTGTGCTGATGTGAGTGGATCAGACACACGGTGAAGGGGGGCATACAAAGTATGCAGAGAAGTAGATGGGCTACAGTGTGTAACTGTTGAACTACCAATGCACCTATATGATACGTGGATTGAATGGACAACGAGTGTAAACACAAGAAGTTTTTCCTAATAAATTGAAACACACAATTGAACTCACACACTAGGGGGCAGTGAGCAGCCCCATTCATGGCACCCAGGGAGCAGGTGAGGGTTAGGTGCCTTGATCAAGGGCATTGCAGTCATGTCCTTCAGTTGAGGCAAGTGAATTGGTGACCTTCGGATCACAAGGCTAGTTCCTTAACCTCCAGCCCACGCCTGCACCAAATATTTACTTTCCATGCCGGGAGTTAAACTCAGGGTCCCTGTGTAAAAACCAGGAATCCTAAGCGCTAGTCCATATGCCGAAAAGGTACCCAGTGAGTGTATATACTTGTGTATAGCAGCAGTTTGGTCAGTAATTCCCAGTAGTTTATGTTGTATGCTTGGATGTACAGGGGTTGGACAATGAAACGGAAACACCTGGTTTTAGACCACTATCATTTATTAGTATGGTGTGGGGCCTCCTTTTGCGGCCAATACAGCGTCAGTTCATCTTGGGAATGACATATACAAGTCCTGCACAGTGGTCAGAGGGATTTTAAGCCATTCTTCTTGCAGGATAGTGGCCAGGTCACTACGTGATGCTGGTGGAGGTTCGTCCTTGGTGGTATGCTGACATTACCCTGGATACCGTGGCTGTTGATACATCACAAAGACTTGCTGTCTTGGTCACAGATGCGCCAGCAAGACGTGCACCAACAGTTTGTCCTCTTTTGAACTCTGGTATGTCACCCATAATGTTGTGTGCATTGCAGTATTTTGAGCAGAACTGTGCTCTTACCTGCTAACTGAACCTTCACACTCTGCTCTTACTGGTGCAATGTGCAGTTAATGAAGATTGGCCACCAGGCTGGTCCAATTTAGCCATGAGACCTCCCACACGAAAATGACAGGTGTTTCAGTTTCATTGTCCAACCCCTGTATGTTTTTAGAAAATCACAAGTGCAAGCTTCGGTTCAGCTCCGAATCATACAGGTAAGCACTCAAGCACCTTCCCAAAGAGTTCTCATGTTCAATAATTCTGTTATCTCCACTACAGGATTAATGAAGATTGGTCTAAACGCATGTCTGGAAAGGTAAAACCAAAAAGGGTTGAAAGAAAAGTCAAGCCTCCAGAGGAGACGGCTTCCCAGACTTACAAGGCCAAGCAGACGGCTCTGGGCAGGCCTAGCGGATTCGTGAGCAGTCGACCACAGAAGCCGGCCAATGTTAAAAAAGACATAACAAAAAGAAATAAGCTTGCTTTGCTGCTGAGTCTAAATGAGAAGCAGCCAGGCTTGATGATCTGGACCAAGTCTTGGAAGTTCTCCCAGCCTTTGCCACAACCAGAGGACATCCCTCCTGTATCCGACTGGGGTCAGTCATGGAAATTACTAAATTTCCAACCAAACCATGAGGGCAAATCTTGGACTGAACATGAACATGACATCGACAATCATATTACCTACAATGGGGTTCTGTTTCCATTGGAGAAGATTGACAAAGCCCTGTGCTGGAATTTGGAAGAGGACATGGCTACAATAGACTGGGAGAAATCTTGGAAGTACACTAAGCAGAGGAGCGAAGCTCATGTTGGTGGAAAAAATGGTCCAAAGAATTCAAGGCAGGATAAACTCAACACACTCTATCAATCCCACAGCTTTAATGAAAAAGGGTCTTTATTTGAGTGGAGCGATTCCTGGAAGTCAGGAAAACCACCTGTGGAGGAAAATATTCAATTCACAAGTGAGTCTGTGAGCAAGGAGGAAACCAACATGGTAAATGAGGAACAGTCTACAATGCCATGGGGCCAATCTTGGAAGTATTTTAAGAAAGAGCTTCACATGAGGTCAAAGGCAACGAGAACTTCTACTCCACCTGATTGGGTGGACTCCTGGAGAGTTTCTAAACCTGTGCCAGAAATCTCACAGCAAGTGAAGGTACTGAATGTATCTAAGCCTCAAATAGACATGCCTGAGGAGCCACTGGATCCTAAATCCTACCAAACAATAATGGGTCCTGGAAAAGAAGAAAAATGCAACTTGTTGTGGAGTTCTCAGTTCCAGGATAAAGGTGTTCCTCTGCCTGAGTGGCAGAAATCTTGGATGACCATTAAGAATGACTCTGAATACAAAGAGCCAGCTATGGAGAAAAAAGA
>JAMWET010003376.1:87500-92500 GCA_024036415.1 Prochilodus magdalenae | reverse complement strand
AATCATTTGCATATAATTGACTATGGCTTCCATGAGCACAGAACTCGTCAGTGGAGATACGTACATGGCACGAACGTGCACACACAAATGTCTTTTGCATGTGTGCAGCTGTGACCTTATTTGTATTCACACAGGATTCATTTCCTTTAGCATGTGTGACAGTTCAGGCCTGTGTAGCCCTGTGTCGGGTGAGATAGGGTTCAAACGACTGGATATAAAATTCTACCCAGTGTGAATGACACCTACGTCGACACACTGGCTGAGTCTTAGTTCTAATTTGCAGCTTCTTCTGCTTCTGCCAGTGAATGCCCTAGCTGCCATCTCATCTCACACCCAGACGTGTCAATGTGATGCCCGAAGGAGACTGGAATGAGAGAATTACTGGTGAACATAAATTGCCATAAAGCTATCAAGGCTTAATTAGAAAGTTCTTTTTCATTCATTTATCTTCTAAGCCTACTCTTCTTCTGGGTGGTAGGAGGGGTGCTGGACCTATCCCAGCTCTGATTGGCCAGAAAACACCCTGGACAGGCCAGCAGTCTATGACAGGGCAAACGCAGATATATATATATTGCCCACCTAGGGACAATTTGGCATCTCCAGTTCCGCAGGCAGCATGTCTTTGGACTATGGGAGGGAACACTACAGATTCAAACATTCAAACATTACAGAGGGGCCAGGCAGAGTGAATAACCAGAGAAGCAGGCAGGTGTCATGAACCAGAGAGCTGAACCAAACGGGGAATACAATATCAGAATGGCCAAGGAAACCAGCAACCAGACCAAAAGGGGAGAACCAAGAGAGAGAGAGAGAGAGAGAGAGGGAGAGAGAGAGTGAGAGAGGGAGAGTCAGAACCAAAGAGAAGTCAAAACCTGAGAAGGCAAGAGGGAATGCTCAGTATGCAAACTGGGTTTGGCAATACCTCGCAGAGTGTTTTTGTCTGAAGGGTTTAAATGCTAGTGCTGAAATAAAATGCAGGTGTGTGATAATCAATACTCAGATGGGGGGGATGAGGTGTATTTAGACAGTTCGGAACATGTGACAGTGACATCAATGAACCCTGGGACATGGAGTTTGGGAGATTGGAATGTCAGGCAAATCCAGAGGTGTACCAGTCTTTATCACCCACAACATCCATTAAGTTGGGTGTGTCTAAACCTTTGACTGGTAGTGCACAGCTGCTGTCATGTAAGGTACTTACCGCCACTGCAGGTTTATAGTCAGTGTGCTGGTTGTTGTATGAGCTTTGTAATGCTCCGCTCCAAGTGAGATGGATTCTGGAGCCGTCCTGATTTGTTTGGGCTGCAACCATGATAATGGAGCTCTGCTTGCTCAGCCAGTGCAGTTGTACAATACCATTTTTATGCAGTCCATCAGATTCAAACTCGGTTTGAAGGACGCCATTAATATACATTTCGGCATTAATATGTGTTTCCAAAATGGAAGCCTTTTTTCAGGAGATGTTTCTGAGGGTGGCTGTGCACTTGGACGAAAAAGAAATTCAAATGAAAGTGAGCAAAGAGTCAGGAAATTCCGAACCTGGAATAATACAGAAAAAATGATTACAAGCTTCGGAGAAACTGGGCAGCCAGTGTACCAGCAGTGGAAGCCGATGGCTTATGCAGTGATTTGTGATCCTAGGTACCAGACAGGACCCTATCCTACTGTACCTAGTGTGCACCAATACTCAGGCCCAGTAATTTGGAGTTTTTAAGGAAAGATGCCAGGAGTCATCTTTTAAAGTAGGGGAGAGTGTAAGGGGGTATTAAGAAAGCTAAATTAATATCCCTCATACTTTCTTTTAAATGTATGTACGCCTTCTCAATCTGTGCCTCATGTTTTTCATTGTCTTTCTTTTGTTGGGTTTGTTTATTAAACTTCCTGCATTTTTACAAGCAGAGCAGCATGGGGATTAACTGGGGTAAAGGCACTGGGCCAGCAGGGGGCGCTCCTTATTTGGAGGAACGGCAGGTAGGCATAAAACTGCCCATGAAGCAGAAGTGCTTCGAAGGCGTGAGCTGTGCACACCATAACTTTGTGTCCGCTCTCTCTTTATAAGTGAAAACGGTGTTTGTATCGTGCCCAGGTGTCCCCTAGGCCTGAGGCCGGTTACAATTGGCCGGGAAACTTCAGAGAGACTCCCAAAACTACCTCCATCAGATAAATAGCACTTAAAGCTTTCATCTTTGAGGGAAATCTAAAAATATCCACAGGTGTTTCCTTTAGTCCTTGCACTATGAGAAGACACCTCAGAGTTATGGGTCTGAAAGGATGTGTATCTGTTCAAGAAGCTCCTCACTGAGAAAAGAAGACAGATACATCAAACAAAGGAGCTGCTGGTGCTCTCAGAACAAGGAACTGACCACCTTAGAGTCCAGAACTCAGCATCACTGAATGTGTTTGGGATTACCTCAAGCAGAAAATACGACCAACTTCTAGGACTGAACTTCGGAGACGCTATAAGCGAGGCTCCTGAGCAGAATGGAAGCTGGAATAAGAGAAACGTCCATACTGAATGACGAATAACAGCTGTGATCCAGTTTGGCATGTACTGGACAAGTTTCTTCCCTGCCTCAATTCCGAGGAGAATTCCCTGTAGACTGGGATTTTAGCCACTGCTGGTAGACTTCCGTACACCTGCAGATTCAGCTACTTCCTTCACACTATAGTCTTTGGCGCACCCAAATGCAGTCACTCCTTTTAGCCAATCATTAACATCTGCTGGACCCATTTCCTCTTCACTCTATTGTGGCGTTGGAAAAGATGCAGCGGTGGGAAGCTACATTGTAGCTTGTTTTATTGAAAAGCACAAAGTGCTTCCCAAATGGGTGGAGCTAAAGAGCAGAACAGGACCCCTTAGGGTTGTTGAATGACCGCAACTGCGGCCAGGCCACTAATATCACAGGTAATCTGTTACACGGTGTATAATTAACACACACACATTATCACCCCCTTAACATCCCCAACAGCACTTGTTCACGTATACAACACATCACAGAACGAACTGGCAACGAGCCCTACACCGCTGTATGCAAATCCAGCTCTTCTCATTGGCCGTTCCCTCCTTGGCACATGCCGAAGTCACGCCTCAGTGCAGACAGCCGGCCGCTCATCACACTATGAATCCTGCCACAGGCTTTATAGGCCCATCATCCTCATCCACTGCCATCTGCAGGAGCCTGAAGTAACTACCACCTTAAACACGCAAGGTGCCTCATTTCTGGCCCAGTGAGCTTCTATTGAGTTAGTTTAGCTAGTTGTACCTAACGTCCATAGACATTTGCACAAAGCTGTATATGAACTGTACTTCATATCTCCAGTAACTGATGACGTGTGTTAACAGAGCATCAGGTGTGCAGGACAAACCATTCAGCACAGCTCTCGCCAGTGTCACATTCTTCACACGGCTAACCCTTCTGATAGAGTCTCCAGGCTGGATGTGAAAGCCTGTCTACAGAGAGAAGGGTTCCTATTAGCACCTCTGCTTGTGATATGGCAGATATTCAGGTCAGATTTAATCACGTGCGGCGATGAAACAGATCTGTACAGTTCCCTCTGAGCTCAGTTAAAGCTGGCCTGGGGTTAAAAGTCAGAGGTTGCACACACTGAATGGAGTTGAGTGAACGTCTTTCAGATGTACATCACTTTGATTTTTATTTTACAGTCAACCCATTGTAGCCAAAGTAGGCCAAAAGATAGAAGAGCTGTGCTAATATAAGGTAGCACTTTATTTAACACACTCATCAACAAGAACAGATGCACCCAGAAGGAAGTGAGGAAAGGAAGATAAAGATTACCATGGAATGATTTAGACTGATATGATCAAACTGTATTGAGCTACACATGCAGAAGTAGTGTCTCCCAGTCTGGCGCCAGGCTTACGTCTCGTCATGGAGCTGTAGACGTTCCTAATGGTGCCCTGTGATAATCCATCCCATGCAGCTTGAACATTCCCACACAGTTCCTGCAGATGTTGTGGTAGAGGTGGAGGTGGAGTGACACCAGGCCTTCTGGACGTATGACAACAATTCGGTCATCTTGGCTCCGCCCACGGTGCCTCCACACACGGATTCCACAAAGACAAAAGCGGGACTCGTCACTGAAGATGACCCACTGGAGTCTCCGCATGACAGTCTGTCACGGCACCATTGCAGTCTTTGGCGACGTTGGTGTGGCGTGCCAGTCGATGGTGTTGGCACTCACGGCTCATGGAGGGCAAGTTTTAGTGTGTTGCCCTGCCAAGAGTATTTATTAGAGAACCTATTTATTAGATTAACAGAGCATGCATACTGCTGTGTATGTGATGAGCTTCCTTCCTAACACTGGCTGAACTCCTGCATGCTGTCACTGGAGCCTAAATATAACTCAGTAAGAGATAGCGCATGTTGACATACACGACCGAAGGCTGAGTTTGGTTTGGCATGAGCCCAGCTGGCAAGGCAGCAAGCAGTTACACGTAACACCGTTTACATTTATGGGAAAGTGGAGGACTACAGGGAGACAATCTAATACCAGATTTGATGATATTGACATATTAAGTCCTCAAAGAGGTTTAATAGACTTGTAATAAATATCAAGTGTATCTCTCTCTCTCTCTCTCTCTCTCTCTCTCTCTCACACGCACACACCCTCCAAATTCCAAGCCATCAGCAGTGTCTCCTATATCCTGCCACTGGGAGTGGATACACACATGACTTATTATCATTATTATTATCATGACAGCTATCCAGTTTTCACCTCACACGCACATCATATCCCATAATGCCCTGTACTAAATGTCATTTAACAACTAAATAAAATAAAATAAAATAATAATAGTGAAAATAAGAAATGTCAAGCATCCTATTTGTTCATTCAGCTTGAAACATAAGAACATGATATAAAGAAAACAAGAGGTGCCATAACTTTTGCACAATACACACTGTATGTGTATATCAGCACATGTATTGACACTTGTATGTTAAACTCAGCACATGAACCGGTAGGTGTCCATTAAACTG
>JAMWET010003376.1:0-85000 GCA_024036415.1 Prochilodus magdalenae | reverse complement strand
GCGCACTTTACACATGCATATGCACCGTACTTGCATCCATACAGTACTGTACTCTCCCTTCCTTTACTTAGTGTTTTTCTTTACTTAGTGTACATATATATATTATTTTTCTCTCTCCTTTTATATTGATATTTATTTTTTAAGACTGTCGGGAATGGAGGAACTGCAAAGTAAGAATTTCATTGTACAATGTAACTGCTTGTTATGCTGTGCATATGACAATAAAACTCTTGAATCTTGAATCTTGAATCTTGAATCTTGAGATAGAGATAGAGATACAGATAGATAGATAGATAGATAGACAGACAGACAGCCAGACAGACAGACAGACAGACAGATAGATAGATAGATAGATAGATAGATAGATAGATAGATAGATAGATAGATAGATAGATAGATACAGATAGAGATAGATAGATACAACAGATAGATAGATAGATAGATAGATAGATAGATAGATAGATAGATAGATAGATAGATAGATAGATAAGTATAGATAGATAGATAGATAGATAGATAGATAGATAGATAGATAGATAGATAGATAGACAGACAGACAGACAGACAGACAGACAGACAGACAGATAGATAGATAGATAGATAGATAGATAGATAGATAGATAGACAGACAGAAAGACAGACAGATATATAGATAGACAAATAGATAGATAGATAGATAGATAGATAGATAGATAGATAGATAGATAGATAGATAGATAGATAGATAGATAGATAGATAGATAGATAGATATTTAGACAGACAGACAGATATATAGACAGATGGACAGATAGATAGATAGATAGATAGATAGATAGATAGATAGATAGATAGATAGATAGATAGATAGATAGATAGATAGATAGATAGATAGATAGGTACAGATACAGATACAGATACAGATACAGATAGATAGACAGACAGACAGATATATAGATAGATAGATAGATAGATAGATAGATAGATACAGATACAGATACAGATACAGATAGATAGATAGATAGATAGATAGATAGATAGATAGATAGATAGATAGATAGATAGATAGTAACTAAATAAATTTAAAAAATCACTATTTTCAGCCAAAGTTTTATATAAGTTAGAGAATAGCATATTCAAAATGTGTGGAACAATACATAACTATTTTATAGGTATTATAAGATGTTTGACATTTATGACAACCAACCTCTGTTATGGGACTAGTTGTTGTGACACAGCAAGACCATTAAAAGAAGACTTCATAGCAATTATGCTCTAATTTGGCAATTCATTTACATTTTGGCTACAGAGGTTACATTCAATATATCACAGAACAGTTACACACAGATGGCCTTTCAAACCACTGATAATATTCCAAGATAATATGGATTATTTTTCCTTTTATGAAACTGGCAGGGATATACGGTTTTGGTATGACAGCGACATGATCAGAAATAACTTCTGTGAAACAAATAAAAGTTTTTTTGTTGAGAAGTGAACACCCTGCTTTGAAAAACGGTCACGTCCCTTTTGCTTGTAGGTGATTCAGTTCATGGGACCCTCGGGGGTGGGGAGGGAGAGTTGGAAGTGCAGGTCTTAGGTTCCCGACAAACGCAAGAATTGATTCCCTTTTCAATTTCCTCCCAAAAATGTTGAAAAACAAACATAAAGATTGTCATTTCTCAGGAAGTGAAGCTGTGTCTGACACCACAGGCGCACTGTCGAGTGCTGAAAGCTGATTGGTGAGGCTCAGGAGTCCGCACGCAGACGTTGGGCTTGTGTTATGAACAACAATAGCAGGCCCTGGAAGCACTTTTGCAGAGAAAAGCAAAGCAACAGACAGTATTTGGATAAAGAAAAGCCATGCTGGGAACTACTATGTGTGGTTAGGGGGTTTCAGTCCCTCCTGCCTCTATAAATGCTGGTGGTAGTGTTTTGTGGAGCATCCAGTGAACCTGTGCCTAGCGGTTCCTCTTTCAGTCGCCCGCCAGGTGTGGAGCGATCCCCCTATACACCACTGTCAGGTTGCTGTGGTGAAAAAGGAGGGATGTGTGACCACTGCTAATGATGCAGCCACATTTCAGGCCCTGGTGTCTGGCGGAGGAGACCCCCGCTGACCCTCTCAGCTCAACATACCCAGCCTTCTCTGAGGCCGTCGCCAGCAGTGGCCTGTTTTCTAACAGCCAATTTAACCTGGGTACTGTCAGCACCAGCGATCCCCCACAGTCTCCCAGAGCAAAGCCTGGACTGTATCACCCCAAGACTGGGCAGATTCCTATACATGCATTCTCGTCCTGCTGCTGACTCACCTTGTCGTAATTCACTTCCTGTGTTGCCGTATAGTCTAAATAACGTACTGCTTTGCTGATCTCTCTCTTTTCTTATCTGGACTGCAGTTGATCAGCCAAGACATGTTCACTGTGTGACCTTTGCTTCTTTAGTTTTGTACTGAAGCTACTAGGCTAATCAAGCTAACGATCGGAGCTTATAATGTCCCCGTCACCACTGTTCAAACTACATGCCTAAATCATTACAAGCTTCCATAAATACCTGCGGGCTGTGATGACGGGATTCATAGATTGAGAAGAGGTGGTAGTGTGGTGACCGTCTTGTTCCATGTGTGGAAAATGGCTCCAAAGCAGATGTTAATGATTGGATAAAGGGAGTGACTGCATTTGGGCATGGCCAAAGACCAAAGTGTTAAGGAAGCAGCCAATTCTGCAGGTGTACTGAAGCGTATGGTCATACGGGTCTACCAGCAGTGGCTAAAATCCCAGCCTACATGGAATTCTCCTTGGAACTGTGCCAGGGAGGGCATGCACCAAATCTGGCCCAACCGCACAATTCTTTGATGCAAGAGTGTCAAGAGTGGGTTCCTTCTTTATTTCAGTACTGGAGGTGCTAATGTAGCTAACAAGCAAAGGAAGCTTATACCTCATGAATTAGCACTGAGAAATCTCTATGCCTAAATCATCACACGACTCCTTCAGACATCTTCAAGTTGTTAGGAAAATCCCAAGTAGACTATGTGGTTTCTGGCACTGTATGTGTTACTGTTACCAATTAACATAGACAGCAGTAGGGCACACAGGGTCCTGAAGCTTGAAATGTGTCTGTACTTTTATCTATATTTTATTAGATTTCCAGCAGAGCAAACGCCTGTTCTGTCATATACCGGGTACATACATATCTTACACATGTCTTACACATAGCCTGGGCAGCTTCCTATACATGACAGCATACCTACTATCTTAGTCTATGCTGTTCTTTTTTCTAGCAGAGATATTGCATCGTTTTGGCAACCAGGCTTTTCTTTTAAGCAAGGTATGTCTGAAGATCAAAACTTCCTTTTACTCCAAATGGAGTCGATCAGCCAAGATATTGTGGCATACCTTCACTGCGTCTTATCCTCAAAGCCATTTCTATACTACTGCTTTTTTGAGTTTTGCACATTTGGTCAAGATGGAAAGGATTCTTGTGGACATGAAGCAGTGTTCCTTTCCACTTGAGTGTTCATATCCAAGAATTATAATCTAACAAAAGCAATTAACATAGATAACAAGACAAAACCAATCAACATAGGTGACAAAACAAAACCAATCAACACAGATAACAAGACAAAAACAATTACCATAGATAACAAGACAAACAATCAACACGGATAACAAGACAAAACCAATCAACACAGATAACAAGACAAAAACAATTACCATAGACAACAAGACAAACAATCAACACGGATAACAAGACAAAACCAATCAACACAGACAACAAGACAAACAATCAACACAGATAACAAGACAAAACCAATCAACACAGATAACAAGACAAAAACAATTACCATAGATAACAAGACAAACAACACAGATAACAAGACAAAACCAATCAACACAGATAACAAGACAAAAACAATTAACAAAGACAACAAGACAAAACCAACCAGCATAGACAGCAAGACAAAACCAATCAACATAAATAAGACAAAACTAATCAGCATAGACAATGAGACAAAACTAACCAGCATAGATAACAAGACAAACCAATCAACATAGATGACAAGACAAAACCAACCAGCATAGGCGACAAAACAAAACCAGTCAACACAGATAACAAGACAAAAACAATCAACACAGATAACAAGACAAAAACAATTACCATAGACAACAAGACAAACCAATCAACATAGACAACAAGACAAAACTAATCAGCATAGACAACAAGACAAAACCATTTAGCATAGATAACGAGACCAAACCAATCAACACAAACACCACTCTTACTGTCAGTGAGAGTGAGATACCTTAATTTCGATGTTTTGAAGTTGATGTTTGGTACTCTTTCAGCATGGGACCACTTAACGTTCTTACTCTCAGACACTAGAAAAATGCTAATCCAGACATAATTGTAGATCACCAGGGACTATTCTTAAACTGCTTCAAGTGGTTTAGTAATCCCAAACAAACTTGTTTAAATGGTTCCTGACACTCCATCACATACTGTTAACTACAGTATAACAATAGACAAAAATATACAGCATGGCATAAATGTTAGTAGCAGCCACCTGGAAAACTGAAGCTTGTTTTTAATTCTGCAAGTTTTTGTAAAAACGAGATGTTTATTCAAAATCCTTCCAAAACATCATGCCTGTTTGCAAATTCGCTACCCATCCCATATTAACATGGTATGACGTTCGCTCCACAGGCTGGCTGGGCAAAAGCGATGAGCTGTTGATTTGCTCTGGCAACATTAAAAAATCTGACACTCATAATAACCTTGCTGGAATGCATCGGTCACCATTCTGCACATGCACTGCACCAGGCCACACTATAGTGGAATATACAGTAGATGAATGGAAAGTACAGCTAACGGTTTTATAGGCATGTGAAATTGCTTATATGAAGCTTCATATGTGCAGCAATGAATGAACGTGCTGTAACAAATGCAATAATCCAAAATGACACCTGCAGGTATATTTCCCACATACACAGTTTGAGAGTCAGTGAATTCCCCAGCATTTTAAGATCTGCAGGACTGAATTAATGCCTACAGGTGTAATCTTTGAATGATTATAAAAATCGGCATGTATATAAAATTAGGCCTCAAAATCATGATACAATATTCAGTGCTCTGAAATTTACATTAGCTGATGCTCTTATCCAGAGCGAAGGTTACTCGTATTACAGATAGGCCAGTGCAGTGTTAGGAGTCTTGCCCAAGGACCCTTGGTGTAATGGTGTAGCATTTGCTTCCTAGACTGGGATTTAAACCCCCATTTCCCATATGGGCTGGTAGCTCGCTGGCGGGTAGTGGTGTTAACCGCTGAGCCATACCGACCACAGGCCTCAAATACCATATCAACCTGACAAATGGATGCTCCACCTAGCAGCTTTATTGGACGGCTATACATGTTTGAGCCACTGGATCCAAAACCAGCTCAGAACTTTAGCTATAGTTTTAATGTTAGTGGTGTTTCTTGCTGAATTTGGAGATATAAGTTATTATAGGGGTTTTATGTACAGAGCTACCTATAGATATGCGATACGGTGGGTCAGTTTAACAAGATAGAACAAGTCCTGCTAACGTATCACCCAGAGACATTACACCTTACCTTAAGCATAGCTGATAGCGCCATTAGCCTAGCTAAGCTTAGTGAAACAGGATGTCTCTAAAGAAGTTTGTTGAGTCTTATTGGGAGCCTGGGTTGCTGTACCACTGGGTTGCTGATCTAGCTGATGCTAATATGCTCTAGTTTTTATAACCAGTAAACCCTGGCTCCTCATACAGAGGCCTCCTCGGACAGCCCCTGTTTCACTAACCTTAGCTAGGCTAATGGTGCTATCAGCAATGCATGGGATAAGTTTGTTGTGTCTCCAGCCGAGACGTTAGCAGGAATTGTTCTATCATGTTAAAGTGTTGGTTGGTGTAGCTCAGCAGATAACACCGCTACCTGCCTGGGCGCCACCACCACATGTGGGAGACTGAGGTTCAAATCCTGGTGTGGATAAGAGCCCAATAAGAGTCCTTGGGCAAGACTCCTAATATGTAATATGTAATATGACTAACCTTGTAAGTCGCTCTAGATAAGAGCGTCAGCTAAATGCTGTAAATGTTAATGTCCTGCAGTAGAGCATATTTGTAAGTGGCTCTGTACATAAAACTCCAGGTAAGATGATTATATGCTAAGTACAGGTCCAGGGCATTGTCAAGTCACCATTTCAGGCCCACCAGAAAAATACTGAACACAAAATATTGATGGAGTTTAACAGTCTAACTCAACAATTCAGTATTACATAAGCTCTGGGTTCTGTGGTTGAGGTGAGGTGTGGTTTGAATTTGAACCACAGTGTCTACACTGAGCTGCTGGACGTCCAGGTTTTGCTCATCATTTTACCGAGGAAATTTCTATCCCTGTAATCCAAGATGACACCTCTTGCATTCACAGGACTGCAAATGTGACTTATGGGTATGATCAACATTCAGCAGCATTTACACATCTGGACTGACCCACACAGTCCCCCGTTGGAAGGTGTGCTGCATGCTGGAGGGAAATTAGGAAAACTGAAATCTCTTCAAAGCGTGATTGGATCAACGTTCTTACTCTTGGACACTTGAAAAATGCATGTCCCGGACTTTAAATAACTTCCCAGTGGTGCTCGTGGCCATTTGAGTGTTGGTGCATACCATTTTGCAAACCTGCATCGTGCAATCTATCCCTGGTTTGGATCTCTCGTGTGTGAAAACAAACCACTGATCATAAGCCCCTCCTCCACAACAAGTGAAGAATCGGCCCAGGGTATGGACTCAAGTAGTCCGGACAAGTGTGAAAATGTGTGTTCACTGATTGGTCAGCTCACCTACGATTAACTACCAGAGTGGTTGACCAGTCTGGTAGTGACTTGCGGTATGGACTATCAATCTATCAATGACATCACAAAAGCAGTTTGTGCTAGATCTTTCAACAAAGTTTCAACAAACCCAACTTTGTCATCTGACGATGGAAGGTATGGAGCTTGGTGCTGGAAAATCAGAAAAACTGGGACCATTTCAAAACAGGATCTTCTAGACACTTGAAAAATCAGGTGATGGTCTTGTATGACTGCCTGGTGGCTTGCTGATATAGCTGGTGAATGGACAGACTTTCCTATATGGACTTAATTAGCTGCATCTTTTAACTGCATCTTGGATTTACATTATAATTTGGGTAAATGGGTTCATTTGGTCTAATCCAGACATAATCCTGACACTCAAGATGCACGAAATGTCCATGTATGAACGGGTTCTCAATCAACAGAGACTAGATTAGATTTGACAGCTCTTGAAAATCTGTGGGACTACCTGGAACAACCAATAAAACACCAGAGAAGGCATCCACCCAATCTGTGCAATTCCTTGACGGAAGAGTGGGGGGACATAGAATGATGGCCTACGTCCAGAAACTTGTCCAGCCCATTAAAAAGTGAACTGCAGCTGTTATTTGTGCTCGTGGAGGCATTACACGCTATTAGGTACTTTCAGTCATGGGTGACTAATCTCTTCACATGTATAATGTGCGTAGAAACAAATCTGTGAATTTCCTTTACTTCGAGTGCTGTAAACACAGATGGTGTTAATTCAGCACCTGGGGTTTCACTGCATACTTCAGGCCCATATGTACTATTTCATTGCTGCCTCAACCGAGCAGATAAAAACAGAAATGATGAAAAGTGACAGCTTCACACCGCATGTAGCACCTCCACACATGTCCTATCATCGTACAGCGTCACATTTCCAGGGAAATAATACGCTCTTGAAAATTTACCCAGGTCTCAGTGGAGGAGGGAGATGTCTCAGTGGAGGAGCCGCACTGACCATGAATGGCAGCTCACCCCAGAGACTAAGAGGAGACTGTGCAAAAGAAAACGCTCCAATACACATTTGTATGTGATGGATATGGCATGTGCAAGACCTTGTAGACCACCAAAACCGTCGCCATCAGACGAACAGTACTTACAGCTCTCATCTCTTAGAGAGAGAAAATCAAGCTCCGCTCCTCCGCGCCCTACTAGGGTCTCAAAAAATCCATTTTCCTTCCCTCCACCGTGGGTCTCAAAGGATGTGCAGCTGTCAGAAAGCCCTTCCTGAGAAAAGGAACTCAAACAAAGAAGCTGCTGGTGTTCTTAGAGCTGTGATTGACCACCCCAGAGCCCAGACCTCACCATCACTGAATGTGTTTGGGGTTACTCGTGAGAAGCAATGCAAAACTAATTTTTTGAAGACTGAACTTTGGCAGGTATGGAAAAATATCCTGGCTGATTTCTTTGAAACATCAAGAAGAAGCAGAAGAAGCTTTCCTGGAGGAATGGAAGCTGGCAGCTGGAAGAGATGAATATAGATATTATATTTAGCTGTCGAGGCTTCTGTGTAAGTTTGTTTAACGGATGTCTCCTGCCTTTTTATTGACACTGAAAGAAAAAAGCCTTAAAGGCTGATTTGACTGGAAATTAAATTAACCATGGCTGCTTACAGTACTCTATATTTACTGGTAATACATTTCATATTTCATATGCATACTGTATGTAGATAAACGTAGCTATTTTAGTGCTTGTGTACAGATGGCAGACCTGTTTGATGAAACACCTTCAGTGAATATGAGCAAAGTTCTTCCACCCTGTATATGCAAGGACCTCTGAGTGATGTAAACATTCCATAGCCCTATTCACACGGCTTCACACCACATTAGTTTCAGATGGGAGGGTGGGGTAGTGTAGTTTTACCACAGGACATCTGGCATATGACGACAGGAAAATCTCGGCGACTGAGATGGGAGTGGCTCCTCAGTTTCCACACTGCCACTATCTCCAAAAACGTGCACCCACCAATTAAACTAGTCCAGCAGCTAAACTATCCAGCCCTGCGGGCAGCGTCCTGTGGGCACTGAAAAAGTAGAGGATGAAAACCATCTCATAACCCACGTATATTAATAATAAAAGTATTGAATGGATGTTGGAAATGTGCATCTTACATGTCCATACCATGACTATAGGCTATGCTACACCATAACTTACCTAAAGCTGAGGAGGCCTTTGGCTCATCCTAGGAAATGATTGTTGATCCAAGGAGGAGGAGGCAGGAGCTACACACACCCCTGTTCATAGGTGAGAATGAGGTGGAGAGGGTGAAAACCTTCAAATTCCTCGGCGTTCACATCAGCGAGGATCTAATCTGGTCACACAACACGCACTACATCAGTCCCAGCAGCGGTTGTACTTTCTGAGAAGGCTGAGGAAATTTGGCATGTCAGCCCAAATTCTCAGCAACTTCTACAGGAGTACGATCGAGAGCGTTCTTACCAGCTCCATCACGGTCTGGTACGGAAAACTGCACCGCTCAGGATAGGAAGGCTCAGCAGCGTGTGATCAAGACTGCACAGTCAATTTCCGGAGCAGCCTTCCCCTCACTGCAGGACATCTACAGGACCAGGGTCATCAGGAGGGCCCACAGCATCATCAGGGACAGTACACACCCCCAACACAGCCTCTTCACGCTCCTACCGTCGGGCCGACGCTACAGGAGTGTGAAGTCCAGAACAGCCAGGCTTGTGAACACCTCCTCCCACCTTCTTTCAGATTAATATAACCTGAGGTTATTGTTGTGGCTCTGCTTTTACAGGTAAAGGTAACAAAGCTCGGATCTTTACCGTGATGGGAATGCACAGACAAAAATGGCTGACCTGGCATATTCGGGCAGGACTGAGGAATGAGCATGTAGTCCGGCGTCATACAGCCGCCTGCTAGTGGTGATGGCACTAACAGGATGACTCATAGAGGCATCGCTGCTCGCTGCATGTCTGCAATCGTGGCTGTTGGCTCAGTGAAGGCCAGTCCTTGCTCACGTCACATGAAACTTAAATCATTTGCATGCCTCACAATGTCAAACCTACCTACCATGTTTCATTAATGTAAGCCGAGTCCTTCTGGGTGCAGCTGGATGAATGGTACGTCTAGGATGGATCCATCTCTGCTGTATCGCTGGCTCTGATGCTCTCCTGATTAGAATGAAGTGGAGGTAAGGAGGCAATTCCAATATGCAACAGCGAGCTTGAAATGTTGCTGCTGTAAGATCATCACAGAGTCTCAGTGTAGACCAGCCAATCAGAGCAAAGCTCATCGGATTGTTCATGAGTTCACCAACAAAGGATCTTGGCATTTGTGCCCCGGTCACGTACCTCCTGAATAAATGCATTCTGTAGCACCTTTAGGACTGTATATTAGCTTGTTAATCCTGTGTATAACTTAGAGGGACTAGCACAGTGGCGGAAACCTATAAATCTGTGTTGCTTGAGAGAGCCCTCGTGGCTGGGACCCCTGGGCACAGGTCCATTAGGTCTGATTTATTAATCGGTCCCTGATATAGTCGTGCGGGATCCGGTGAAATGGAGCTTTAAATATGTGCCTAACAAGTTGTTTGTATTCCAGACTAAAGGCGCACGCCGCAGCTGATAATCATGCATGCGCTGCGTGAAGCAGGTGGTGTCATTAAATTATTTCTGAACAGGATCACATTCGAATAGCAAACAAGTCGGAGGCCCTAACCTCCGCCTTTTCCAAAGGCAGCCTTTCTCCGCAGGCCCGAATGATGTGCGGAACATTTTGAAAGGCCCCTGTTGCATCTGGAGATAGGGGTCACATGAAAATTTAAGACAGACTACAAGAGGTGGGCGAACTTTCTGGATGCCAGCTCAGTCCTGACTGGGTGGAGGACTGGATCTAGAATTTGGGCTTCTGCAGACAGACATGGCAATGAGGACAGATGTGGTGCTGCATTTCTATTGTTGTTATTATTAAGATTGACTGATCTTAATAACAGGGCTGGGATTTAGCGGAATACAAATATTTGGAATACGTATTTAGAATGCAGAAATAATCTAAATGTGATTACTCACTGCTACTGAACTTTCAAATATCTAATATCTTGAATATTAGTTTGATTGTATCTGTATCTGAACATTCTACAAGAAAAAGAACAGCCACGGTTCATATTTTCATAACTAGACAAATAACGTCTTATTGTTGGCTTTATTATTCTTCCGTATTTATTTTGCAATATTGCATGAATTGTATTAATTTTTTTTGCTTTTTCATAAAAAGTAATTGAAATAAATAATAAAAAAAAAACGAATAAACTGTCAGATTAGAGAAACATAGTTTGATGCTCACCGAACTAAAAGTCAAATGGCCTTTATCAGACAAATTGGCAATCTATGTTGACAGCAAGAATCGGACAAACATTACAATAGGACGAGGCAGAGAAATGAACAGGGAGACAAGCAGGGGCCAAGAACCAGACGTTATACCAGGCATATAAAACCAAAGGGGAATCCGTGATAGTAAATATGAGAAGACAATGAAGGTCAAAACCAGAGAGCCAAAACAGAAAGGCAAAGGAGGGAGAATCCAAAAAGAGAGAGAAAACAAAGGGAAGACGTAAACCAGAGAAAACCAGCAGAGAAAACAGAAGATAAACACTCGGTATGCAAAGTAGGTCTGCAATACTTCGCAAGGTGTGTGTGTGACAAAGAGGTATAAGTACAAATGGGGAAATGAGGAGCAAGTGAGTGTAAACAGTAATTGGAAGATGATGATCAAGAGAATGATGTGTGACTGGTAAGTTCTGGACATGTGGCTATGACATTATCGGGCAGGGAACTCTGGGAGATGCAGTTCATGGGCTTGGAAGCCAAGGGGAACCCGGAAGTTTGACATAAACAGTAATTTCAAAACCCAGTCTGCATTAATACACCCTGTTTCTTGGGAAGCCCCTGTGATTTTAAAGCCGACCAAAACCCAGAAACTCAGCCACATCGGATTCTACACAGAGAAACAAGTAGGCAGTAGGAAACCTGCGAGGCCTTTAACTGAAGCTTGGAACCCTGAGTTTCCCACCTTTGAACTGGAAAAATGAACTGGGAACTCAATTACTAAGTCGGGAAGATGACACTATCAATAGACCACTGAAGCCATGCTAGCATTCTGCAGTCAACACCATCCTGTATGCCATACCAAACTGTCCTATGTGCAGGCTTCTCTTGAATAGCCCTGGATCTTCTGAATTGTGAGGTTGGCTAAAGAGACTAAATGAGAATATTGCCCCTGTAAGCTAATGCTACTGTGCACTGAATTGGCATCCTTAAACATTAGCCTCCTAAAAGGCTAATAATTGGACATTAGCCTCCTTAATTGCCATCATTAGACATTAGCCTCCTTAAAGCTACAAGCTAAACTGCACTCAGGGTACCCTGCTCAACATCACCAGACTCGGTCATCTTTAAGGAAGTCGGGAAAGTTAGCAAGGTTGGCTTTGCACACCCATTATTTTCCTCTCATAAGCTGTAGATAAAAACATGCTACTTATTCTTTAAACACTGTAAACATTATTTGATAAGAGCATTTGCCAGCTTTTTGTTCCAGTTTTCACATTCCACCTTAAATGGTGCAGCAGTTACATTCTAATGCCTGAGGTGTTATAATAACTGCTAGAGCGTTTAAGGTGGAATGAGGAAATCTCAATAAGAAGCCGACCTTAACCTCGTAGCTCACTGCTAGTAGTTTTTGTTCAGGTCAGTTTGATGCACACCAGCATTAGCTTGCATGTAGCTCTGTTTCTATTATGTCTTCTTAACAGTTTCATAACTCGGAGGATCCAGTGACATGCTGGAGGAAAACGTTCACAAGACAACATCAGGTTTTGAACATTTTTATTTCCCACAGGGTGTGACAGAGTCAATTCTTCAAAAACCCATTTATTTTGGTCATAGAGAAGTTGACCTTACAAACTACAGTAAACTGCAAAATAACGCTCAGCTTCAGTGTTCTGTGGTACGGAAGAACCACCTCTCCACTTTTATAAGATATTCACTTATGATCAGTCAACATGCACACATAGTACCTGGTTAAATCTATAACACTGAGTGTTCTGTCCTCACTGGAAATGGAACTGGCTGGAGCTATCCAGACAGCTTACAGCAGAGATTAAGTTTAAACTCAAGGTCCTCTTTATTCTTTATTTTGTTTTACTTTCTTGAGTTTTCCTTTCTTTCCTCTCTTTTATTTTGTAAAACTGAAATAAACATATGACAATACATCAGTTTCTTAATCATCTCATATATACGTTGTCTGAACTCCTTCCAACACAAACCGGTTATCTCAGAGGTAACACAGTCACATTAGCATTCTTGAGAGCTAGCTACATTGCTGCCACATAAACATACTAGCATAAATGCTAACATACTAAGCTCAGACTTCAGACATTTTGCAGACTCGTAGCTTATTAAATGAGCTAGAAAAATTTCATGTTTCCATAACAATGACATTAGAACATAAAATATCAAGATTAGAACCTAGGATGGCAAACTTACGGGGATATGTGGACCAGCATTCACTGAGAGAAAAACTGAAACTGCACTGTTGGATAGGCAACTAACAACTAAACCCACGTAATGTATAATACTAGACATGGCCAGTAGAGGGCGCTACACAATAGAGGCTACGGCTACGTCCGAATTCGCCTACTTAGTCGGTACATACTAGACTGAACCCAGTGCAGTGTAGCAGTAGGCTCTTTCAGTATGTGAGTACGTAGTATCACAGCAACCTCGGATGTACTACGTTCGTCATCTTGCCAATGTCATTTGACGTAAGACGTCACGCCATCACTGTAGAAGTCCCGCCATTCATTCATATAGTGGTTCATAAAGTAACTTGGTGTTGCACAAAAAGCTGTAGATGACTTACACCTGTCCAGAGACGACGTTCCGCCTTCCGCCATTTTTTCCAGACGCTTCTGTTCTTTCCTCTGTAACCTTGCAAATTTCCCCACTGTGGGATTAATAAAGGATTATCTTATCTTTTTCTTCCTCAGCTCGGAACGCCTCCACAGCTCCAGTGGAATCATGGGATAGCACAGTGCACCCTGCTTGCATACTTGAAAATCTCACCGAAGCAGTATGTCATCCAGGGAACATTCGCCTACTGCTTTATGACTACTGCGGGTTCGGACACACTACACATTCTCGCCTACTGAGTAGTACGGTAGTAGGTGGTTTGGAATGCAGAGTACCTCAGGTTTCCTTTAAAGCTATACCAGGACACTGAGTATAAACTCCCCTGTTTTGAGAAGTTAAATATATCATAAATGTTAAGTTACCCCTCGTAGCACTAACATTAGCTGGCATGCTTGTTGCTAACAGTACTCACTTTCGTGACGGCCTCCATCTTTTTCCCATAATGAGTTTAACAACACAGTTTCAAGCTCTGACTTCTCACTTCTTAGCCGAGCTGAACACGGGATTATTTAAACTACACCTCCAGCCAGTTGCATCAGCCGAACCTGAGCTGGATAATAAGTTGAAGTGTAAGGTCTATCGTAGCTCCTATGTTGAGAGTAATTTGTTTTAAACTAGTGATGCACAGATCTTCGGTTGGACCACAGACAGCAGAATAGCTGCACCCAGAGGGGAGTTTGAGACTGCAGTGCAGGGAGGGAAGAGCTACACATACAGAGGTAGCGTCTCTCAGTATGGCATTGTGGAGCTTCCTAATGATGTCCTGTGATAATTCATCGCATGCAGCTTGAATATTCAGCAGGGGTGGAGGTGGAGTGACACCAGGTCTTCTGCACATGAATGCAAACTGTTCATCTCAGTGCTGACCATGGTACTAACAGGATGACTCATGGAGGGTATCACTGCCCCCTGAATATCTGCAGTCATGGCTGTTGGTTCAGTCAGGTACAGTGATAATGGCCATCCTTTCTTACGTCTCATGTGCAGCTGAGCGTTAAACTTGAATTATTCACATGTCTGACCCGCCACCAAGTTTCATTCTTGTCAGTTGATTCCTTCTGTGTGCAATTTTTGTGTCTTTGAATAAAGCGGTGTCCTCAAAAATCTCTTGTATGTGTTTATTCTGTTCTGCTCCTGATTGGAATGGGTTTGTGTCACTTCTGTGGCTTCTCCGCTGTTCAGGACTCCACTTCCCAGAGGGCCACGCTCGATGATGTCATGTCTATGCGCCCCCGGTCGGACTCTGTGATGCGCTCTAGATGGCCCGAGTTTTAACCTCAGCTCTATCCAATTTACTTCCCTTCGCTGCTTGTACTACCTGGTTCTGACCTCCGCCTGTCCCTGACTCTGATTTAGCTTCTCCCATTGTTTTCGCTGTGTACTGGTGCTTGCTGTGATTGCCTGTTTTTGAATAAACCATTCCTGGTTTCTAGTTCTGCACACGTCGGTCGCGAAGTCTATCGTCTGACAGTTTGGTGTTTAAACTGGGATTCTTGAACACAGTATTTTTACTGGGCCCTTATTACTGCATGGTCTGTAACATTAGCGAAGCTGACGTAAATTCACTGAAGGAAAGGAAATGGGTGAATGTTGGTACCATATTGTGTAAAGTTGTACCGAGAGCTCTTTTCAGGGTATGTTGTCTGCGGTTCTGTGATCATTTCTATTACCCATTTAGGAAATAAATGTAAATCAAGTCATCAGATTACATGAGGTGCAATCACTTGGGTTCAAGCTGGTGCAGCTGGTTGCTGGAGTTAAAGCTGATAAAGCTTTCCTAATAAAGTCCCGCATGTAGGGTTGCCATCAGGATTTTCCAGGGTTGTGGGTCTGGGAAAGAAGAATTATCCAATTCATGGACACAAACTGTCCCAGCGTATAAGCATATTCACGTTTTTGCATTTTCTATGACATAAACTGCTTCCTTGTAAGCAGTCAAACAGTACGTGTATAACAGCCCAATCCCATAATCCCATTTCACCCCCTGCCTCTAACACTTAGCCCTACCTCTCCGTTTTGTGCGTTCACGTCTAGGGATAGGTTTGTCCCCATTGTCTGTTGAGTGGTAGCGTGAAGTGTTAGGGCTACATGGCCCTTCAGAGGCATACTCCAAATGGAGTGTTCTGTGGAAATTCCCAGAATGGCCTGCGGATCATCGGCAAGATGGCTGCACAAGAGACCCATATATGTATTTCCTGTCTTTGAAAAGCCACTCTATTGTAACATAGCCATTGTAATAGTGTTTTATGGTAGTTTTTTTCATAACACTTGTAACAATCGCTAGTAATATGCTGATGTCTCAGTCGCTACCTAGAGAAATTTCCCATTCCACCTTAAATATAAGGTGGAACAGGAAAATTTGATTATGAAGCTACATATCACTGAAGAATTCTTGGTGGTGATAATAAATCATTGTCGTCCCCTGTTTGAAGACGCATGATGCCGTTCATGTATTTAAACTGTGAGGCGCTGACCTTTAACCTCCTCTGCTATCTTTGCAGACTGGTAGGGTCGCCTACAGACTGATGATAACTGATGACGTGAAGGGGGAAGATTTCAACCACTACCCCTTGTAACTCTGTTTCAAGGGGGAAGGTTAGACAAGGGGTAAACATAAGAAATGGGACTGGGCCAAAGAATGGGCCTCAGATTGGGAAACGTCCAGTGTTGGCGACATGTTCAGGCAATATGCAGCATGTCCGAGAAGATAAAGCTCTGTAGCTGGACTGACCTCTATATACCTTAGAAGGCATTGTGAGCACAGCAGCCGTCCACTGAATCGAGGCACTGATTGAGTCCAGGAATTTTACAGGGCTGAAGTGGCAGCACTGCTTGCAGGCTGTGCCAAATCACAAGGAGTCTGGTGTGCCGAGCTGGCAGCTACATGCTACCCATGAGAAGCTAGCATTTGTCTGTGTACAGGTGTCCATAAAAGGGGTAAACTCATTGGCTATTCTAACAGCTTATCCATTATTGAATATGTGTTGCACACCTGTTCTTTAGGTATGTTCTACAATTGCGTTACGAGGGTTCAATAAGACATCTTCTATAAGCTGAATCAACAACCAACCATATGTTCATGCTTAGATCCAGATCATTGGCATTCTACTGTTATGGCACAGTATTAGACATGAGATTTGGAGAGGATGAACATGCAGCTTTTATCTAAAGAAGAGGTGAGCCGGAATTGTCTGAGGATCCCATGTGTGGTTGATGTTGCTGCCAAAGGTGGATTAGAACAAAACACTCCAAATTCCAGCATATTGGAGAGACTCCACAAATAGGCAAGGGAGCCAAAGATAAAAGGCAAGATGCATTTTGAAGAATGTCTTTTGAAGACAGTGGGCCCAAAGTACTTACTCTTGAAACTGGCTAAAACCAAACCAATTGTACCGGCATGCCATGTTGGAAACTGGCACAAGATTGACAACTAGACGAAAAGGGCATATTACATGTGCTGTACACATTACATATTCCACTTTATCTTCTAAAATATGTGCAACTGATGGCAGATGATTTTGCTTATACAACCAGGTGTAAATTTGTTTTAGGGTCCTAAAAGATTACAGACTGTTCGAGGACTTGGTAAATGCCACAAAAATATTTAATGTCAGAATAAGATGGTTTAAAGACCCAGGAAACAAACGTCGTAACATAAAAACAACATATAGAATTGCTCCATTCATCTATTAAGCCGCTTATCGTTCTGGGTCATGGGGTATATACTGCGGATAGACGTCACAAGGAGTAGCTGCACCCAGAAGGGAGTGTGGGATTGCAGTGCTATTATGAAGGAAGATAAAGGTCACCAGGAACAATAAATGATGATACATGTAGACTTATATGGGGAATATTTACTGAGCTACACATACAGAAGTACTGTCTCTCAGTATGGTGTTGGGCCGCCATGTTTGCTAACGCAACATGCCACACGTCTTCGTAATGGTGTCCTGTGATAATCCATCCCATGTACCTTGAATATTCTCACACAGTTCCTGCAGATTTTGTTGTAGGAGCTCAGTGTTAATAGCGTGCCCAATAGCATCCCATACATTTCCATCAGAGACAGAGTTGGTCGTCTCCACCATGACAAAAGTGGGACTCGTCACTGCAGATGACCTGCTGTCATTCTGAGTTGCTCCATGACAGTGTGACACGACACCATTGCAGTCTTTGGCGATGTTAACGTGGTGTTAAGGGCGGTCTTCATAATGGTCTGCATGCATGTAGCCCTGCGTCGTGCAGCCGTCTGCCAATCGTGGATGGCAGGATGACTTATGGAGGGCATCACTGCTTGTTGTGTGTCCGCCATCGTGGTCGCTGGGTCGCTCCATGCATGTCGGACAATCCGTCAGTTCTCTCTCTCCATGGTTTGTGTAGGTTTCCCAGATCCTTCATGTGCAGGCCTTCTTCTATCCAGAGCCTCCAACAGCATGCTATGGTAGTATTCCAATGACGAGTATGGCCCTATAAGTCAATAAGCCCATCCCACTTCCCACTTCTAACTCTTCCAACCGCTTACTTCCCTTGCAAAGCATGCTACCATTACAAAAGCAGTAGTCAGATTGCTTGCGTCACATGTGCGGTTGAGCAATAAACTTGAGTCATTAGCATGTCTCATGATGTCAAACCTACCCAACAAGTTTCATTCCTGTTGGTTAATTCCCTCTGGGTGCAGCCACTCCTGCAACTACTTTTATATTTCTAGAACTGTCTGGGCAGGGGCTACTATTTTGATGAGTGTGCATGATTGACAGCTCTCAGTCCATCACTGACAGCCTGCTACGCTGGCTACATAGCCGCACAAGCAGGTAGAAACACCCCGTATATATGCAGGTGGTGCTGTAGACCCTGCCATGACCTTGGATCACTAATGACAAGCTTTATACGGCGCCGCCTTAAAGAATTTAAAGTTTTTTCTCTTTACTGCTGGATGTGCGTCCGGGGAATGCTGATGTGGCCATTTGAACGGATGAATGGACAAATGGATGTTCTTGCAGGCTCAGTCTTGGTTGCAGGATAGCTTTGGCTTGGTGGTTAGCTTTCTTACAGTAAGGCTTAACTGGGTTTACCCAGGAAACATTCATGCAATTTTAATTGTTGGAAACGTACGTAAACTTTATATACAGGATCTAGCAGCAGTTGCAAGCATCTCGACTTTATGGATCAAAAACGGCAATAACTCAATATGTGATCACATCTCACAAACAAACAGTTAGTGGGCGGGGCTATGGAGAGCTTGTGTAATTAGCTGTCTTAAATTAAGACACACAAATTCAGCATGTTGCAGCACATTAAGCTTTACTGTACAGCAACACTCTACTTACAGTACACTAACACATTACACTGACTCAGTTACTGTACACCAACACACTACTTACAGTACACTAACACATTACACTTACTGAGTTGCTGTACACAACACACTACTTACAGTACACTAACGCATTACACTTACTGAGTTACTGTACACCAACACTCTACTTACAGTACACTAACACATTACACTGACTCAGTTACTGTACACCAACACACTACTTACAGTACACTAACACATTACACTTACTGAGTTACTGTACATCAACACACTACTTACAATACACTAACACATTACACCTACTGAGTTACTGTACATCAACACACTACTTACAGTACACTAACGCATTACACTTACTGAGTTACTGTACACCAACACACTACTTACAGCACACTAGCACATTACACTTACTGAGTTACTGTACACCAACACGCTACTTACAGCACACTAACACATTACACTTACTGAGTTACTGTACACCAACACACTACTTACAGTACACTAACACATTACACTGACTGAGTTACTGTACACCAACACACTACTTACAGTACACTAACACATTACACTTACTGAGTTACTGTACACCAACACACTACTTACAGTACACTAACACATTACACTTACTGAGTTACTGTACACCAACACGCTACTTACAGTACACTAACACATTACACTTACTGAGTTACTGTACACCAACACGCTACTTACAGTACACTAACGCATTACACTTACTGAGTTACTGTACACCAACACACTACTTACAGCACACTAACGCATTACACTTACTGAGTTACTGTACACCAACACACACTACTTACAGCACACTAACGCATTACACTTACTGAGTTACTGTACACCAACACACTACTTACAGCACACTAACGCATTACACTTACTGAGTTACTGTACACCAACACACTACTTACAGTACACTAACACATTACACTTACTGAGTTACTGTACACCAACACACTACTTACAGTACACTAACGCATTACACTTACTGAATTACAGTACACCAACACGCTACTTACAGTACACTAACGCATTACACTTACTGAATTACAGTACACCAACACGCTACTTACAGTACACTAACGCATTACACTTACTGAGTTACTGTACACCAACACACTACTTACAGTACACTAACACATTACACTTACTGAGTTACTGTACACCAACACGCTACTTACAGTACACTAACGCATTACACTTACTGAGTTACTGTACACCAACACACTACTTACAGTACACTAACGCATTACACTTACTGAGTTACTGTACACCAACACGCTACTTACAGTACACTAACGCATTACACCTACTGAGTTACTGTACATCAACACGCTACTTACAGTACACTAACACATTACACTTACTGAGTTACTGTACACCAACACGCTACTTACAGTACACTAACACATTACACTTACTGAGTTACTGTACACCAACACGCTACTTACAGCACACTAACGCATTACACTTACTGAGTTACTGTACATCAACACGCTACTTACAGCACACTAACGCATTACACTTACTGAGTTACTGTACACCAACACGCTACTTACAGTACACTAACACATTACACTTACTGAGTTACTGTACACCAACACGCTACTTACAGTACACTAACACATTACACTCACTGAGTTACCGTACACCAACTTACACACTAACACATTACAGTTACTGTACACACGCTAACAGAACACTAACACATTACACTTACTGAGTTACTGTACACCAACACGCTACTTACAGTACACTAACGCATTACACTTACTGAGTTACTGTACACCAACACGCTACTTACAGTACACTAACGCATTACACCTACTGAGTTACTGTACATCAACACGCTACTTACAGTACACTAACGCATTACACCTACTGAGTTACTGTACACCAACACGCTACTTACAGTACACTAACACATTACACTTACTGAGTTACTGTACACCAACACGCTCCTTACAGCACACTAACACATTACACTTACTGAGTTACTGTACACCAACACGCTACTTACAGCACACTAACGCATTACACTTACTGAGTTACTGTACATCAACACGCTACTTACAGCACACTAACGCATTACACTTACTGAGTTACTGTACACCAACACGCTACTTACAGTACACTAACACATTACACTTACTGAGTTACTGTACACCAACACGCTACTTACAGTACACTAACACATTACACTCACTGAGTTACTGTACACCAACACGCTACTTACAGTACACTAACACATTACACTCACTGAGTTACTGTACACCAACACGCTACTTACAGTACACTAACACATTACACTCACTGAGTTACTGTACACCAACACGCTACTTACAGAACACTAACACATTACACTCACTGAGTTACTGTACACCAACACGCTACTTACAGCACACTAACGCATTACACTTACTGAGTTACTGTACACCAACACGCTACTTACAGTACACTAACACATTACACTTACTGAGTTACTGTACACCAACACGCTACTTACAGTACACTAACACATTACACTTACTGAGTTACTGTACACCAACACACTACTTACAGCACACTAACGCATCACACTTACTGAGTTAATGTACACTACTGAGATAAAGGGACAGATGTTGGATGCTGCTGTGCTTGTACATGCATCTGGCTGGTTGTTGATCACTGAGGTAAATGTCCTTTTAATGTTTTTAGCTACAAAAATCAGGAACATATAGAGTCCTCTCCGAGACTTTGCTCCAGCCACTACTGAAACTTTGAACAGCCACAACAAGCAGTTTTCTTTTCTCCATTTCTTCTCTCCTCCCCCCAATCTGCCCACAAAGGGAAGCAAAGTGATGGTGACATCTCTGAAATTCTGTCGACACCGAGTGACATTTCTGAGTCGTTGATGGTGGAACATTTAATCCCTCTGTCTGTTGCCCCCGACGGCCCCATCATCACTGTTGTTTTCTAAAACTGTGCTTTACCAGAACCTTCTACAGTTTCCAGCAAACTTCTCCCTTAAAGGACCCACATCATCTCCTTCCAGGAATAAAGGAGTTTAATGTAAACCATACTGTCCATTCCTCAGTCCATACATTCCACATACATGGAAACAAGCTGTTTAACCTCATTATTTTTGAAAGATGAAACCAAAACCAGCATCTAAATATACCCACACGTTTAGGTTACAGCGACTTAGCTCCGCCCATTTGCACTGAATATGTGCAATATAATATATATATATATTAATATTAATATTAATATTAATATATGTAGCTGTGAAGGAATCTGTGTCATTTACTTCTAAATCCATTGTAGCGTCCTGCAACCACCCCTTTAGCTGTGAACACACGGGAGGCCATGCCAAGTGCCAAGCATGGAACACCACAGGGCACAGCAGCAGTAAGAGAGTTGTGAGTGTAAGCTGGGCCGTGGGGCTGTTCAGTGAGGTACTGGTGCAGTGTTGGTGCCTACTGTCAGGCAGAACTGCATGGCTATTCAGGACCTGTCTGCAGTCCGGGCTGTTCTCTAGAGTGCTGCCATGTTCTTCTCACTCTATGCCGATGCCACAATGGTGTCAGAAGTGGGAACGCCTCCAGCAGGGGCGAAAGCAGCAAACGTGCAGCGGTCATGCTGAGGTCTGTGGAGAGGAGAGCGGTTGAGGGTGTGCCGCTACGGCTGTCATTTGCCCCGAAGCGCATGAGGAGTGATGGAGCAAGCTGTGAGGAGATCTACCAGGCTGGGGGATGTGGATGCAGCACTTAGTCTCTCTGTGTCTGCCCTTGAGAGCGCGACCCTGAGGGAGAACTGATGGTGCACACGCTCAGATACCATGGGTTAGGTGCGGTCTCCACTGTTGCTGTGTTCAGTAAGGGAGGTATCATCTACAGCGTTCCAAGTTTCCTGTGTCTTCTTACTCTACACTGATACCATGTATGTTTTCTGCTTTTTTGACACCAAAATAATTCGCACCTGATGGCAAATTTGGTAGGAAGGTAAACAAATGAAGGCTGGTTTGAATGGAGCTGTATATTTATTGGCAATACAAAATATCATAAGCATTTTTTTTTTATAATGACAAGAAAACATGCAACATGCAGATGGATGTAGATAATTTACTTGATGTTGGACCAGTAATTATGAGATTTTAACATTGTATGAAAGCAGAGTGTAGGAAACTGCAGAAAAGCCTTTATCAGGTGGTGAAAAGGATCAATGCAAGGGTTTTGCTAGATCCATACCTCCAAGCCTAGAACCATAAGGAAACATTCTCTTTTAAGGCTGTTTATCAGACCATTGATGTTTTTCGGTACATAAAAGCACACAAATGTCATACAGTGCCCTCCACAAACATTGGGAGCCTTTGGTAGATGGACTGTAATAAAATATTAAAGCTTTATTGTTTATCCTTTTGATCTTTCATTCAAAATATCAACAGAAATCTAACCTTTATCAGAAGCACAACGACTACATAAAGGACTAAATCATGAAATCATTAATTAAATATTTTCTCAAATCCCTTCATTCAATACTATGTGTGACTTACCTTTGCTAACAGCTCCGGTAACAGCTCGGTGTCTTCTTCTATACTGTGTTAGGAGAACATCGAACAAGATCTAAGACCATACCTCAATACAAAGTCTATCCAGATCCTTCAGATTCCAGAGGTTCATGCTTCAGGACTTACATTCTTAGCTCACCCCAAAGGTTTTCAATGGCGGTTAGGGGACTAGGATAGACATGCCAAACTATAACTATTTAAGGTGTGCTTTGGATTATGGTCCTACTGGAAGATCCAGACATTGCCCAGTTTGAGCTTCCTGGCTAAGGCAGTCAGGTTTAGATTTTGTATCTGCTGGAACTTGATGGAGTCTGTGATACCATGCACCCGAAGAGGTGGTCTAGGGACCTTTGGAAGAAAAACAGCCCTGCAGTATCACAGATCCACCACCATATTTCACAGTGTGGATGAGATACTTTTCTGCTTGACCATCTTTGTGTCTATGCCAAACCCATCTCTGGTGGTTGTTGCAAAAGTGCTATGGTCTAGTCTCGTCTGACCATAGAGCGTAGCTCCACTGAAAGTTCCAGTAATGTCGGGCAAACTGTAGTCACTTGAGTTTGTTGGTTTGTGACAGCAGAGGCGGGGTATTCTCAACCCTCCAAAGCAATTTGTGGTCATGTAGGTGCATCTGATTTTAGTTTGAGCCAAAGATCTAACTAGTCTGTAAGTCTGTAAGTTCTCCAGCTATGATACCTGGAGACACCTATATTGCACAGTTAGGGTTAGGGTTAGGGTTAGCCCTAGGGTTAGCCCTAGGGTTAACCCTAGGGTTCCTTTCACCCAGAAAGAATCAACCGACAGGAACAAAACTTGGTGGGTAGGTTTGACATTGTGAGACAAATGTTCAGCTGTGCATAGGATGTAAGCAAGGACGGGTCTTACCGTTGTACCTGACTAGAGCGAGTAGTGATGCCGTCTATGACTCGTCTTGTTAGTGTATGCACCTTTGACGGACAGCTGCCTAACCGTTACCATGACTGCCCCAACACCACACCATACTAAGAGACACTACTTCTGTATGTGTAGCTCAGTGAATATTCCCCATATCAGTCTAAATATATCATCATGTATTGTTCCTGGTAACCTTTATCTTCCTTCCCAATAGCACAGCAATCCCACACATCCTTCTGGGTGCAGCTACTCTTTTGATGAAGAGTGTAGACATGTTCTCTTACTTAACATTTCTTAACGTCTCCACTTGCATTTCAGCTGTTTAGCTATTTTCATGTGTTGACAAGCTGGATCAGGAATTAAGGAACTAAGGCAAACTTCTATAGACTAGCATTGTGCTCCACCAGGGACAGGATCAAGAAACCCCTTCTAAAGGCTCTACTTCAAAGAGACCCCTTATGGTAGAGTAAAGTATAATATAACTGGATGAGGGTCTTGGAATGGCACCACTTGAAGAAGCTTGCATTATCTCTGAGCCTGCGTGCATTTGATATGGCCTCTCTATGTTGTTTGAAGATGAACACTGTGGGCTCCATGCGCAATATTAACAAAGTAAACCTCATCATAAATAGAGTGATCAATAGACAGTCTTAAATTTAACCACATCAAACGCCGAGCTGTTGCCTAGGGCAGCATACATATTCTTTTGATGGTTTTTTCATGTCCTCCCTCTGATTGTAGAGGTGTGTCAGTATGGCTCATTACCCTCTTTGACTTTTTGTTTCAAAGGTAAAGCAAAGCAAGCTGGCAATCAGCGAATAAAAGCGGAATCTCTGTGCTGGGCAGGAATTCCAGTTGCCATTAAACATGCCGGCCTTGAGATTCACTTAACAGGGTAACCTTTTTTTGTGGAAACATTGGAACGTGTGAATTCTGTACATGAAAAACTAGAGGAACTAAAATGTAGCAGTTTTGATGGAATTCCTGGAGCATTCCTTCCCAAGAACATGCCAGGTGTCTCTGCATGGAGTTTCCTAATGGTGTGGTTGGGGTGGCACAATGGATAACACCACTACTCACCAGGAAGCTACCGTCCCATGTGGGAGACTGGGGTTCGATTCCTGTTCTGGGTGACTATGCTGTGCTACACCAATAAGAGTCCTTGGGCAAGACTCCTAACACTACATTGGCCTACCTGTAATATGATTAACCTTGTAAGTCGCTCTGGATAAGGGCGTCAGCTAAATACCGTGGATAAAGAACGTACAGGCCTGTATATGGAATCTAACGTGCGAAAGGACTCTAATAAGTGGCCAGATTTTTAAATTTCTGTTTATAAATCTTCTCCTCGATCCTCTGAATGACAAGTTCATTTAACAGTCAAAACCTTGTCATTCCAACACATGCATGGATTTGGAATTACGTTGCATGACAAGAAGTCTATTATACCAACCGCTCAGTAGGCTAGTGGTCTCCAACCCTAGTCCTGGAGGATTTCCTTCTGGCAGAGCCTAGCTCCAACCACATATTGCCACACCTGCTCCAGCTAAAGAACCTCTTCCCGGATTCCTGATTGACTGGAACAGATGTGCTCAGTTAAGTAAGGGGCAGGGCAGTTTATTGAGCACAGGCTAAACTCTGCAGGAAAGTAGCTCTCCAGGGTTGGAGATCTAAGCTGTAGATTGAAACTCCCAAAGCAACTTGACTAGCACAATTGGCAAAACATGCTGTCTTTCGTGTGGGGTATGTTGGTTTGAGTTTGCCAGTCTTATGGTATCAGTTCAGTGTGCAGCAGCGCTAGTTTGCACATAGCTGTAGTCATATTTTGGTCCCTTAATGAGCTCATAATCCAGAGCATCTGGACAGGCTACCGAGTTTCTAATTGAGGCCTCATGGGGCCGGACATGATCGTGTAACTAGAAATCAGGTCTGGAGAAGCCTAAAAAACTGTTGGTGCTGAATTACTGGGAAATCCGCTGCCACATGTTGTCAACAAGTACAAAACAAGCTAATTTGACACAAACGCTTAGTTGGAATTTTCTGGGAGAGCTCTTTAGCCCTACTACACTCACCATCAAAAAAGCAGCTGCACGAGTCGCTCCACCCAGAAGCAATGGAACTGACAGGAGTGAAACTTGGTGGTTAGATTTGATGATTGACCGATTGTACGTGGTTGACCGATTGCAGTCATTCGGTGAGCAGTGCAATGTCTTCCATGTTTGGGCCAGCTTGATTGGCAGACGGCTGCATGCCGCAGGACTACATGCACTCACTTTGTGACTCAATTTCGCCTAAGACTGCAATGGTGTCGTGCCAGACTGTCATGGGGTGGCAGTGACAAATCTGTATGTGGAGGCACCGTGGTCAGCACCAAGATGGATGGTTTGTTGATACAAGTCACATATCCAGAAAGCCTGGTGTAACTCCACCCCTACTGCACGACCTGCAGGAGCTGTGTGAAAATATTCAAGCTCCATTGGATGGATTACCTCAGGACACCATTAGGAACCTCTACAACTCCATGCAGAGACGTCCGGCATGTTGTATTAGCAAACATGGTGGCCCGATGCCCATACTGAGAGTTGCTACTTCTGTATATCGCCACTGTCCAAAGAAAAACAGGTATCTCCAAAATGGCAACTTTACAGAAGGGGCCAAAACCTCAATTAATTTGAATGGAAGTCAATGGAACCAGACGTCTTTCCAAGCAGTTTTGGGCCATTTCTGTTGGTCCATTCTTCATGAAATTTCCACACAGTGTAAACAGCAGCTCATGTGATCAAATGAGGCATAAAAGTAAAAATCAACAAAAATGGAGATACATGTTTTTGTTTGGACGATATGTAGCTTAATAAATATTACCCATATCAGTCTAAATGTATCATCATGTATTGTTCCTGGTAACCTTTATCTCCCTTCCCAGTAGCACTGCTATCCCACACTTCCTTCTGGGTGCAGCAATGCTTGTTGTCATGTTGGTGACGGGTGCAACGTCGTCCCTTCTATCTTGAGACCCTGGCGTCTGGGATTAGTTTTGAAATAGGCCTATGCTCCAAAGTTATCCCTAATTCTTTTAATAAAAATAGATCACACGTATGACTGAGATCATGCTAAACCATGCCTACTGGTTTAGATTCATTTCCAGCCATGTTAGCCATGTGAGGAGGCATAGCATCTCTTAGCACCCCCCACCTAAATGAATAAAGCACAATGAGATCTTTTATTCCTTCTTTTTTCCATTTCTCTTTAAAACCAGTGCCCTGAACAGGTACTAAATCCAAGCAGTATGCAGGACAATGTCCTTGGGCGTTGCATGAAACTAGCCTAGCATGAAACTAACCGGAATATCTGTATTCAAAGCGTCTGAATGGAAATAGGTTAAATACATTTTGAAAAAAGTCTGAGGAGAAGGGGGCGGTGGGGATAAAGCAGAGTGATAGAGCACGCGGCCCTGCTGTCACTCTACATGTTTCACTGTCAACCCTTTCAATAATGCACTTAGGATTACAGCCGCTTTCTCCAGCAGATGCCACATTTGATTTTCAAATGCATCTCGGAAAATGCATAGAAAACTGAGGAGCACATCAAAAAAGACTGCTGACCACAGCACAAACGGGACTTCATTACAGGTTTGGTATTGAAGTTTAAAAAGAAAGCCATGTGAGAAAGACTGTTCATTTAAGCAGCCGAGAGGGATTTCAGAGCGGAGCTCCTATTCCCACCAAACTACTCGGCAAAAATAAAAAACTACCACATTTACTGGAGAGGTTGGCATTTTAACAGCTGCTTCTTCTCGGCCAGTCGGGAGGTGTTTTATCCGGGTGCGGTTGCGTAATCCGGGTGGGTTCTCGGCCAGTCGGGAGGTGTTTTATCCGGGTGCGGTTGCGTAATCATTAAACGGCTCGTGTTTAACATCTCAGCGTTTCTGTGATGAACTCACAGCAACATCCGATAGCGATATTCACTGTTCCAACATTGAGTATTCCAGTTCATTTTCCTGATATGGTATTTAAATGCAGGTAAAAGAGGCGCTGCGGATGATTCCACACCTCAGTTCCTCCAGTTCCTTGCATATCGTCGCTGTCCAAAGAAAAACATGTATCTCTGTTTTTGTTGATTTTTACATTTATGCCTCATTTGATCTCTGCTGTTTACACTGTACGGATATTTCATGAAGAATGGACCAACAGAAATGGCCCACCACTGCTTGGAAGGACGTCTGGTTCCATTGACCTCCATTCATATTAAATGAGGTTTTAGCCTCTCCGGTAAAGTTGCCATTTTGGAGATACCTGTTTTTCTTTGGACAGTGACAATATGAGTTACTTTATAGATTATAGCAGATGCTGAATCATAAGGGATAGGATTATGGCACTGTATAATAAGTCAGGGGTTGAGAGGATAAAGTGGGGTTTGTGGGGGTGGTCCAGAAGTTCTGTATAACTAAATCAGTAGGTAGCAGTTTGGTGAGGAAGGCTCTGTTCTAGAGAACAGCGTTGCAATTGCTCTACGTAGTCGGAATTGTTCACCGTGGTGGTGATGGGAACCGGATATCTGATAAAGTCCATAGGAAAGGGAATTAACAGATTCGTCGTGCTAGAAAAGACTGAACTACACTTGTTGTGATAAGAGCAGCTGTACCCAGAAACGAAGGTAAATGTTACCAGGAACAATAAATGATGATACATTTAGACTGACATGGGGAATATTTATTGAGCTACACCTACAGAAGTAGTCTCTCCATATGGTGTTGGACCACCATGTTTGCCAGCGCAGCATGCCAGACGTCTCAGCATGGAGTTGTAGAGGTTCCTAATGGTGCCCTGTGATAATCCATCCTATGCATCTTGAATATTCTCACACAGTGCCTGCAGATTGTGCAGTAGGAATGGAGGTGGAGTGACACCAGGCCTTTTGGAAGTGTGACACATGACAACAAACTGTTCTTGGCATCTTGCTGAGATGATGCCATGGTACCTTGTGACTCATAAATAAAAATGACCTACTGATAAATCACTCCATGACAGTCTGGCACGACACCATTGCAGTCTTTGGCGATGTTTACATGCTGTTAAGATTGGTCATCGTGAAGGTTTGATCTCAGATGAGATTAGATATCTGTAACTCAGGGAGCTCAGAAACAGAGAGGGGATTCATTTAGGTAGGGTTCATCCAAAAAACACCAAATACCATGAAACTCAGAAGTAGCCCAGAAGCTGCCAAAACCAGAACAGAAATCTCAAAAATCCCAACACCTAGAAGTATCTCAAAAATCAACAAAAAGCCCAGCAGACACTGAAAATGACACAAAACTGAAACACAAAGATTACCAGGGTAGCAAAAGCTTAACCAGCCCAGTCAACAGTGCAGCAGGTAATGCTCCACAAACACCTATGGAAGGGACGGCTATTTAAAAGGAAGGATAATTGGCTGGTATAGGGAGCAGGTGAGAGGGGACAGGTACGGGAGGGGCTAGGTGAAAGGGAGCATGAGCAAAGTTCATCTAAACTCCGGTGAGGTTTACCTCTGCTGGTCAGCATGAGAAGTGTGCCAAGAGTGTATCTCTTGAGAAGACCTGACACTATCTAAACTGATGCGTAGGTACACTGCGTAGGTACACTGCGTAGGTACACTGGATGGTAAATACAAAAGCTATAACTGCATTGTAGACTCTGTGACCCCTGGTTTCTGTCCAAGCCTGTAAGTGTCTTTGGAATTATGAAGACATCTTACAATCAAACCCCCTTAAGCTTTGACTGGGTCAGGTCCAGGCGTTACAGGTTCACATTACACCTATGTCAGTCAAAGGTCATTGAACTCTCCAGCGTTTGTGCACTAGCCTAGCTTGTGCAGGTTAACGTTCCAGAACAGGAGGGACCAAAGATTAGTTACTAGATTGTAAACGGCGTACATTTGGATGCTAGTCACCACCAAAGCCTTGACTGTTGCTCATCATTGATGGTGTAATTATTATTAAGGTCTTTGTGCTGTGCTGGCACGTTAACTGCGGCAAAGCCTTCATCAGACATTGAAAAGAATTCTGTCATGCGGTTGAGATGGATGACATATCCAGGCTAGTTAAATACCATTTGGAAATGGATTCGCATTGTTTTCTGTCGACGTTGTCAAATGACCCAATCTGCTAATTAAAGTTTGAGCATTATCGTCTTCCGATTCCCTCAGATTGAGAAATGAGGGACTAATGTAAATATACGGACGGCAAAAAAACAACATTTATCTCTTCATCAGCCTTGCTCGGCACGCGTACCAATCCAGAGATATAAACATGAGTAATGGTGGAATTTCTGATCCCCCCTCCCCATTTTTTGAATATGCAGATCTTGTCCTGCATGAATGGTTTGCTAATGAGGGTAATAAGCTGTCAGATTCCCGTGCGGGAATCTAAATTTTTAATTCCAAATGCTAATATAATTAGGCAAATGGGAAGAAATGGCTTGTCAATGACGACTCAGGTTTATTAAAATGATTTCTTACTTTCATTGTGTTTGCCAGACAATTTGCCTTTCGAGATTTCGTCTCTGTTCGGCTGAATCTGTTTTTATTTTATTTTTTTATGGCCTTAATAAGAGTGCAGCGGTGTGGTCATTGATAAGAGATTTCATTTTCCTTTCAGGTAACTTCTTCAAACTCAAAAGTCAAAAAGAAGCCCCCAAAAAATATCCCCTGCCTGATTATGATCAAATACAAGCGCTCTTCTGAAGTCTATGGTCCAGTTCCTTAAAGCCTTACCCGGCCTTTTGCGCATCAGTCCGCACAGTAGGTTATCTTATTCCTTCTCGCTCAGCCTGGCTGTCTGGATTTTCCTGTCTCGAGGGTGCAGAGCGCTTGTGAGGCAGTAACTGCATGGTTTGTTTTCCAACACAGCATGAATCTAAAAAAAGGATCTTTGTGAATATGCCCAGGCGGAGGCTGGAGGGTATAAACTGGGTTGCCACGTGCTGTAGCCCTGGAGCCACTTGAGGTTGAACGCATTGCCCAAGGGTGCGATGGCTGTGATTGTCATAGTGTCCCTTTTAGCCAAGTTCCTACCTACTCAGGTATTGTTTTATTTCTGGAACTGGAAAAATGATAATACTATAATATTAGAAACACCCCCTGGTGCTTCCACTCAGTGGCCAGTTTATTAGAAACTCCCCCTTATACTTCCACTCACTGGCCAGTTTATTAGAAACACCCCCTTGTACTTCCACTTACTGGCCAGTTTATTAGAAACACCCCCTGGTGCTTCCACTCACTGGCCAGTTTATTAGAAACACCCCCTTGTACTTCCACTCACTGGCCACTTTATTAGAAACACCTCCTGGTTCTTCCACTCACTGGTCAGTTTTTTAGAAACACCCCCTTGTACTTCCACTCACTGGCCACTTTATTAGAAACACCCCCTGGTACTTCCACTCACTGGCCACTTTTTTAGAAACACCCCCTTGTACTTTCACTTACTGGCCAGTTTATTAGAAACACCCCCTGGTGCTTCCATTCACTGGCCAGTTTTTTAGAAAAACCCCCTTATACTTCCACTCACTGGCCACTTTATTAGAAACACCCCCTGGTACTTCCACTCACTGGTTAGGCCTTTAGGAGCTGAACTACAGGTTTCCAATTGGCGTGTCCCTCTGGGTCCTCTGGAAGTGCTTGATACATCACTGTCTGCGAGTATGAGCGGTAGTCTAACCCGGCTTCCATCAGCTATTAGAAATGGGGAACAGTGATGGCAGCTCTCTGTAGGGCTGTAGTTAAACTTATTTTCAGACCTAGAGTCAAATCCAGACCAGCCCACCTCAGATTTCTAAACACGCTAATGATCCGCAATATCATTATGCCGGACTACAGCCTATTCCTTACAGGAGCGCTGTCATCACCCTAAATTTTCCAGCACCCTGATACAAAACTATGGCCATCAATCAGAAAGACAAAACGATAGCAATCAATCAGACAGACAGTAGTAATCAATCAGAAAGACGAAGATGATAGCAATCAATCAGAAACCTGCACATACATAAACAAAGGCAACACTGCAGCACCTTCACTATAAATCATGCGGTGGTTTCTACATTGGTTTTGGGCTGGGGTGGGGCGAGAACCACATACTATAAGGATATACACTTTAAGGATAAGCACTGAGTTTTCCGGGCTCTCTGTAGCCTGATATTAGCTTCTTATTCAAATTTCAGTTCCACCTTAAACAGGCCAGCAGTTACATGTGCCTATATATGCATAACTACTACATCTTTTAAGGGGGAATGGGAAATTAGAACAGGAAGCTCTCAGGTGTATGTTTTCCAGCTTATGGCTTCCGTCCTATTCATTTAATCCAGAGGGATAACAAAGGGAGCCTTGATAGTCAGACAGACATGCTAGCTGGCTAACAGCTGTGCTCCGTTTTTTGAATTCATGAATTTGATTCATAAGAGTGGGTAAAATTTCACTTCCTTCTTCAGTCTTCTGACAAACTGGTTATCTGGTTTGTAAGTTGGCTCCATGTGCAAAGCTCCAGTACAGTTCTGAGTAATTGAGAATACAGTGGGGTGCAAAAGTTCGGGCAGCCTTGTTAATTTTCCTGATTAACCTTTATAAAGCATTGATTGTTTGGATAAAGAAATTGCGTTAAATATATCATATAGGGGACAAACACAGTGATATTTGAGAAGTGAAATGAAGTTTATATGATTTACAGAAATTGTGCAATAATTGCCTAAACAAAATTAGGCAGGTGCATAAATTTGGGCACCAAAAAAAAACCTTTAGTAGATCCTCCTTTCGCAGAAATAACAGCCTCTACTTCCTATAGCTTCTAATGAGAGTCTGCATTGTGGCTGAAGGTATTTTAGACCATTCTTCTTTACAAAACATCTCTAGTTCATTCAGGTTTGATGGTTTCCGAGCATGGACAGCTCTCTTTAAGTGACACCACAGATTTTTAATAATATTCAGGTCTGGGGACTGAGATGGCCACTCCAGAACGTTGTACTTGTTCCTCTGCATGAATGCATTAGTAGATTTTGAGCAGTGTTTAGGGTCGTTGTCTTGTTGGAAGATCCAGCCTCGGCGCAGCTTCAGCTTTATCACTGATTCCTGGACATTGGTCTCCAGAATCTGCTGATATTGATTGGAATCCATGCGTCCCTCAACTTTAACAAGATTCCCAGTCCCTGTACCTGCCACAAATGACAACAGTGCCCAAATTTATGCACCTGCCTACTTTTGTTTAACCAATTATTGCACACTTTCTGTAAAGCATATACACTTCATTGCACTTCTCAAATATCACTGTGTTTGTCCCCTATATGATATATTTAACGCAATTTTTTTATCCAAACAATCAATGCTTTATAAAGGTTAATCAGGAAAATTAACAACGCTGCCCAAACTTTCACACCCCACTGTATATGTCTAGTTCCAGTACCAAAGGACGGAGTTGATCACTGACTGGCAGGCTCCTCAGCTACTCACAGAGAGCTTGGCTCTGTGATCAAGTTCCTGCTCTAGACGACTGTTCAGATATGTGGCTTTGGGGATAACATGCCTCATATTAGGTACACCTCCCTGTGTCTACACTCATTGTCTATTTGATCAGCTTCACTTCCCATATAGGTGCTTCCATAATTACAGACTGTAGTGAGGTGTACCTAATGAAGAGGCTGGTGTGTGTGTGTTAAGCACAAGCTTAAAGCTGAACATATGGAATGTCTTTACAAGCTTCAGATGACTGGGTGTATTTATGGGTCTAGGTAAGCTCTGGGTCTTTTACTAAATAAGTACACGTATAATATAATATAATATAATATAATATAATATAATATAATATAATATAATATAATTACTCGGTCACTCACATTATAAACCACTTTATCCTTCTGGGTCACAGGGGGTGCTGCAGCCTATCACAGCGTTCAGTAGGCAGAAAGCAGAAAACACCCTTAACAGACCACCAGTCCATTGCACAGCACACACACAGGCATACACATTCTCACACAGGCCTAGGGGCCAATTTAGCATGTCCAATTCACCTGACTGCATGCCTTGGGACTGTGGGATGAAACATAGACAGATAGAAACCCACCCGTCTGGGGCAGCAGGAGCTGGAGCCTATCCCAGCATTCAATGGGCGGAGACATGCAGGCAGCAAACACCCAGACCACCAGTACATTGTAGGGAAGACACACACGCATGCACTTTTACACTCATACCTAGGGGGCTACTTAACATCTAATAAAGTGGCCAGTGAGTGGAAGCACAGGAGAGTGTTTCTAATAAAGTGGCCAGTGAGTGGAAGTACACTGTAGGTGTTTCTAATAAAGTGGCCAGTGAGTGGAAGTACACTGTAGGTGTTTCTAATAAAGTGGCCAGTGAGTGAAAGTACAAGGTAGGTGTTTCTAATAAAGTGGCCAGTGAGCGAAAATACAAGTTGGTGTTTCTAATAAAGTGGCCAGTGAGTGGAAGTACAAGGCAGGTGTTTCTAATAAAGTGGCCAGTGAGTGGAAATACAAGGTAGGTGTTTCTAATAAAGTGGCCAGTGAGTGGAAATACAAGGTAGGTGTTTCTAATAAAGTGGCCAGTGAGTGGAAGTACAAGGCAGGTGTTTCTAATAAAGTGGCCAGTGAGTGGAAATACAAGGTAGGTGTTTCTAATAAAGTGGCCAGTGAGTGGAAGTACAAGGCAGGTGTTTCTAATAAAGTGGCCAGTGAGTGGAAGTACAAGGCAGGTGTTTCTAATAAAGTGGCCAGTGAGTGGAAATACAAGGTAGGTGTTTCTAATAAAGTGGCCAGTGAGTGGAAGTACAAGGCAGGTGTTTCTAATAAAGTGGCCAGTGAGTGGAAATACAAGGTAGGTGTTTCTAATAAAGTGGCCAGTGAGTGGAAGTACAAGCTAGGTGTTTCTAATAAAGTGGCCAGTGAGTGGAAATACAAGGTAGGTGTTTCTAATAAAGTGGCCAGTGAGTGGAAGTACAAGCTAGGTGTTTCTAATAAAGTGGTCAGTGAGTGAAAATACAAGGTAGGTGTTTCTAATAAAGTGGCCAGTGAGTGGAAGTACAAGGTAGGTGTTTCTAATAAAGTGGCCAGTGAGTGGAAGTACAAGGTAGGTGTTTCTAATAAAGTGGCCAGTGAGTGGAAGTACAAGCTAGGTGTTTCTAATAAAGTGGCCAGTGAGTGGAAGTACAAGGTAGGTGTTTCTAATAAAGTGGCCAGTGAGTGGAAATACAAGGTAGGTGTTTCTAATAAAGTGGCCAGTGAGTGGAAGTACAAGGTAGGTGTTTCTAATAAAGTGGCCAGTGAGTGGAAATAAAAAAATAAATAATAAAATGGCAATCCCATCATATTAACAAATAATTAACATGTGACATAATAATTATAGAACTATCATACAACAACTTGAACTGTGTCATATCACACGATGTCTGCTTAGCATGCACTTAATTCCTGAGCTCCCGTTACTTCTCTCTTTCAAGCTGAAGAGCCGCTACACAGCCTCGGAAAGGCACGGTGCCGCAGCTATTTCAGTATCTGCCTTTTACAGGGGCAGCGAATGTCGGCGCTTTGATGAGTTTGCACTTTGACAGCCAGCGTCGCCTTCCTCGCTGCTCATAAGGCCCCAGCGATATTTTGTTGTGTCACTTTCTGTCACTTGTCACTTATTATGTCGAGCTACCTGTGCTCAGGCTCTCGTATCCTTAAGTCTAAATGCTGAGTAGTTCAGCGACAAGGTTCAGCATCGCAGCCACAATAATACACACAATAATAGCAGCAGCGGTCCAGCTTTGACTGGTTCTGTTGTTTTGCATCCATTAGCTACTGTCACCTTATACATGCAGCAGCTGCCGTTGATAAGGAGGACAGCTAGAAGAGAAGAAAAGTGAGTCTGAATGACAAGTAGAAATGGTCATGGGAGAAAAAAAAGGGAGGAAGAAAAGGCTGAAGCAGCCAAGGGACACAGAGATAGAAGGGGGAAAGAGGAGGAGGAGGAGGAGGAGGAGAATATCTGCTGCCTGCACCATCTGCCCCGCTGACCGCATTGATTTTTTTTCTTTTTGTCTTTTCTAAATTTGCCTCTAAAAGGAGCAAGAGGTCTGCGTTTGTCCCTGGCTCCCACTATGTTCAGTGAAGCAAAACTCTGTCAGGGTGTACAAGCCATTACAGGTCATTACGTGCAGAGATGGACACTCTGGGAAAACAAAGTGGCTCAGGCTTTCCAGGTGAACGCAGGAGGGATGGCTTTACAGCAGGTACACACATCTTCAAAAGAAAAGCTGCACAAATAGCTGCACCCGGGAGGAATCAGCCGACAGGATGAGCTCAGTGGGTAGGTTTGACACATGTAGGTCTGACATGTTAATGATTCAAGCTCCACGCTCAGCCACGTATGTGACGTAAGCAAGGATGGACCTCATCACTGTACCTGACTGACTCAACAGCCATGATTATGGACACTCAGTGAAGCCCTCGATGAGTCACCCTGTTAGTGCCAGTCCCATTTGTACCACAACGCAGGAATACCTGAGCACACCACATCAACGTCACCCCTGAAGACTGCAATGGTGTCATGCCAGACTGACTCCGAATGGCAGTGGGTCATCTTCAGTGATGAGTCCTTCCTTTGTCTTGGTGGACACGACCAGCGAGTCTGTGTGTGGAGGCACCGTGGTCAGTGCCAAGATAAACAGTTTGCTGTCACGCATCCAGAAAGCCTGGTGTCACTCCATCTCCACCCCTACCGTACAATCTGCAGGAACTGTGTGAGCATATTCAAGATGCACGGGATGGATTATCACAGGATGCTGGAAGGACCATGTCTGACCTTAGTAAGCATGGCAGCCTGACGCCATACTGAGAGACACTACTTCTGTGTGTGTAGCTCAATAAATATTACCCATATCTGTCTAAATTGATCATCATTTGATCTGGTAACCTTTATCTTCCTTTCCAATGGCACTGCAATCCCACACTTCCTTCTGGGTGTAACTGAGTGTATGTTGAAGCAGGGATATCATTGGTATTCAGTGAAAACCGCAACTGTTGTTTACCTTGTGTGAAAATTTCATGATGGATAGACCAACAGAAATGGTCCCAAACTGCTTGGAAAGACGTCTGGTTCCATTGACTTACATTCAAATGAAATCAGTATTCTGGCCTCTCCTGTGAAGTTGCCATTTTGGAGATATTTGTTTTTTTTTGGACAGCGACAATATGTATCGCTGATATTGACGTGTCTACTGACCTGTGCATATTGGCTATTGGACTTGGTCTCATTACACAGTAGCAGATAAACATGGCCGCTGATGACTACTTACTCAGACTCCGCAGGCCGTTCAGTTCAGTTGAGTTCAGTTCAGTTTTACAGGTGGTGTTTTTTTTTTTTTTTTACCACAGACATTTTCAGAAAGCAGCTTTACAGAAATGCCCTCCAGGCCAATAACGAATGAGTCAAGGGTGGCATAGGGAACTAAAAAAGGACCTTAGCGAGGCACAACATCTGTTTCTATCTGTTTTTATCATGCCTGCATCAACTTAACCTCGCTACTTCCAGTGGCAACCTGTGACTTTTAGAGCTAGGCCTTCCGTTTGGGCCATAAATGCCAAAGCTTGGTCAGAAATGAGGAAAAAGGTGGCTCTACAATAACGCTCATATACTTATGACAGAGATTACAACATATATTAACCCATGTTTTAATAGAATCCTGTTGTTTCCAACCAAAAACACAGAGTTAAATAAGAGCATTACTGCAGAGGTCAGTAGAAGCCAGGATCATCCTATCAGCCAACAGGCTGGGGGCTCACATGGACAGGCTGTGTGGGACAGGCTTGAACAATTCTTGGCTTGTAGATGTGAACAGGCAGGCAACAAATGAGCTGCAAGTATGACTTTTCAAGAACTCAAAGATGCTTACAATTGTTAGTTCAGTAGAGTACACAATTATCAGACAACAACAACAACAAAAAACAAGGCATCAAGGTTATCCTTTTGAGTTATGGATGGTGCTAAAAGTCTAACAGAGCCCTTACTGGGTACTAGTAATCATAAGCAGCAAAACACATGAGACTATATAATGTTCAGTGAATTACCTGTGCACAAAGTCTTACTGTTTAATCCCCCACAACATTCGTCTTTTCAATTTTGGACCAGTGTTGTGGCCTTAGCATCTGTTCCGGCTTTAATTTAATTCCAGCTGACTTGTAGAGTAGTTAGCGAATAATGTAATTAGCTGAACAGATAAAAATAATTTTAGTGGGCAAAGCCAAGCTGCAGTGTTGCTTTCACTCATGTTTTTGGCCTGGCTGTGGTGGTCCCCACTTGTCTTGGCAGTGGCGTCACATGATGCCACCTTAATTGTTTGGTACCACATGGTTTTGTTTAGCACAAAACACACAAAAACAGTTAATTGCAGCATTGAATGGTTTAAATTGGGCATCAGGGTGCATTGCAGTTAAGTCTGGATCCTACTCCACCATGCCCACAACTGAAGTGCCCTTATGCAAGGCATTTGACCCCCAACTGCTCCTCAGGTGCAATGGATTGGCCCCTATATATGTTCACTAGGGTGTGCGTGTGTATGTGGGTGTTTCACTTTACATCGCGGTACACAAATTCCTTTGTGTGCAAGCACAGCAAACCAAATGCTTAGTAAGTTTCCACAGACAAGTAGATTATAGCAACACAGGCAGAACTTGGTGAGGATCACATAGTTGGCAGGTGCAGGCAAAAAGTGTGCTTGGTGTGGCAGGCGGGAATGGACAAGAATCACTGTAGATTTTGCTGGCACAGGTGGACATGATTAAAGGTTGAAACAGGGTCTGTATATATATTACAACAGCAGAGTTTAAGCTATCAACACGGGAGATTAATAAACGACACCTAGAGGAGTGAGGGTCAGTATGGCGGTGGATTAGATTTAGTGTGCTGAGTGAGTACATGCAGATCAAAAAGCTATATACAAGCACAGGATTTACATATGTGTAGCCATATGAAGAAGAAGATAAAGAATAAGAAGAACGTGCCAACAGATAACCATGTATTGCACATTGGAAAGCAGTGCACAGCCATACAGATGATCATATTAACCAAAGATACACTAAGTAATTACAGACATGTAGTAATCAATAGAAATCAGTAGGCCTACTCTGAGGGCTCCCCACTGGCTATTCCTCCTTCCAGGAGCCCAGACCCATTTCCCCTTAAGGGAAAATAATGAAGGGTCAGTTATAAGATCATTAAAGATCAGTCTTATTGTGACAAAGAGGTCACATGGCGTCTTCTGTAAGTATTATAGGGTCATAATACTGGTAGCACATGTCACAGCAACAACAATTTCATAACTGGTATTCCATCATGGTGTTCTAGAAATGGCATCAGAATGGGTATATGTAATATAGAATAGGGGTATATGTAATATAGAATATGGGTATGTGTAATATAGAATATGGGTATATGTAATATAGAATATGCGTATGTGTAATATAGAATATGGGTATATGTAATATAGAATATGGGTATGTGTAATATAGAATATGGGTATATGTAATATAGAATATGCGTATGTGTAATATAGAATATGGGTAAATGTAATATAGAATATGGGTATATGTGATATAGAATATGGATATATGTAATATAGAATATGGGTATATATAATATAGACTATGGGTGTATGTAATATAGAATATGGGTATATGTAATATAGAATACGGGTATGTGTAATATAGAATATGGGTGTATGTAATATAGAATATGGGTATATATAATATAGAATATGTATATATGTAATATAGAATATGTATATATGTAATATAGAATATGGGTGTATGTAATATAGAATATGGATATATGTAATATAGAATACGGGTATATGTAATATAGAATATGTATATATGTAATATAAACTATGGGTATATGTAATATAGAATATGGGTATATGTAATATAGAATATGTATATATGTAATATAAACTATGGGTATATGTAATATAGACTATGGGTATATGTAATATAGACTATGGGTGTATGTAATATAGAATATGGGTATATGTAATATAGAATATGGATATATGTAATATAGAATATGGGTATATGTAATATAGACTATGGGTGTATGTAATATAGAATATGGGTATATGTAATATAAAATATGGGTGTATGTAATATAGAATATGGGTATGTGTAATATAGGGAATATGAGTATGGTGTAATATAGAATATGGGTATATGTGATATAGAATATGGGTATATGTAATATAGACATGGGTATATGTAATATAGAATATGGGTATGTGTTATATAGAATATGGGTATATGTAATATAGAATATGGGTATGTGTTATATAGAATATGGGTGTGTGTAATATAGAATATGGGTATGTGTTATATAGAATATGGGGATATATAGAATATGGGTATATGTAATATAGAATATGGGTATATGTTATATAGAATATGGGTATATGTAATACAGAATATGAGTATGTGTAATATAGAATATGGTTATATGTTATATAGAATATGGGTATATGTAATATAGAATATGGGTGTATGTAATATAGAATATGGGTATATGTTATATAGAATATGGGTATATGTTATATAGAATATGGGTATGTGTAATATAGAATATGGGTATATGTAATATAGAATATGGGTATGTGTATTATAGAATATGGGTGTATGTATTATAGAATATGGGTATGTGTAATATAGAATATGGGTATATGTATTATAGAATATGGGTATGTGTAATATAGAATATGGGTATATGTAATATAGAATATGGGTGTATGTAATATAGAATATGGGAATATGTTATATAGACAATGGGTATATGTAATATAGAATATGGGCATATGTTATATAGAATATGGGTATATGTGATATAGAATATGGGTATATGTAATATAGAATATGGGTATGTGTGATATAGAATATGGGTATATGAACATTAGAGCTCTTAAATGGGTTGAAACCTTATAGGTAGAAAAACTAGACTGTAAAATGAGCTGGTTTTGTCTCTAACTGCACTAACCAAGCACATCGGCATTTTCTAAATGAGGTCATATGTTCACCAACTGTCATGTAACTGCATCCAGGATGTTGGGTGTAGGTCACTCAGGGACTTCATGTGTTTAGGTGAAGGGTAAATCTGTATAAAGATCTTTACAGACTTAAAGGCTTGTGACACATACGTCACTGTGGGCTCTTATGGGTTAATCAGGGTTCATCCAACACACCACACGCTCCTTGTTTTCCTGTAATCTGTGTAAGGACTTTGGCCATCCCTGAAACAACATCTGATTTTTGGTCAAATGGAACCATTAATAATTCATCAATAATATCAGGTTTCACCTCAAGCTCCCACCACCCTCATCTATCATTGAGCGTGAACCCTCAGCTAGCGCAGAGATCCACCCAGGAACCATTTTTCATAAAAGAAATATGTGCTTTGATTTCCGATTCTGTTGACGTTAAGGACTGTTCCATTACTGGATTAGCCTTGTGGTGAGGTGTGTTGTTAGGCAAGCCTGTGGATGAGGTGCAGGATCATGTCAACATTAAGGCAGTGGAATTTCATCCAACCATCAGCTATCTGATTATCCGATTCGACTCGGACGTCTTTTCCATTAAAGTCCATTACTCTGACCATTAGCTGTCATATCGCCACTGTTCTGCAGTTTTCAGGTGCTGATGTTCATTGGTCCATTCCTTCCTCTTCTCCACCACCAGTTTGGTCCTGTACCTGTTGTCCAGGGAGTAGGCTCCGCCCCCTACCCTCCATATTAGTGGTTGGTGTGGCTCAACGAATAACACCACTAGTCACTGAGCTACCACACCATGTGGGAGACTGGTGTTCGATTCCTGGTCTGGGTGACTATGCTGTGCTACACCAAATAAGAGTCCTTGGGCAAGATTCCTAACACTACACTGGCCTACCTGTAATATATCACTCCATGACAGTCTGGCATGACACCATTGCAGTCTTTGGTGATGTTGACATGGTGTTAAGGACTGTCATCGTAATGGTCTGTGTGCATGTATTCCTGCGCGGTGCAGCCGTCTGCCAATGGTGCTGGCACTAACAGGATGACTCATGGAGGGCATCACTGCTCACCGAATGTCTGCAATGGTGGCTTGTAGATCGCTCTGGATAAGAGCGTCAGCTAAATGTCGTAAATGTGAATATTAACACTCTAGGATCTGTGAACACTCCCAGAACTACACCAAAGACTCGATTTTCCTAAAAAGTGTTCTACCTCAAATTGTACAAATTGTTTCCCATCACTCCTGCTTCTTAAAAATTCCAAAAGTAGGAATTCTTCTCATAGGCAGCACTAGGTAGTTATGTCATGATACATGCTTAACAATTACAGCACCCATTTCATATGGTGGAAAGATCTGTGAGATAAGCTACTGACTTCAATCTTCATTAAAAGGTTTCCTGAACTGTTTCGCATTGGACGTACTGTAGGTCCTAGGGAAAAATGTTAAATTGGCATAACTATATCACATTATGTGGATATTCAAAATAAACTAAACGAGGTGGACAACATACCCAAACCATGTTGTATTCCTCCAGTTCCTCTCTTTAGACGTCCTCTTCAGTAAAAGTACTAAAGTGTTTACCTTCAAATGTACTAAAGTATGGACAGTAAAAGTAACATGGTTTATTATGGCTCTATTATCATTTCTGGAACACCAGGCTTCTGAACGTATGAATTGTGACAGCAAACTGTTCATCTCAGTGCTGACCATGGTGCCTCCACACACAGATTCATTGCTTGGACTCACTGAAGATGACCAGCTGCCATTCTGAGTCACTCCATGACAGTCTGGCATGACACCACTGCAGTCTTTGGCAACGTTGACATGGTGTTAAGGACTGTCATTGTAAGGTCTGCGTGCATGTAGTCTTGCGTTGTGAGGCCGTCTGCCAATGGTGCTGGGACTAACAGGATGAGGATGGAGGACATTACTGCTCACTGAATGTCTGCATTCGTGGCTGTTGGGTCAGTCAGGTACAGAGATAAGGCCCATCCTGGCTTACGTCACATGCAGGGTTGGGTGTGCAACTTGAATCATTTGCATGTCTTACAAAGTCAAACCTACCCATCGTTTTTCATTCCTGTTGGTTGATTCCCTCTGGGTGCAACTCTTCTTTTGATGAGTGTATTTGTGGTAAGGGTTTTTTAACAGAAAGAGTGCTTCCGAAGAGCTGCTGCTGTAAAAAGTGACCGATACCTTCAGAATAGAATTAGTCCCACCCACTGGAATGCAAAACGCAACTAGTAGAATTTCACTGTCGGGTTCCAGTTATACAGTATTAGTAGTTAATCTGAAATGCCAGGCCTTCAGTCCAGTTCCCGGAGTTATAACCAATGGTAGAGCTTAAATTGGACAGTTTGTCTCCCTTATGAAACGATAATATATGGCAATGTATTGGAAAATATAGTGCAATATAATAAATAATACAATGTCATATATGGGAAACAAGTGCATATATTTTGCATATATTTATATGCTTTTCATATATTGTATGTATGGTAGTATAATATATATTTACATATATATTGTAATATATTTCATTTTATATGTAATAGACATCATGTGTATTTCTCCATATGTGTTTGCATATATGATAATATATATAGTTTTATATATGTGAGAATATATACATACTGTATATGGCCACATGTATGTAATATGCAAACACATATGGAGAAATACACATGATGTCTATTACATATAAAATGAAATATATTACAATATATAAGTAAATATATATTATACTACCATACATACAATATATGAAAAGCGGCAATTCCTTATGTATTATACAATATATTGTAATATATTTATCACTATATAAATATATGCAAAATATATGCACTTGTTTCCCATATATGACATTGTATTATTTAATATGTTGCACCATATTTGACATATATTATTGTTTCATAAGGGCTCTGGGGATTTCCAAACTAAAAGAGATATGATAGACACAAAATAAATCAATCTAAATAACAGACGTCTGCCTACTGACTGTGGGTCACAGGGTGCTACATATGACACCATGGTGGGTAAAGAAATTCAATGTACTCTTAGAATTTCAGAAACCAGGCTCAGCGTTCATGGCATGGCAGCCATGAAGCTCTTTACAGGTCAAGCCAGAGGTTTTAGAGGATGTTAGACTAGTCATTAACATTCTGTAGTGTCCAGATAAGGCTTTTGATCACAGCAGGAGGGCGGACAGTCCATGCAAATGACTCGCAAGTGTTCAAACCGGTCCACCATAGATAGATAAATAGATAGGTAGATACAAACTTGAAAAGCAAGCTCGGGGCAACACTTCTCTTGAAGCTGATCCATAAGATGTTATTCACTGTCATAGGTTGTCTTGACTAATTAGGTTCAGTAATCCATCCCATGCAGCTGGAATATTCTCACACAGTTCCTGCAGATTTTGCGGTAGGGGTGGAGGTGGAGGGACACCAGGCCTTCTGGACGTGTAACATGTGACAACAAACGGCGTTGACCACAGGCCCTCACACACAGGTTCGTTTGGTTGTCTCCTCCAAGACAAAAGCAGGACTCGTTAATGAAGATGCCCCGCTGCCATTTTGAGACACTCCATTACAGTCTGGCACGACACCACTGCGGTCTGTGATGATGTTGATGGGGTGTTAAGGGTACTCGTTGTAACAGTCTGGGCACATGTAGCCTCGCCAATGTGGCTTTGCATATATACACACACACATATACACTGTCTATTACAGTCGTGCTTCCTCCACAAGTGGGAGTGGTTAGGCTGCTTAACGGCATGGTCAAGTCCATGTAATGTATCTTGGACAACAGTGTAAGGCAGGGGAGATGAACGGATACAAATGCTGATCCTCTTTTATTGAAGTTTTGAGTTAACAACAGAAGGAGACAGGGTACAAGCAGGCACGTTGAGCAAAAGAGGGTCCCTGATAAACAATACAGCACACACATGCATACAGGAACTAAACCAGAATACATAGGGGGAGGAGAGACAACCTAGACATGGGTTGGGAGAGTGGCAAGAGTGCAGGGACAGGGAGGAGCTATAGTCCAACACATATAAAGGCACCTGAGTGAGGGATTAATAAAGAAAGAAGCAGGCGGGAGGCAAAATGTGTCCAACTGCCAATATCTAATATCGGGTCAGCAGCAATCGGGTTGCCAGACACTGACCAATTATGAATGGGGTGGATAAGAATCAAAAATCAGATGTACTGTGAAAATAATAGGTTCCTAAAAGTTTGATTTGCCCCACCAGAAAGAGGTACCCAACCCCTTCCCCCACCATATCCCACCCCCATTAACAAATAAACACATTTTAATTTAATAACTAACTTACTGAATTCTTATTTTCATCTGAGCATTGTAATTCTGAACATACAGGATAGTCTAAAGTCATAAAGTGCATTCTTCTTCACCTATCTTCTTTAATTGCATGTTGTTTTGTTTTTTGGCCTTCAGCTCACCACAAACATCGTTCCTAAGCCTCCCCCCGCCCCAAGAGAAGTAGTTTGAGCCCCCCCAGTGGAGTTTCTTGAACCCTGAAAGAAAATAATGTTCTTCACGCTTGCACATCTCATTCCCAGAATTGGTTTTCAAAGAACCATCCACTGGAGGCTTTCTTACGGGAGCCAAAATAACCCTCATAAAGAGTCTGGATAGATCCTTTGTGTTTCTTCGAAACTAGCTGGTGGTTTTTGAAAGAACGCAACAGCAAAACAAAACAGAAACATGCCATGTGCATGGACCACCCGTCCCCCCTACTGCGATGAAAAGCCTCGCTCGCTCATATATTTTAATGAAGGTTCCTATCTCAACCTGCCCATATTGGAACAACGGAATATATCTCGGGCTTTAAAAGACCCACCTGCTACATTTACCTTGCATTTTGTTTCCCTGGGGGCCACTTATAATATTGAGGGGTTTTATGTACCAAAAACATCGTAATTAATTTCTTACTTGGCCAAGTTCCACCCTGCAGCCTTCATCCCCTAGAATTAAACACTTGTAAATGTCAGCTGTTCTGTTTGGCTGCTGTGTTGTCTCTCTCTCTCTATATATATATATATATACATACACTCAAAAGGAATCAGGCGACAGGAATGAAACTTGGTGGGTAGGTTTGACATTGGGCGACATGCAAATGATTTAAATTTCACACTCAGTTGCGCATGTGGCGTAAGCAAGGACGGGCCTTATCACTGTACCTGACTGACCCAACAGCCACAATTGTGGCCATTCAGTGAGCAGTGATGTCCTCCATGAGTCAACCTGTTAGTGCCAGCACCATTGGCAGATTACATTACATTACATTTACAGCATTTAGCTGACGCTCTTATCCAGAACGACTTACAAGGTAATCATATTACAAGTACAAGGCAAGATGGTTGCACGAAGCAGGACTACATGCACGCAGACCATTATGACGACTGTCCTTAACACCACGCCAACATCACCAAAGACAGCAATGGTGTTGTGTCATGGAGTGACTCAGAATGGCAGCTGGTCGTCTTCAGTGACGAGTCCCGCTGTTGTCTTGGCATAGCTGACTAACTAATTTGTGTGTGGAGCCAAGATGAACCATTGCTGCCATACATCCAAGAAGGCCTGGTGTCACTTCACCTCCACCCCTCCTGCATAATCTGCTGGAACTATGTGAGAATATATAAGATGCATGGGATGGATTATCACAGGACACCGTTAGGAACCTCTACAGCTCCATCCCAAGACATTTAGCATGTTAGCAAGCTTGGCGGCTCAACGCCATACTGAGTGACACTACTTCTGTATGTGTAGCTCAATAGATGTATGCCCATATGAATGAAAAAGTTAAGACTGAAATAGTTTCCATAATTTCAGAGTGAGTGGGTGGAGCTAAACTGCTGTGGGAGGAATAGGTGGATATATGTAGATGCCAAGGGGGTACAATGATTCATAAACCTCATCATTTGATTGATTACAATACGGTTTTGTCTTGATAGAAATATAACGTTAGATACCACATAAATAAGGAGTGAACATGGAGGTTATCTTAGTGTGATAATGCCGCCATTTTCAGTTTGTTAGAAGATACAAATTGTGTCCTGGTGTAATGCTAACCTCAAGCTAACATACTGATCACGATACGACAACATTACGATACAATACCATTGGGGCTGAAATGATTATTTGATTATTGTTACAAAAAACAATTGGTTGATAGATAAATTGATTGATTGGTACTAATGGGCACAAAGTGTGTGTTTGCCCCCAAGAGACAGCGCCTCCTGTCAGAGGCAATGCACTGGAGATCCCTGGGGGAACGTACAAATACGTCATGCGGCCTCGACGTTCCAGCTGATAGAATAGACAGTAAACTAAAAAACCACTCAGGCCTACCGCAGTATGAAATCTGTGGCCGCTGACCTGATGTGATATGTTTGAAGTGAGACCCTTTTGAGACTCCTTTCTCCTTTTGATCTTCTACAGGCCGACACAAAGGGTCTCTTTCACTTGGACCCTATTTATAAAACCATATAACCCCCGAACACTGTTACACCACCTCCACCAGTCTGAACATTTAATACAAAGGCAGGTTGGATCCATGGATTCATGCCACTGGCACCAACGTCTGCACAGACTAGTCAATCTGATGGTAACTTGGCGCTGATCATGTGATTATGACGCGTGGAGGCCTCGGATAACAGAACAGGTGAGAGGCTTGGTGATTTTGGAGTCATCAAAGGGCTTGCCATACTCTACTGAGCTGTGGAGTTTGGCTTCATTCTAACATTCCTTGGTAGTGTTTATAGTATGTCCCTGGACCTCCACTGCAATGAGAAGCATATAAAGTTGAATGAAGTTACCGGATCCATATCTCGACTAACTTGAAGGCTAGCAATGCAAACTGAGCTTGTTGCAAAGAGCATGCCACACTATACTTGTGGAGTTTGACTTTATTTTAGAATTTTAAGGTCACCCGTTGCATAATATTTACTTCTCCTGGGGTTGTGTTCATGATGTCAGTTGTTAACGGTAACTCAACTTTTTGTTGCAAGGTGCTGGAACCTATGCTAGCGCTCACTGAATGGAAACCGGGAAACACTCTGGACAGGCCCACAGTTTATAGCAGCACAACATAACTGTCGACTTTAAAAAAGTGAAGCCATGCAAACCCTACCAACCCTTATCAATCCTCAACAGTTTTGGCCTACTGCAACCAAACGTCTTGGCTGACGTAAGTGAAGCTCGATGTGGCCTTCTGCTGTTGTAGCCCAGTGAGTTACTGAAGCCTTTCTTTCAGTTTAAGCCAGTATGACCATTCTCGGCTGACCTCTCATCAATAAGGTGTTTTCATTATGCCGCTCACTGAATATTTTACCTTAAGTCCACTATTCTGAGTCATCTAAGATGGTGGTGTATCTAAGAAAGTGCACTGAGTGTTATTCGAGACCACTATTTGCAACCGGTCAGGTCAGATTTGTGTGTCCAGGCATTACCCACCTATCGGCATAGGTTGCTCTGGAGATGACGTAGGCATTTCCCCACTTTTTGGCGCTCCTCTTGAATCCCAGCTCACGTCTGTCACTCTGGATTTGAGATCATCTTCGTTGTTCGGCACAAATTGAATGGCACACAGGACCTATCAAAATCCCATTTGAGGGTCCAGAGCATCTACATTTACATTTAATTTACATTTAGCTGACGCTCTTATCCAGAGCGACTTACAAGGTATGTCATATTACAGGTGTTAGGAGTCTTGCCCAAGGACTCTTATTGGTGTAGCACAGCGTAGTCACCCAGACTGGGATTCGAACCCAAGTCTCCCACATGTAGTGGTGGATCCCTGGTGGGTATTGGTGTTATCCACTGAGCTACACCAACCACCAGAGAGCAAAATCGTGGCCCACATTCCTGTTTTTCATTTGGCCCACTTCCTGCACAGATTGACAGCACTTAGGTAAACCGCTCCTGGTTGCAAGATGTTACTCATCAGATTAGGGCCATATGTCAGACAAGAGTAGGCAGCTCTACTGTATCTGTGCCAGAAGTGGTCCAGATTTATTTTAGAACACATGGATCATATGAGTCAGATGATGTGGGCCACTTTGGCTTATCCGTAGTGTGCCACTCGGCCACAGTGTGCCACAGTGCCAGAAGTGGACTAAATCTGTTTTGGAACATGTGGGTCATATGAGTTTTATGAATATGTGGGCCACTTGTATGTCTTATATACTGTTTGCCAGTAGGCAGCACTGCCGTATCTGTGCCAGAAATTGACCAGATCTCTTATGAAACAAGTGAGTTTTTATATATGTGGGCCACTTTTAGCTCACTAAAAAGTGAACCAGGTCTGTTTTTGGACAGGTGGACCAAATGTTTAAATAAATGGGCCACCTTTGGCCACACTGCATACTCCCACGACCAACAGTGCCGTATCTGAGGTTATCAAAATCAATTGGAATCGCATTTCAAGCAACCTTCAAATACGGTTTAGATGCGATTTGGAAAAATCGGATTTCATTTAGTTTTCACTGTCCAGACCTACTGATTTGGGCTGGCAGTCTGAACATAGCTCAATGTCTACTCATTGGCGTTCACAACCAAGAGACAGGGCTTCCTGTCAGGAGCAATGCACCGGAGATATCAGAGGGAACGTACATCTTACAAATAAGTCTGTGGCCTCTACGCTCCTGCAGAGAGAATGGACAGCAGATTGAAAAAACACTCAGGCCTACCGTGATATGAAATCTTCTGTGGCTGTTGACCTGATGTGATATGTTTGAGGTGAGAGCCTCTTGAGACTCCTTTTGATCTTCTACAAGCTGCAGGCTGACACAAAAGCCAACCTCGTCTCTTTCACTTGTACAATTCTAATAGCGACATATACTGGCTGTCTTATATTTGACCTGTACTGTGCAGCTTTTGGCTGGATACTGGAAATACACACAAGATTTTATTATTATTATTTATTTTTAATGTGAGAGCGTTTATTATTGTTACCTATTGTGTGAATACAGCGATAGCACATTCATCTTCTATTTCCTCAAATAGCATTTACCCGAATAGTTGCTGGTACATCATTTAACTCCTCATTCCCGTTCAAATGACCACTTCCTCCACGACTAATGTTCCCCACAAAGCAAAAGTATAATTGGATTTGGAGGCAGTAGGCGAAAAAAGGGGTTTGTTCTGTAACGTGAATAATTCCCTTATCAGCAAAGGCATTAGGTTAATAGAGATGAGGCTGGCAAATCTCAGAACGTCATGCGGAAGTCATGTACATTTCTAATACCGAATGTAATTTTTTCTCTTAATGTCAAGCCCAGCAATTTGCCTCCCTTTGGAGCCTGTTGTGTTCTGCTTACGGACCCGAATATCAATAACTGCGCGACACGTTTTGCACAGCTTGCTGTACAGTTTGCCGTGCTACATGCAATGCTTGTCATATTTCTTAGCGTTTTAGCAAATGTAAGATATTTGCCAAATTAAGTGATGAAAGTAGCCTTTAAAGATTGCTAACCTTAGGCAATACTGATGATGAGTAAAAGATGCAAGGTGTACTGTATGTTGTTCCTTTCTGTGGCACTGCAATTAATCCTGACTCGTACCTACATGAACATATAGCCTTGGCAGACAGGCTTGTGCCAGGCCCCTTTTTTTAATAACTAACTATATAAAACTTAATGTGTGATTATGCCCAACGGCCAAGTCTGACCGCAGAGCTGCTCTTAGCAACACAGTAGTGGACACAGTTCACAGTCCACTGGGAATGAAAAAGATGGTAAAGCTTAACATGACTTCTTTTTATGGTTAAAGTCTTTCCTTCCAGTTAAAACAGCCAATCAGCTTGCAGGTAGGAACATGTTTTTGTGGGTTAGTTTAGCCCAGTCCTTCTGAAACATTAGCACTTAGCTGAGTTTGAGTGGAAATACAAGGTAGGTGTTTCTAATAAAGTGGCCAGTGAGTAGAAGTACAAGGTAGGTGTTTCTAATAAAGTGGCCAGTCAGTGGAAGTACACGGTAGGTGTTTCTAATAAAGTGGCCAGTCAGTGGAAGTACACGGTAGGTGTTTCTAATAAAGTGGCCAGTGAGTGAAAGTACAAGGGAGGTGTTTCTAATAAAGTGGCCAGTGAGTGGAAATACAAGGTAGGTGTTTCTAATAAAGTGGCTGGTGTATGGACATACAAGGGAGGTGTTTCTAATAAAGTGGCCAGTAAGTGGAAGTACAAGATAGGTGTTTCTAATAAAGTGGCCATTGAGTGGAAGTACAAGGTAGGTGTTTCTAATAAAGTGGCCATTGAGTGGAAGTACAAGGCAGGTGTTTCTAATAAAGTGGCCAGTGAGTGAAAGTACAAGGCAGGTGTTTCTAATAAAGTGGTCAGTGAGTGAAAGTACAAGGCAGGTGTTTCTAATAAAGTGGCCAGTGAGTGAAAGTACAAGGCAGGTGTTTCTAATAAAGTGGCCAGTGAGTGGAAGTACAAGTTAGGTGTTTCTAATAAAGTGGCCGGTGTATGGACATACAAGGCAGGTGTTTCTAATAAAGTGGCCAGTGAGTGAAAATACAAGGGAGGTGTTTCTAATAAAGTGGCCAGTGAGTGGAGGTACAAGGCAGGTGCTTCTAATATAGTGGCGAGAGAGTGGAAGTACAAGGTAGGTGTTTCTAATAAAGTGGCCAGTGAGTGGAAATACAAGGTAGGTGTTTCTGATAAAGTGGCCAGTGAGTGTAAATACAAGTTCAGTGTTTCTGATAAAGTGGCCGGTTAGTGTGTAGTGTGTGCAGTCACACTTTGTTTGATTTAGTAGCTGGTAATGTGCCTGGAATATATTTATCCAGATGCTGTGAAGGTTACTAAGGATGAGCTTAATTGCACGACTGCAGCTCAACCAAATTCCAACGGCTAAGCAGAAAACAAGTATTGAGCGCGTTCTGACAAAACCTGTGCTAGTTTTCATTTCATCAGATAAGCGGCTAGAATGATTGGAGATTTAAACTGCCGTTAGTTTCCAGAAGCAATCACGCGGCGTGCCCGTGCAAAGTTCAGCACAAAAAAGCATCTCGGCATCTGAGGAGTCTCGGAATAATTACCGAGGGAATCTGTATGCGTGATGGCTTTCTGCAGCCTGGTGCCGAATAGAGAAGGAGTAAAGATTCCCCCCTTTAATGCTTTCATTTATTCCCCTTTATATATCTTAAAGAACAATTAATCTCTTGGCTTAGCACGTGAGTACAAAGCAATCTGAAACGATTTTGTGATTAGGCTCCCGCCCTCAGATGGTTGCTCTTTCATAAAGGCCAGTTAACTCAGAGGGGGGAAAAAGAAGCAAGTGCATGTGAATCGCAGCAATAATTTGCAGTCTCTCTCAATTTCTTCCTCTCTCTGTGTTCACCGAGTCATGAAAAGCCTGGAACAGACAGAAAATATGACATAATAATATCTGGCAAGCATTAGCGCGCCTGCACTACATGTAGGAGTGCAGTCAGGCGGCCGCAGGTTCCGCATGGAAAAAAAGAGAGACCCAAACTGTCAGGGAATGTCTGGGATCTCGGCTGAGGAGTAGAAAACATAGCTTCATGATTGAGGAGAACGAGACATTTGCATCTACAGAATGTTCCCTGGGGGCCTGAGAGTTCTGAACGAGAAAGACGAGGGTGGGAAAGGCCTGGCATCTCTCAGATCTGGAGGGAAAAGTTAAGGAAGGTCCGTAACGGGAAGTAGATTGCACCATGGCTGTAATGAAGGACCTGTTCTTTAAGACATCAGGACGTGAATAGGAAAGGGTGAGGGCTGTTCCTGACTAAGACATTTCTGAGTTGACCTTTTGGTCCAACCATGGACCAGTTTAAGCTTCCTGCCTGTGTCTGCTGGTACATGAAACCACATTCCTCATGCAAAAAATAGCTGCACAAATAGCTGCACCCAGAAGGAAACCACCTGACAGGAATGAACGTGGTGGATAGGTTGGACATAGTGAGACATCTGAATGATTGAAGTTTCACACTCGGGACTGGACAGGCCTTATTGCTGCACCTGACCGAACAACAGCCATGACTGAGGACATTCAGTAAGCAGTGATGTCCTCCGTGCGTCATCCTGTTAGCGTCAGCAACATTGCCTGATTCAGGCTGTCATGCCGACTGCCCTTAGCACCATGTCAACACCGCCAAAGACTGCAATGGTTTGGTGCTAGACAGTCGAGGAATGACTCCTTAGTTGTGGTGGAGACCAAGGATGAACGGTTTGTTGTCAGGCGTCCCACGTCCAGAGGGCCTGGTGTCACTCCACCATCACCCCCACCACATAATCTGCAGGACCTGTGAATAGATTATCACAGGACACCATTGGAAACCTCTAGAACTCCATTGTGAAGACGTTAAAACCTGTGAAGAGGATTTTGGGTTTACGTTTGACTTGCTGGTAAGGTCTGCAAGGGTGAGTTGACCAATAAGATGAACAAGACTGAAAGTAGAGGGCATGGACAAGTGGTTTATTTACACGATGTGGAAAAACAGAAAACAAAAACTGTACAAAACAGAAAATAAAGTATTTACAATATATGCTAAGTGTCAGGCAAAAAATGGGGGGTAGCTACGAGGCCGTGTATCCACTCCCTTTATAACTTCCTCCATACACTTACTTTAAACACTACCAGCAGCTAGTGTTTTGTGACAAATGGCATCATAAGGGGAAGAAGCCCTCTCCTATTTGGAAACCCCTGGGTTTTCAATCCGAAAGCCCCGCCTTCTGAGATCCCATTCCCCAACATGGGGTTACAACGGTGTGGTGTCACACAAAATTTAAATGACAGCGCTAAATATAAACAACCTAGGTTAAACCATTTACCGGTATATACATCGACTGGGCCCATTAACACATCACAACTGCATCATCTCTTTTCTCCCACAGGATATTAGATGAGGGATAGACCTCCCCTTTCTTCCCATCAATGGATAAGGTACATCGGTCTCCCTGCTGTCCCCCTATTACCAATTCTCCCTTCACAGGCAGACATGGGTAAGTACACCTATACATACACTCATATTTAATAGTACAAGGGATGGCATTCACTGGTGATGGGGTAGACCTTGCCTTACCAAATTACATCCATGCAGAGACATTTGGCATGTTGTGTTAGCCAACATAGCGGCCAATGCCATACTGAGAGACACTGCTTCTGTATGTGTAGCTCAATAAACATTACCCATATCAGTTTAAATGTATCATCATTTGGCACATGCCTATGCCAAACCCACCTTTGGTTTTTGTTACTCATCTGACCATAGAACATGGTCCCTCTATAAGTTTCACTGTCTGACAGCTTGAGTTTGTTGTTCCTTGACATCAGATGCTTTGTTCTGCCAACCCTCCCAAACATCTCATGGCGTCTGATTGTAGTTTGAGACATGTTCTGAGTCCTAATTAAGATCTTTGCTTGAATGCTTGGCAACTTAAACCATCTTCCTGACAGTGTGCAAACTCAATGTAGACATGCGTCCTCATCTCAAAAGATTCTCATCATCTCCAGTAGCTTGGAGGAAACAGGCATCCAGACTGTTTAACTAGTCATTTCCTGATTTGTGCAGCTCAATAACTTTGTCGTGCTTCATTACTGCATCCTCTTGTCTTTCTCATATGATGGATGACTATACCCAATGAAGCAGGAAGTCATGGCTGACCATTTAAGTGTTCCTAGTCGGTCAGTTTAACAATCTCTGGGAATATACACTGCCCGGACAGAATAAGGATTGCCACTTGGATTTAAATAAGGAAACACTAAAGAGCCTTTGAGTCTGGATAGCTACTGTAATGGGTAATATGTTTCGGCTTGCAACAATTCCTTTAACCCTAACTCATGCAGTTAGCTATAGGAAAAGGTCATGTGGTCTGATGAGACTGACCCTATTCCGGAGCGATGGGTCTTTCAGGTTAAGTAGGAAAGAGTACTGTACAAGACTCTGGAGGCAGTGTTATGGCCTGGCATTGCTTCAGTTGGTCAGGTCAAGGCTCAGAATGAGAAATTCATGGGGCTCTGATTGTGAGACAGTGGTTCGGGGAGCATGAGGAATATTTGTTTCATACACCAACTGGTCCCCACAGAGTCCTGACACTAACCCCAGTGAAAGTCTTTAGGAAGTGCTGAAGAATTACTTTCCCATCATCGATACAAAATCTTGGCCAAAAGTTCATGTGACTCTGGGCTGAAATAAATGTTGTGATGTGATGTTATTGATTGTGCTGGAGGTTTAGCATATGAGATTAGCTAAATATATTCAGCATTGCAGAACAACTGATGTACCTGATCGTTTCAATAGTGATGCCAATGATTTTTGAAGGCTACATGGACATCTTGTCTTGACATGTACAAGCAAATTTACTGGATGGAAGTTCATAATGATGAAAGAAAGACCTCAGGCATTCTATACTGAACTATGGAACTCAGTCAGAACCTTAACACACACCTTAAAAAATAAGCCCTGAACTGAAAGAGGTTTCCAAAAACTCTGGTGAAGTCTGGTAATGTCCATAAATACATAGATAGATCCTTTATTGATCCCGAAGGAAATTTAGCAGCCAGTATCAGTTTCACAATACAGCACAGTAAGGGTTGTACAGTTATTGGGAGTTACTATATGTAAAGGGTTGGGGGACCAAATGCATACTCCTGCATCGTTTGATGGATGAAACTCAACACGACCAGAGCTAAAAGAAAAGTCAGGTTTACTGTGAGAACAGGTAGGTAGGCTCATCAGCAAAACCAGGACAAAGGTACTAAAGGGGGAAAGACAGAATCAGAACCCAAAACACAGGCTAGAGTCAAAAACCAGACAGAGCAAATAAACAAGCCACCAAGCTGAAAGGGAAAACCAGAGACACTAACCAAAGATCAAAAACTGATCAAACCCAGAATGCAGACATTGAAAGACAACGCTCACCACAGACCACAGCCAACAGATGGCCACCAATGCTCAGCACAGACCACAGCCAACAGACGGCCACCAATGCTCAGCACAGACCACAGCCAACAGACGGCCACCAATGCTCACCACAGGCTACAGCCAACAGTCAGCCACCAATGCTCAGCACAGACTACAGCCAACAGACGGCCACCAACGTTTATCCCAGACTACAGCTTACAGACGGCCACTAATACTTAGCACATACCACAGTCAATAGACAGCCACCAATGCGCAGCACAGACCATAGCCAACAGACGGCCACCAACGCTCACCACAGACTACAACCAACAGTCAGCCACCAATGCTCAGCACAGACCACAGCCAACAGTCAGTCACCAATGCTCAGCACAGACTACAGCCAACAGACGGCCACCAACGCTCACCACAGACTACAGCCAACAGACGGCCACCAATACTTAGCACAGACTACAGCCAACAGACAGCCACCAATGCTCAGCACAGACTACAACCAACAGTCAGCCACCAATGCTCAGCACAGACTACAGCCAACAGACGGCCACCAATACTTAGCACAGACTACAGCCAACAGACAGCCACCAATGCTCACCACAGACTACAACCAACAGTCAGCCACCAATGCTCAGTACAGACCACAGCCAACAGACGGCCACCAATGCTCAGCACAGACTATAGCCAACAGACGGCCACCAACGCTCACCACAGACTACAGCCAACAGACGGCCACCAATGCTCAGCACAGACCACAGCCAACAGACGGCCACCAATGCTCAGCACAGACCACAGCCAACAGACGGCCACCAATGCTCAGCACAGACCACAGCCAACAGACGGCCACCAACGCTCACTACAGCCAACAGTCAGCCACCAATGCTCAGCACAGACTACAGCCAACAGTCAGCCACCAATGCTCAGCACAGACCACAGCCAACAGACGGCCACCAATGCTCACCACAGACTACAGCCAACAGTCAGCCACCAATGCTCAGCACAGACCACAGCCAACAGACGGCCACCAACGCTCAGCACAGACCACAGCCAACAGACGGCCACCAATGCTCAGCACAGACCACAGCCAACAGACGGCCACCAACGCTCAGCACAGACCACAGCCAACCGCCAGGCAACAACGCTCAGCACAGACCACAGCCAACAGACGGCCACCAATGCTTACCACAGACTACAGCCAACCGTCAAGCAGCAACGCTCACCACAGACTACAGCAAAAAGACGGCCACCAATGCTCTAACGGTTTCCATGGGCTGAGCGTCAGCCTGGTGTATCTTAAGGCTAAGCCAGCTAGGATTTGAGATTGCAGCGTTTGCTTCGTATCCTCAACACAGACTACAGCCAACAGTCAGCCACCAGTGATCACCCCATACTAGAGCCAACAGTTGACCACCAATGCTCACAAGCTTGGTCTCTTGGCCTTGCGGTTAGCCAACTTTCCTTTTTGCTTTTCGTTTTGATATCTAAGGCAAATAATAGTGATTATAACCAAAACCGGCATGTGTTGGTTTTTCTTATTTGGGTGCTGTCTCCACACACACTCAAAAAAAAAAAAAAAACTACTTGAGAGCTTTCCTCATGCTCAACGATGCAGAAAAACTGTGCCTGAGAGCTAAACCTGCCTCACTGTGGAACAATCTGAATGATTGTACAGAACGTAAAAATTAAAAGCTCTTAAAAGCTGCTTCCATTTTTTTCACAGTTAAAATGTATCACATGTTTGACTTATTTCTTGATATATAGAATATTCTTTCTAAAAGTTATTGTATTGTAGAGACCACTACTGGGAGCATGCACCCTCCAAAACAGGGACTAAATGTTGTTTAAATCGTTGCCTGTTAGTTAACAGTAAGTGCATGTGTTTAATAGATTTAGGTGGAGGTATCAGTGTGTTTTGGGTGGAGGAGGGGGCATCATCATGGTCAAGCACACAGCTAAAGGGGATCTCCCCCTGTTCGGTCACATGTATCTATCCGCTGGTGTTAATAAATGAGTGCTTCTTGCAACAGAATGATGGCCTCCCTCATGCAACAGTGGTGTCAGAAGTGGGATAGTGCCCCCCCCCCCTTCAGTGGTCTAGGATAGTGCTTTAGGAATCTTTTAGGTGTGAGAGAAGCAGTGCAGGTCAAAAGACTATGAAGATGGAAACAGTGCTGCAATTGTCCATTGGAAAGATGGCACTACCAGCACAACATCGGGTCGGTGTGAGGAGCCTCTTGGCTGGAGCTGGCATGATGAGGCTCCATGGCAGTACCACTGAGATAGAGAGCAGAAAAGGTGAAACTGTTAAAGGCTTCACCATGGCAGCACCACAGTGAACAATGGAGCAGTTGGTGAGCTGGCACTGTGAACAGAGAGGACACTGTGTCAGGCTATGGGTCCAGCTCATTACGCTCGCCATTACAGGTTCGTCAGTATCTCTACTGGAACCAGCTGACACACCAAGGGAAGCACACACGACTGGATGATGACCATTATTCAACTCAGGTCAGTCATCAGCAGCCGAGGTGAAGCACATTGTGGCAATCTGCCACATGCATGAGGTGCTGAGGCGTGGTGCTGAGGAAGGACTGGAAGTGCCTGGTGTTGAGGAGAGGATGACCTATGGTTTCTGCTGCCCAGGAACTTGGTCAAAGCTGGCAGATCAAGGGGGACCAGTTGACCTCAGAGGGAAGGCTGTGTGCAACCTGCGACTGGCTGGCACCCGCTTCTAGAAGGAGGAGCTCATGAGGAGCACCATGGGAGGAAGCGTATGACCAGTGGTAAAAATCCCAGTCTTACAGGAAATTCAGAATCATGCCAGGGACGGCATCCACCAAATCTGGCTCAACTGTGCAGGTCTTTGGTGCAAGGGTAGCTGAACATGCAAGTAGCCAACATCCAGAAACCTGTACAGTTCATGATCCATCCTAGATTTTAAGGGGAACCCGTCGCTGGTATTAACACCATTTACTGTCTGTTTGTGTATGTTTGCCTGGGTATGCATATACAAGTGAGCTAGAGAGACAGGGAAGCGAGAGAAGGTGAGAACGACAAGAGAGAGAAAATGGGGTTTTCAACACATCTGTTCTTTTTCAGTCTTGAGAAGAGTAGTGAGTAAACAGCAGTAATTAGTGGGATTTTGCTACGCGGGAAACGCTTAGCAGTGAAGGTGTGCCGGTCCGCAGTGGGCTTTTCTTCACCAAAACAAAACAATGCCCACTTTATTCTGTGGAAGATTCCGACAACAGCACTAACATGTCAATTGGGGGAAAGGGGGAAAAGCCGAATAGTTGATCCTGTTGTTTTTGTAAAGTATATCTTTAGGTCCTTGAAACTTTGCTGAAAACCGTTGCCCTGTTTGCTGCATCAGCATCCCTTGGTAGCCCCATGCGGTGTGAGTTCCTGTCTTGTGGCTGCAGGCGCTCTATATAGGCCGAGTGCATGTATCTGTAGGCCTTGGTGTGGTATGACTCACACCGGTGCCTTTGCTTTGACACGGTGCATTTGTACATTACCCTGGGGCAATGCCCAACAAAGAGAATGAGCAGAATCAAACCCAGGTACACCCAGCAGGAGGGAAATAAAGCATGAGTGGAAAAGCAACTCAGGCTCCTCGGTCGAACGAGAGCCTTTGACATCGGGTTCCATGTAATTTCCTTTCTTTCAACAACCCTTACTTCGCGTGTCCCTCACCGGAATTGGCAAAAATCTCCTGCAACTTCAAAGCATAAAAGAGTAATGGTAAAGCTGGCCGGAGTGTCCAGACCAGTCAAAAGATGATGACCCCCGCTGTATCCGCTTTCAATATTAACTTACAATCTGTCTGTGAACTCGGCCCATGTGTTTAATCAGACAAGAAAGGCCCGAATATTGAGGATGAAAGGCACGATTCCTTTTCCATCTGCACTCAAAAAGAGCACTTCCTTCCCCTTGAGGTGAGCCTGTGGCACACACACCAGAAGCTCCTGTTTAAGCTTCAAAAGTTTCACGCCGCGTACCTCCTCTAAGCATCTTGCCTAATTGATGTCATGGACCCTTTCCTGACTAAACAATCAGAACATCATTAAGTTGGGCTGCGAGCTAAAATCACTATCACATGGATCTTTAACTAGCTAAAGACAAAGTAATGGAGATTTTCCAGAACGTGGAGTATAAAGTCTCTGTGGTCATCTTCATTTCACCCCGGCCCTACTGGGTTTAGGTTTCTTAAAGGAACCTTACACAGGAAATCCTACTCATTCTGCCTTCAAGGTACCCAACACAGCGAATCCTACTCATTCTGCCTTCAAGGTACCTAAAACAGCAAATCCTACTAATTATGCCTTCAAGGTAACTAACACAGCGAATCCTACTAATTATGCCTTCAAGGTAACTAACACAGCGAATCCTACTAATTATGCCTTCAAGGTAACTAACACAGCAAATCCTACTCATTCTGCCTTCAAGGTAACTAACACAGCGAATCCTACTCATTCTGCCTTCAAGGTACCTAACACAGGGAATCCTACTCATTCTGCCTAAAAGAAAAATCAACTCTAACTCATTTCTGCCTCTCACCTAACACAGCAAATCCTACCTTACGCACTCAGTCTGCCTTCACCCCCGGTCCTGCCTTCAAGGAACCTAACACAGCAAATCCTACTCATTCTGTCTTCAAGGAACCTAACACAGCGAATCCTACTCATTCTGCCTAAAAGATACTTAACACAGCAAATCCTACTCATTCTGCCTTCAAGGTACCTAACACAGTGAGTCCTACTCATTCTGACTTCAAGGCACCTAACACAGCGAATCCTACTCATTCTCCCTTAAAGGCACCTAACACAGCAATTCCTACTCATTCTGTCTTCAAGGTACCTAACACAGCAAATCCTACTAATTATGCCTTCAAGGTACCTAACACAGCGAATCCTACTCATTCTGCCTTCAAGGTACCTAACACAGCAAATCCTACTCATTCTGCCTTCAAGGTACCTAACACAGCAAATCCTACTCATTCTGCCTTCAAGGTACCTAACACAGCGAATCCTACTCATTCTGCCTTCAAGGTACCTAACACAGCGAATCCTACTCATTCTGCACTCAAGCGAGCACCCTGTCAACACTTCAAGGTACCTAACACAGCAAATCCTACTCATTCTGCCTTCAAGTTACCTAACACAGCGAATCCTACTCATTCTGCCTTCAAGGTACCTAACACAGCAAATCCTACTCATTCTGCCTTCAAGGTACCTAACACAGCAAATCCTACTCATTCTGCCTTCAAGGTACCTAACACAGCGAATCCTACTCATTCTGCCTTCAAGATACCTAACACAGCAAATCCTACTCATTCTGCCTTCAAGGTACCTAACACAGCGAATCCTACTCATTCTGTCTTCAAGGTGCCTAACACAGGAAATCCTACTCATTCTGCCTTCAAGAAACCTAACACAGCAAATCCTACTCATTCTGCGTTCAAGGTACCTAACACAGCGAATACCTAAAGGTACCTAACACAGCGAATCCTACTCATTCTGCCTTCAAGGTACCTAACACAGGAAATCCTACTCATTCTGCCTTCAAGGTACCTAACACAGCAAATCCTACTTATTCTGGCTTCAAGAAACCTAACACAGGAAATTCTACGCATTCTGCTTTCAAGGTACCTAACACAGCAAATCCTACTCATTCTGCCTTCAAGGTACCTAACACAGCAAATCCTACTCATTCTGCCTTCAAGTTACCTAACACAGCAAATCCTACTCATTCTGCCTTCAAGGTACCTAACACAGCGAATCCTACTCATTCTGCCTTCAAGGTACCTAACACAGGGAATCCTACTCATTCTGCTTAAAAGATACCTAACACAGCAAATCCTACTCATTCTGTCTTCAAGGTACCTAACACAGCGAATCCTACTCATTTTGCCTTCAAGGTACCTAACAAAGCACATCCTACTTATTCTGGCTTCAAGAAACCTAACACAGCAAATCCTACGCATTCTGCCTTCAAGGTACCTAACACAGCAAATCCTACTAATTATGCCTTCAAGGTACCTAACACAGCGAATCCTACTCATTCTGCCTTCAAGATACCTAACACAGCAAATCCTACTCATTCTGCCTTCAAGGTACCTAACACAGCGAATCCTACTCATTCTGTCTTCAAGGTGCCTAACACAGGAAATCCTACTCATTCTGCCTTCAAGAAACCTAACACAGCGAATCCTACTCATTCTGCCTTCAAGGTACCTAACACAGCGAATCCTACTTAATCTGCCTTCAAGGTACCTAACACAGGAAATCCTACTCATTCTGCCTTCAAGGTACCTAACACAGCAAATCCTACTTATTCTGGCTTCAAGAAACCTAACACTTAAAATCTTACGCATTCTGCTTTCAAGGTACCTAACACAGCGAATCCTACTCATTCTGCCTTCAAGGTACCTAACACAGCAAATCCTACTCAGTCTGCCTTCAAGGTACCTAACACAGTGAATCCTACTCATTTTGCCTTCAAGGTACCTAACACAGCGAATCCTACTCAGTCTGCCTTCAAGGTACCTAACACAGTGAATCCTACTCATTTTGCCTTCAAGGTACCTAACACAGCGAATCCTACTCAGTCTGCCTTCAAGGTACCTAACACAGCAAATCCTACTAATTATGCCTTCAAGGTACCTAACACAGCGAATCCTACTCATTCTGCCTTCAAGATACCTAACACAGCAAATCCTACTCATTCTGCCTTCAAGGTACCTAACACAGCGAATCCTACTCATTCTGTCTTCAAGGTGCCTAACACAGGAAATCCTACTCATTCTGCCTTCAAGAAACCTAACACAGCGAATCCTACTCATTCTGCCTTCAAGGTACCTAACACAGCGAATCCTACTCATTCTGCCTTCAAGGTACCTAACACAGCAAATCCTACTCATTCTGCCTTCAAGGTACCTAACACAGCAAATCCTACTCATTCTGCCTTCAAGGTACCTAACACAGGAAATCCTACTCATTCTGCCTTCAAGGTACCTAACACAGCAAATCCTACTTATTCTGGCTTCAAGAAACCTAACACAGGAAATTCTACGCATTCTGCTTTCAATCTTACGCATTCTGCTTTCAAGGTACCTAACACAGCGAATCCTACTCCTTCAAGCCTAACACAGCGTACCTAACACAGCCTTCAAGATACCTACTCAGTCTGCCTTCAAGGTACCTAACACAGTGAATCCTACTCATTTTGCCTTCAAGGTACCTAACACAGCGAATCCTACTCAGTCTGCCTTCAAGGTACCTAACACAGTGAATCCTACTCATTTTGCCTTCAAGGTACCTAACACAGCGAATCCTACTCATTCTGTCTTCAAGGTGCCTAACACAGGAAATCGTACTCATTTTGCCTTCAAGAAACCTAACACAGCAAATCCTACTTATTCTGGCTTCAAGAAACCTAACACAGCAAATCCTACGCATTCTGCTTTTAAGGTACCTAACACAGCAAATCCTACTCATTCTGCCTTCAAGGTACCTAACACAGCAAATCCTACTCATTCTGCCTTCAAGGTACCTAACACAGCGAATCCTACTCATTTCCTACTTCATTCTACCTTCAACACAGCGAAACCTAACTCATTCTGCAAATCCCTAACGCAAATCTGCCTTCAAGTTACCTAACACAGCAAATCCTACTCATTCTGCCTTCAAGGTACCTAACACAGCAAATCCTACTCATTCTGCCTTCAAGGTACCTAACACAGCGAATCCTACTCATTCTGTCTTCAAGGTGCCTAACACAGGAAATCCTACTCATTCTGCCTTCAAGAAACCTAACACAGCGAATCCTACTCATTCTGCCTTCAAGGTACCTAACACAGCAATTCCTACTCATTCTGTCTTCAAGGTACCTAACACAGCGAATCCTACTCATTCTGCCTTCAAGGTACCTAACACAGGAAATCCTACTCATTCTGCCTTCAAGGTACCTAACACAGCAAATCCTACTTATTCTGGCTTCAAGAAACCTAACACAGGAAATCCTACGCATTCTGCTTTCAAGGTACCTAACACAGCGAATCCTACTCATTCAAGCCTAACACAGGTAATCCTACTCACTGCAAGGTACCTACTCATTCCTGTCATTCTGTCTTTAAGGCACCTAACACAATGAATCCTACTCATTCTGCCTTCAAGGCACCTAACACAGCAAATCCTACTAATTATGCCTTTAAGGTACCTAACACAGCGAATCCTACTCATTCTGTCTTCAAGGTACCTAACACAGCAAATCGTACTTATTCTGCTTTCAAGGTACCTATCACAGCGAATCCTACTCATTCTGCCTTCAAGGTACCTAACACAGCAATTCCTACTCATTCTGTCTTTAAGGCACCTAACACAGCAAATCCTACTTTGCCTTTAAGGAACCTTACATGGCATTCCTACTATTTCTGCCTTCAAAGAACCTAACACAGCAAATCCTACTTATTATGCCTTTAAGGTACCTAACGCAACAAATCTTTTTCATTCGGCCATTGAGCTACCTAACACAGCAAATCCTACTTTGCCTTTAAGGAACCTTACGTGGCACTCCTACTAATTATGCCTTTAATTAAAGTAATACAACAAATTCTAGTCATTCTGCCTTCAGGGAACCCAACGCAGCAAATCCTACTCATTATGCATTCAAGGAACCTAATGCAATAAATCCTACCTAGTCTGCCTTTAAGGAACCAAAAGCAGCAACGTTGACACACTCTGCCTTTAAGGTATGTAAGGCCCCAAATCCTATTCAGTCTGCCTTTAGGGAATGTACAATGGCAGTTCTACTCATTCTGCCTTTAAGACACATAATATGACAAACGCTATTCATTCCGCCTTCAAGGAAACTAACAGAACAAATCCTACTCATTCTGCCTTTAAGGAACCTAACACAGCAAATACTACTCATTTTGGCCTTTTTAGGGAACCTAAAGCAACACTGTCCATCTTTTTGGCTGTCTGCTTCTCAATGTTTACGTGTAGAGTAGAGTGAATTTATGACAGTCATTGAAATTTGGGCACAACAATAAAAAGAAGAGTTCTCAGGTACTGTTGGCTTCCTCACTATTACCAAAGAGATCTTTAAACGAAAGAAACATCACTTCTCCAAGTAATGTCTGAAGAACTGCATTTAAGGTACCCAATGCAGGAAATCCTACTCATTTTGCTCTTAAGGAATGTAACGCAACAAATCATACTCCCTCAGCCTTTAAGGAACCTAACACAGCAAACCCAACTCATTCTGCTTTTAGTGAAACCAAACGCAGCACATTTGACTTCTTCTGCCTTTAAGGTATGTAATGCGGCAAGTCCTATTCATTCTGGCTTTAGGATACCTAATATGACAAACCCTACTTACTCTGCCTTCAAGGAACCTAACATGGCAAATGCTACTCATTTTACCTTTATGAAACCTAACGTGGCATATCCTACTCTTTCTGCCTAACACTATTTATTTTGGCTTTAAGGAACCTTTGTCAGATAAGAATAAGAATGAACTCAGCAAACGACTAAACCAAGTAAGTTGGACAAAATTTGAAAGATATGCCAGTAAGCCATAAAGGCTTTAATGATATGGATTGCTCCGGTTATGCAGTGAACAGCAAACTTAGTGGGGCATTCAAAGAGGCGTGATGACCAGTCGATACTGCTACTACATAAACAGAAAACTACATGGTTTAATTAGTTTATACAAGCTGAACACCTGAATCAGCAATCTGGGGTCCAAACCTGGGTGTAGATGGGGTATCTGAATATGCTTGCACCTATAGTTTATACAGAAGCTCCTATTAGCTCTTTCAAACCACAATTTATAATGAGAGAAAGTGGTATTTACTAAGAATAATGGTCCATATGTTTTTACAATGACCACACCCCCAAACTTTTTATCACCAGCTAATAGAGTAAGTTGTATTTAACATTCTGAATTGGATTTTAAATGTTCAGATCTATATGCCTTGTTCTGTCAGACATAACTGTTCCTTATGATCTTACATAAGCAAGAAAAACATTCCAGGGCTAAATTAAACCTAAATAAAGCTTTAGCAATAAAGCCTAACGCTAAAGCTTCCACATTAACATACTCAAGAACAAGGGATGCGTTAGCTTGTCGTAGAAGTTCCATCTTCTTCCATTTTTATCTAGCCATCTCCAAGTCCACCCACTTAGTTAGCTTTCTACCATGCATTAATGCTAAGCTATGGAGGCGAAGGCTCATGCATGCTTCATCAAAGACGCATGATGCAACGTCTAATAATGTAATGTCACCAGACAGCTCCACAAGCCTGGAGGAGAATGCTGATCTCCAGTTCTGTTATGTCAGACACCCACGTTGACTAACATTGTGCTGGAGCATCTACTGAAATCTAATTGAATAAAAACAACCCAACTATTTTCCACAAGCATGTCCGAGCTGAGCTGCTGCCTAAACTGTATGGTCTAAAGAGGAGCTACTGCCCATCCTGTGCGCTATGATGCTGCTGCCTTATCTACTTTGGCTGGGCTCCAATACCTGCCTGCTTTCATGAGCTTCTTCATGTCCTGTGCTGTGAAGGGGCTTCACCTGGATCCCGTGGGACCATCCGATGATCCTGCTACAGACTAATCAGACATATCTTCCTCTGCCTCACAGAACACTGCACACTTCTCCTACTCTTTCTAGTAAACTATCATCAGAGTCTTCCATCTAACAGTTACTAACAGTTATCATATTCAAATATTGTCTAGAATTCTTATTCTCTTTTTGTGCTTCTTTTGCTGTATGGGTTTTTCTGGAAGTGTCTTCCTCTATGCCGAGTCGAGTCAAGTCAAGTCAAGTCAAGTCAAGTCAAGTCAAGTCAAGTCAAGTCAAGTCAGTTTTCTTCCTTCTTAACTAAGGCAGTTCTTCCTTGCCTCTGTTGCCCATGGCTTGCTCATTGGGGGCTTGTAAATCTTTGTAAAGTTGCTTTGTGAGATAATCTGTTGTAAAAAGCGCTATATAAATAAATGTTGACTTGACTTGCCTTGACTTGACTTGACTTCCCCTGACCTGACCTCATCTCACTTGACTTGACTTGACTCTATACGAGTTATTCCTTGCCACTCTTACCCTTGGTTTGCTCATTGGTAGCTTCGACCTGGATTTACTGTACAGCTGTGTTGTGACAACATAAAAGGTGCTACACAAATAAATTAGATTTGATTGGACAATAGTGCATATCATTAATGCCAAATGCCTTTGTTAAAATCCTTGCAGGCCACTCTCCCAGAATTATCAGGCATCACAGCTCTCTACAAGCCAAAGTTCTAGAACTTTAAGTAATGCAAAAATCTGGAGATGGAGTTAGCTTTTTATCCTACATCTTTCAAAGTGGACTCAGAACCAAAATAACCCCTTGCAGTAGGAAAGAAGCGTCCAAGATCATCACAGCTGTGCTTCACCCTGTGGAATAGAACAGCTGTAATGATCTCCCCCTTTAAGAGTACTGCAGAGGGATGAAAGTCAGCTTTTCTGGTGGCTTCCTGTCCAGCCTAGGCAGCATCTTTTCATTGACAGTAACCCCCTCCGCCACCCACAACCTCCCCAGTGCACAGATCGAGTGTCATTTCTAAAAGAACCTCTTCCCAATCCGCAGCATTTAAGAGATTTATCCACTATCCAGTGCAGGATTTGGCCCAGAAATGCAGTACGGAGATCCGCTCCCTCTTCTTCCTCTAGTTACATGAATACCGCCTGAAGCCTAAAACGAACAGATGTAGCCTTCAGCTGCACACTCTGCACATTTGACTTCTTCAGGAAAAGACTGCAAGAAACAGCAGCAGTAGGCAAGCTCTCATTAATTTATGGGTAAACTGAGGGATTTAGAGGATATAGTAAATCTCATGAATACCACCAAGAAGGAAAATGTCAGGAACTGCAGTTAAAGTCTCAAACACAGTAGCGCCCTGCAAATCTGCTGCGAAGCCGCGAGATAAATAAATCTGTAGCAGGTGCGGGGTATTCAGGGGGTGGTGGCACAACATAGTAGGTCAGTACTGAATGACAAATGGTCCAGGAATCTGCTGATTTTACTACAGACCGCACTATGCACAAACACACAATGAAGGTGTAGTAAGTAAAGTTCCTGATGCACAGGAAACTATTGCGTCTGCAAAATAACCAGGTATGGAGAGGGTCTGGAATAGGGGTGGTGGTCTTGGCGAAGGGTGGGGTTGACAGACTTAGACAAAGGCAAAGGTGGCGGGTTTGAGCGAGACATGGGGAGATGGGTGAAAGGCGGGGGGGGCCTTTGGTGGGTGATGGACTTGTGGAGGTGGCGGGTTTCAGTGAAGGGTGGGAATGGGGGGCTTGGGCGAAGGGGGGTGGCAGTCATGAATGAGTGTTGAGTGTTGACACTCTTTGGCGAAAGATGCGGGGTGGTCTTTGGTTGGTGACAGGGTGGTGGTCTTGGGCGAAGGGTGGGGGTGGATGGCTTGGGTGAAGGGTGTGGGGGTGGTCTTTGGCGAAGGGTGGGGTAGCTGGTTTTGGCGAACGGTGGGGGGCTTCTTTTGGCAAAGGGTGGGGGTTGGTATTTGTTGGGTGGCAGTCTTGAGCGAAGGATGGGTTTGGCAGGCTTAAGCGAGTGTTGGGGAGATGCTCGTTGGGGAAAGGTGGGGGGTGGAGGGTTTCGGCGAAGGGTAGGGGTGGCAAACCTTGATGGAGGGTGGGGTGGTGAACTTCGACAAATGGTTGGGGTGACAGGCTTTGGCGAAGGGTGGGGGTAGCGGGCTTAGATGCAGGGTGGGGATGGTGGGCTTCTGCGCAGGTTCGGGGTGGCAGGCTTTGCGCAGGGTGGAGGTGGTGAACCTCGGCGAACGGTTGGGGTAGCAGGCTTCAGCGAAGGGTCAGGGTGGCGGGCTTAGATGCAGGGTGGGGATGGTGGGCTTCGGCACAGGGTGGGGCTGGCAGGCTTTGGCGCAGGGTGGAGGGTGGCGAACCTTGGCAAACGGTTGGGGTGGCGGGCTTCGGCGAAGGGTTTCAGTGGCAGGCTTAGATGCAGGGTAGGGATGGCGGGCTTCGGCGCAGGGTGGGGATGGCGGGCTTTGGCGCAGGGTGGGGATGGCGGGCTTTGGTGCAGGGTGGGGGTGGTTTGCTTTGGCGCAGGGTGGGAGTGGCGAACTTTGGCAAAGGGTAGTGGTGGTCTCAGGCACAAGGTGTATGGCAACTGACCCAAAAAGCTACCTACCCACCAGGTAGGAACAGGAAGTGATGAAGCTTACATCATAGCAAGTGGACTAAGGTTGCTTTGGTGGAAAAACCCGGATTACAGATTACTCAGATTAGCTCTTGGTAGTTTAACATGAGTAGCATTTATTAACCCACAACATCATTCAGTCCATTTTTCTGGTCCTATTACCAGGCCTGGTTCTGCTGGACCACTGGGTCAGGGTTCTGCTTTGACACTTCCCCTATCTGGGTTGTAAATCAAGCGATTTTTGGAGATGCAGGTGGCGAGCGCACAATCCATGCGCGCTTCTCAATATTTTATTCCGGCCAGTGCTCACGCAGAATGGAATTGTCATATTATATCGCGAGCCTCATTCATTAGGCATCATCTAATTATAAAAGGCTCGGGGCACTGTGCAAACGAGTGCACGTTTTTCATTGCATGACCACCTCTCACGTCAAGCGTGCAAATGGAAGGAGAGGCGCCGGGGCTCTGAGCGGAATTCATTTGTTTATTTTTGTATTTGAAACTTTTGGTTTTAAATGTAGAGCGCTGCTCCATCGGAAGGGCTATCAGAGAAGACAAGGAGTGGAGCACAAAGCAAGCAATTATTCCTATGTGCTTCAAAGTGGGTCTATCTCCGCAGGCTTGCTGTGATGACCTGTGGCATGCTGGATCAGGGCGGTAATCTGAATATTGTGTTTTTGTCCTGCTTGGCATTGTGGTCAGCCTCGAGAATGAGGACAGCAAACCGCCCGGCACCTGTTTTTCAATGTAAGCCAGGTTATTAATATGCTAAGGTGGGCGGCTCCCGTTCACCTCTTCCTCTTTGCACAAACTTTTATCATTTCGGAAACGAGAGTGGGAATTTATCCGGGAAGGGGGCAAACCAGGCAAATTTGCATTATGACCAATGGCAGTTAGCATCGGTTCCGTCAGCATATTGGATATTATTCTAACCATTATGACGGCATACTATCAGGATATGAACGTGATCGGTTGGCCTCTGCCAAAAGGCCATGTGAATACTTCTAGGCATATTCATTGAGGAATAAAAGCCCCCCTGATTATTTGAACTCATTTGTTTCTCCGTCTCATCGGAAAGGGCTAATTGGCATTGCGCAGTCAAACATAAAATTAACAGAATGATATTCATCAAAAGTCAACAATATTGCTTCATATCGGGGCTTCGAAGGCAGAACCCATACAGGAAAGACTCTCAGATTAAAGGACTACAGCATGGCAGAGATAGAGAGGACGGAGAAAAGTAATTAAAGTGGATCGTCAGTTGGGTGAAAAAGATGGAGATCTGAAACCAGAAAGCGTAGCGCACTTTAAGTGTGGAGGTTTAATGAGAGAGGTGCAGGCAAGATGTAGAATTACAATAGCTAAATTTGAAGCCAGAGGTTTTTTGTCCTGCCTAAAATGTTTCAAAAGGCTTTTAAAAAGTACAATTTGCCAAAACACACAATTTTGGTGATATTACAACACTGACAAAGCATTAAACCCATTGCACGTTAGCTTAAAGGCTGTTTAATGATACTTCTGTACTGCTAAAACCTGCGCATATACTTTAGGAATCAACTGACAGGAATAAAACTTGGTTGGTAGGTTGGACATTATAAGAATATGGGTTCGAATTATAACGAACCTGACTCGGTCATGCAGATTCCTCCTCTACAACATCTGGAGGATTCGACCCTTCCTCTCTCAGGAAGCCATCCAGCTGCTGGTCCAGTCTCGGGTCATTTTAAGGCTAGACTACTGCAACTCTCTCCTGGCTGGTCTTCCTCTGCGGGCCATCAGGCCCTTGCAACTTGTCCAGAACGCTGCAGCCCGTCTCATCTTCAATCTTCCGAAGTTCACCCACGTCACTCCACTGCTACGCTCCCTTCATTGGCTTCCTGTTGTTGCCTGACTCAGATTTAAAACTCTGATGCTCGCCTACAAAGCCAAGAATGGACCAGCGCCTCCCTACCTTATGGCAATGGTGAAGAGTCGAGCTGTACCTCGAGCCCTTCGTGCTTCAAGTACAGCTCGTCTCGAACCACCATCCCTGAGGACACATGGAAGACAAGCGTCCAGACTCTTCTCTGTCCTGGCTCCCAGGTGGTGGAATGAACTCCCACTGGGCGTCAGAACAGCGGAGTCTCTCGCGGTCTTCAAACGCAGACTGAAGACCCATCTCTTCGTAATGCACTTAAGTGAGTGAGCTCTAGTAGTGGTGTAAATTGTGTGTATTGTGTTGCACTTATAATGACCTTTTCTCCTCTATAGGAATGAGCGCTGGGCTGGGGTTGCCAGGTAATGGTTTACTTGCTCTGTGTCTGTGTATTAATCTCTAGGTACCAGCACTGGCCCCCTGTTCGGGCAGTGTCTGAGCTTGTGGTGAGTTTTAGGCTCTAAACTTTCTTTACTAGCTGGAATATTATCCATCGGAACACTAAGCACGGTTGTAAGTCGCTCTGGATAAGAGCGTCTGCTAAATGCCTTAAATGTAAATGTAAATGTAAGACACACACGGGATTAGTTTCAAGTTTGTGACGTAAGCAAGGATGTGCCTGACTGATCCAGCTGCCATGATTATGGACATCTGTGTGTGAAGGCATCGCGGTCAGCACCAAGATGAGCAGTTTGTTGTCACGTATCACACATCCTATAGGTCTGGTGTCACTCCACCTCCACCCCAACCGCCCAATCTGCAGGAACCGTGTGAGAGTATTCAAGCTGCATGGGATGGATTATCGCAGAGCACCATTAGGAACCTCAACAACTCCATGCTGAGACATCTGGCACGTTGCATTATTAAACCGGTGTCCCGGGGTCCAGACTGAGAGATACTACTTCTGTATGTGTAGCTCAGTAAATATTACTCATATCAGTCTACATGTATCATCATTTATTGGTCCTGGTGACCTTCATCTTCCTTCCCAATAGCACTGCAATCCCACACTTCCGTCTGGGTGCAGCTATTCTTTGATAATGAGTGTACAACAAAGTAAACACCATTCCCATATTAGTAGGTTATGAGGAAATCAGGGAAGCCAGATGTGCAGGTTGTGATGTACAGTAAGTCCAAATATCTAGGACCACTCGTGAAAACTTTGTAGACAGATGTGAAAGTATACTGACTTCTCTTGAACTTATAATTAATGTACTGGATGTGTGCTATTTTCATATACTAACTATATACCTAGCATGCTAAATATGATCAATAGTGCTATAAAATATATACTTAAATAGAACTACTTAACTGTACTATTTTGAAACACCTCTGATTCATTTAGAGATACTTACGTACGTTTTATAGTACATTTCTAGTAGATTGAAATATATGCATATAAATATACACTTACAGGGGTTGGACAATAAAACTGAAACACCTGGTTTTAGACCACAATCATTTATTAGTATGGTGTAGGGCCTCCTTTTGCGGCCAATACAGCGTCATTTAGGCAGCCGTGGTTTTATGTTTTTTGGATACCACCCGGGTTAGCACCCGAACATCCCTTTCAGACAGCTTCCTCTTGCGTCCACAGTTAATCCTGTTGGATGTGGTTCGTCCTTCTTGGTGGTATGCTGACATTACCCTGGATACCGTGGCTCTTGATACATCACAAAGACTTGCTGTCTTGGTCACAGATGCGCCAGCAAGACGTGCACCAACAATCTGTCCTCTTTTGAACTCTGGTATGTCACCCATAATGTTGTGTGATCTGCAGTATTTTGAGCAGAACTGTGCTCTTACCTGCTAACTGAACCTTCACACTCTGCTCTTACTGGTGCAATGTGCGATTAATGAAGACTGGCCACCAGGCTGGTCCAATTTAGCCATGAGACCTCCCACACTAAAATGACAGGTGTTTCAGTTTCATTGTCCAACCCCTGTATATTAAGTAAACTAAAGTACTACTGAGGCAAAATGTATTTGTTATTATTACACTTGGAATATGGTCTCCACACATTATTCATGCTAGAAAATAACTACTGAAAACCTGAAAAGACTGTCAACCATGTAGAACAAAATTCTGGAGATTTAAACTGTTTTTTTAAATCATTTTTGTGCTCCACCTGACACCATGGACCAGTAACTTAGTTGGTGTAGCTCAGCAGATAACACCACTCCCCACCGGGGAGCCGCCACCACCACCACATGTGGGAGACTGGGGCTTGAATCCCGGCCTGGGTGACTGTGTTGTGCTACACCAATAAGAGTCCCTGGGCAAGACTCCTAACACTACATTGACCTGGGGGTAAGCAGATTGTGTCTCTGGGCTCCTCTAACTTAAACTAGTTATGCCTGAAGGGAAAAATGATCATTCTGTTGCAGACGAAGGGAGCACGACTCTGACGACATGTTTGGCTATACAAGTCCAATCAAGCTGTTAGATCTAGTATCTGTTTTTCAGGTGGTAGAGATTTCTTCTAGATGTGAGGCGCTACACCATGCGCCTCTCAAGCCAAAAATGCACCATTTGGGGCAGCAGCATGTACACCGCTGACAGGATGAGACTGTACAGAATCATCAAGAAGTCCAGCTCTGTCCAGGGTCGTCCCTTTGACCCAGTGGAGGTGGTGGGAGACAGGAGAATGAGGACTGAGTTCAAGCACATGCTGAAGAACCTGTCCCACCCCATGTACCACTCTCTGGAGAGTAGTCTATTTCTACACTAGTCTACTTCTACACTATTCTATTTCTACACTATTCTATTTCTACACTAGTCTATTTCTACACTAGTCTATTTTTACACTAGTCTATTTCTACACTAGTCTATTTCTACACTAGTGTATTTCTACACTAGTTTATTTCTACAGTAGTCTACTTCTACACTAGTCTATTTCTACGCTAGTCTATTTCTACACTAGTCTACTTCTACACTAGTCTATTTCTACACTAGTCTATTTCTACACTAGTCTACTTCTACACTAGTCTATTTCTACACTAGTCTATTTCTACAGTAGTCTACTTCTACACTAGTCTATTTCCACGCTAGTCTATTTCTACACTAGTTTACTTCTACACTAGTCTATTTCTACACTAGTCTATTTTTACACTAGTCTATTTCTACACTAGTCTACTTCTACACTAGTCTATTTCTACACTAGTCTATTTCTACAGTAGTCTACTTCTACACTAGTCTATTTCTACACTAGTCTATTTCTACACTAGTCTACTTCTACACTAGTCTATTTCTACACTAGTCTATTTCTACACTAGTCTATTTCTACAGTAGTCTACTTCTACACTAGTCTACTTCTACGCTAGTCTATTTCTACACTAGTCTATTTCTACACTAGTCTACTTCTACACTAGTCTATTTCTACACTAGTCTATTTCTACACTAGTCTACTTCTACACTAGTCTATTTCTACACTAGTTTATTTCTACAGTAGTCTACTTCTACACTAGTCTATTTCTACGCTAGTCTATTTCTACACTAGTCTACTTCTACACTAGTCTATTTCTACGCTAGTCTATTTCTACACTAGTCTACTTTTACACTAGTCTATTTCTACACTAGTCTATTTCTACAGTAGTCTATTTCTACACTAGTCTACTTCTACACTAGTCTATTTCTACGCTAGTCTATTTCTACAGTAGTCTACTTCTACACTAGTCTATTTCTACGCTAGTCTATTTCTACACTAGTCTACTTCTACACTAGTCTATTTCTACACTAGTCTATTTCTACACTAGTCTACTTCTACACTAGTCTATTTCTACACTAGTCTATTTCTACAGTAGTCTACTTCTACACTAGTCTATTTCCACGCTAGTCTATTTCTACACTAGTTTACTTCTACACTAGTCTATTTCTACACTAGTCTATTTTTACACTAGTCTATTTCTACACTAGTCTACTTCTACACTAGTCTATTTCTACACTAGTCTATTTCTACAGTAGTCTACTTCTACACTAGTCTATTTCTACACTAGTCTATTTCTACACTAGTCTACTTCTACACTAGTCTATTTCTACACTAGTCTATTTCTACACTAGTCTATTTCTACACTAGTCTATTTCTACAGTAGTCTACTTCTACACTAGTCTATTTCTACACTAGTCTATTTCTACACTAGTCTATTTCTACACTAGTCTACTTCTACACTAGTCTATTTCTACACTAGTCTATTTCTACACTAGTCTACTTCTACACTAGTCTATTTCTACACTAGTTTATTTCTACAGTAGTCTACTTCTACACTAGTCTATTTCTACGCTAGTCTATTTCTACACTAGTCTACTTCTACACTAGTCTATTTCTACGCTAGTCTATTTCTACACTAGTCTACTTTTACACTAGTCTATTTCTACACTAGTCTATTTCTACAGTAGTCTATTTCTACACTAGTCTACTTCTACACTAGTCTATTTCTACGCTAGTCTATTTCTACAGTAGTCTACTTCTACACTAGTCTATTTCTACGCTAGTCTATTTCTACACTAGTCTACTTCTACACTAGTCTATTTCTACACTAGTCTATTTTTACACTAGTCTATTTCTACACTAGTCTACTTCTACACTAGTCTATTTCTACACTAGTCTATTCTACACTAGTCTACTTCTACACTAGTCTATTTCTACAGTAGTCTACTTCTACACTAGTCTATTTCTACACTAGTCTATTTCTACACTAGTCTATTTCTACACTAGTCTATTTCTACAGTAGTCTACTTCTACACTAGTCTATTTCTACACTAGTCTACTTCTACAGTAGTCTATTTCTACAGTAGTCTACTTCTACACTAGTCTATTTCTACACTAGTCTATTTCTACACTAGTCTACTTCTACACTAGTCTATTTCTACACTAGTCTATTTCTACCCTAGTCTACTTCTACAATAGTCTATTTCTACACTAGTCTATTTCTACACTAGTCTATTTCTACACTAGTCTACTTCTACACTAGTCTATTTCTACACTAGTCTATTTCTACCCTAGTCTACTTCTACAATAGTCTATTTCTACACTAGTCTATTTTTACACTAGTCTATTTCTACACTAGTCTACTTCTACAATAGTCTATTTTTACACTAGTCTATTTCTACACTAGTCTACTTCTACACTAGTCTATTTTTACACTAGTCTATTTCTACACTAGTCTACTTCTACACTAGGCTCTAAACTTCCTCTACTAACTGGAATATTATCCAACAGATCACTAAGCACGGTTGTAAGTCGCTCTGGATAAGAGCGTCTGCTAAATGCCTTAAATGTAAATGTAAATGTAAATGTACACTAGTCTACTTCTACACTAGTCTATTTCTACACTAGTCTACTTCTACACTAGTCTATTTTTACACTACTCTATTTCTACACTAGTCTACTTCTACACTAGTCTATTTTTACACTAGTCTATTTCTAAACTAGTCTACTTCTGCACTAGTCTATTTCTATACTAGTCTACGTCTACACTAGTCTATTTCTAAACTAGTCTACTTCTACACTAGTCTATTTCTACACTAGTCTATTTCTACACTAGTCTACTTCTGCACTAGTCTATTTCTACACTAGTCTATTCCTACACTAGTCTATTTCTACTGTAGTCTATTTCTACACTAGTCTACTTCTGCACTAGTCTATTTCTATACTAGTCTATTCCTACACTAGCCTATTTCTACAGTAGTCTGCTTCTAAACTAGTCTACGTCTACACTAGTCTATTTCTAAACTAGTCAACTTCTACACTAGTCTATTTCCAAACTAGTCTACTTCTACATTAGTCTATTCCTACAGTAGTCTATTTCTACATTAGTCTATTTCTACTGTAGTCTATTTCTACGCTAGTCTACTTCTGCACTAGTCTAATTCTACACTAGTCTATTTCTACGCTAGTCTACTTCTGCACTAGTCTAATTCTACACTAGTCTATTAGTCTACACTACTATGCGCAATAAAACTGCTGTCTGCTGGATTTAAATTTTACAATTTTTAGTATTTTATTTATATTTTCTGTATTTTCTGTATATAGATCTTATTTATTATTTGTGTATTCCCTGCCACTTCTGTTCTTTCCTCTGTGCTGCTGTAACATAGCAAATTTCCCCACTGTGGGATCAATAAAAGATTATCTCATCATATGAATGTAAGCCTAGACCTGCCTACTAACTGTGTTATGTTGGTGCCTGTGCTGTAGTAGTTCAGTAACTGAAGGGGTTAATACTTTCTACTGAAACTTTGTACAGAGGTGGAATCCTACTCTGCTTAAAACACATAGGTGTCATAGAAAAGTCAATACCTTTGCAAACGCTGCCGCAGCTCTGAGGGTAAACAGGGCTGGTCTGATGAAACAGGGCTATTATCTTGGTAATTAGTTATTCGGCACATCTTCAAGGACTTGTGACTATTGCCATTGTTAAAAGGAGTCTCCAAACAACATGCTTTTCAGTAATTGGCACTCGTTTATGTCTGGTTTTCAAGGGTCCTTGTAATGGAAAATTTCATTGTCTACTCTTTTTTAACCCTTTAACGTTCTGTTCTTATTTTTGGTAGAACACACTATATCTTCATGGAGAATGTGTTGAACTTTCAATCTGAGAACTCAACCTGATCGTGCTTTCTCTACCAATCGGTGGAGATGTTAGGCGTCTGTTGGGGTCTAAACAACTGGAGGCCAAAACTTTAGTCTTTTGTTAAATGTAATCAGATGAACGTTCATTATCTACAATCGGGTTTTGTGCTCTCCTGCATCAAATGAACATTATATGGCCAAAAGTATACGGACACAACTATTAGTTTCAGCCAAACTCATTACTACCAAGGGTATAAAATCAAGCACATAGCCATGTGATTTCAATAGACATTGCTTAGGCTTAGTAAGTAACATGGGACTGTTATAAGATGCTACCTCTCCCAGTAGTCAACTAAATCTGCCCTGGTCAATGGTAAGTGGTTTTTTTTTTCTTATTGTGAAATAGAAGAGGCAATAACAGCTCAGTCCTGAGGAAGCAGACCATGCAAGCTCACAAAGCTAGGCAGCTAAAATGTATAGCACAAATAGTCACCTATCGTCTGTTGCACTCACTGCAAAGTAGCACTGCATATGGAAGGAACATATGTATAAGAATTGTGCATCTGGAACTTCATTGAAAAAGGGTCTTGATGACTGAGCAGTCACACCCAAGCTTTAAATCCCTATGTGCAATACTAAGCACAGCTGGAGTGGTGTAAAGCACACGCTCACTGGTTTCTCGAGCAATGGGAACCGGTTCTCTGGAGTGAATCATGAATCATGCTTGACTATCTGGAAATCTGTTGGATGAATCTAGGTTTGGTGCATGCCAGGAGACTGCTACCTACTGGAATGCATTATTCCAACAGTAAAATTTGGTGGGAGGGGGAATGATGGGTTCTAGAGCTGTTTAGGGACTCTTAGTTTCAGTGAATGATGATGTTAATGCTACATTATGCAAAGATGTTTTAAACGACTGTACTTCCAATTTCTTACTTCCACAAATTCCCACAGGCACACTCCAAAATCTGGTGGGAGCTTTCGCAGAACAGCTCTTATAGCTGTACAAGGTGGGGCAACTCCATATAGATGCCCATTGTTTTGGTCTTGGATATCCAACCGGCTCCCATAAATGTGTTCGTCGGGTGTCCACATATTTTTGACCATGTAGCGTATCTGTATGAGGGAGGGAAACCCAGTTTGTGTTTTTCCAGGTGTATGTCGCATATGCACATTTAGACTTGCTTGCGCACTTTCAGTCAGAATGCATCCTATTTGCACCTCAAATCTTCTGCCAAAAGGTTAACTACCTCTGGCTCTGAGGGTAAGCTTTTTGTCAGTCATTTGAAGGAGTTCATCCTGGGACTTCCTAACGAGGGGCGTCCGTGTCTCTGCACAGCACCTCTGAGTGGAAAATGTGTGCTGAATGAAGAACACTATGGCGGATCAATACTGTTGAATGAAGTCATTGATTGCATCGTGAAACAATCATATGTTATGTGCTGTGTGATTGCTGTTGGAGACCTGAGCTCCACTTCACTGAAAAAGTACTCCAAAGGATCTTAGAGCCGCCGTGATTTGATTTCTGCAGTTGTTTTGCATTTGGCACATTTTTTAGAACATTCACCATTTACATATACTAAGCCACGGTTCAGGAACACGGACTACATTGCAAATATATTTCTTCACTGTTATTGGACAGTGACACTAGTCAGGCACCAGCTTTACTCCCAGTTTTTAGATACCAATGGTAATCAGTCCTGTTGTTCTCATTTATGACGGCCAATTTAAAAGCAGCCCACAACCCAAATAATACCGGCTCACCTCTGGGAGCCCTGACCAGGGTAAAGGTCAGTGTTTCTAATAAATGGCCAGTGAGTGTAAGAACAAGTTCATTTTTTCTAATAAATTGGCCAGTGAGTGGAAGGACAAGGCAGGTGTTTCTGATAAAGTGGCCAGTGAGTGGAAGCAGAAAGTCAGTGTGTCTAATGAAGTGAGGAGTGAGTGGAAGTACAAGGTCGGTGTTTCTAATATAGTGGCCAGTTAGTGGAAGCGGAAAGTCGGTGTGTCTAATAAAGTGGCCAGTGAGTGGAAGGACAAAGCAGGTGTTTCTGATAAAGTGGCCAGTGACTGGAAGCAGAAAGTCGGTGTGTCTAATAAAGTGGCCAGTGAGTGGAAGGACAAGGTAGGTGTTTCTAATAAAGTGGCCAGTGACTGGAAGCAGAAAGTCGGTGTGTCTAATAAAGTGGCCAGTGAGTGAAAGTGTGAGGTAAGGGTTACTAATAAAGTGGCCAGTGAGTGAAAGTGTGAGGTAAGGGTTACTAATAAAGTGGCCAGTGAGTGAAAGTGTGAGGTAAGGATTACTAATAAAGTGGCCAGTGAGTGAAAGTGTGAGGTAAGGATTACTAATAAAGTGGCCAGTGAGTGAAAGTGTGAGGTAAGGGTTACTAATAAAGTGGCCAGTGAGTGAAAGTGTGAGGTAAGGATTACTAATAAAGTGGCGAGTGAGTGAAAGTGTGAGGTAAGGGTTACTAATAAAGTGGCCAGTGAGTGGAAGCAGAAGGATGGTGTGTCTAATAAAAGGGCCAGTAATTGGAAGCACAAGGTAAGGGTTTCTAATAAAGCTGGGGTGGGGCACTTGTGTCCTGGAAAGCCACATTGGTGCACGGTATGGTGATTTTCATGCTAGGAGACACCTGATTCAGCTCATCAGCTTATTATCAGGTGTAAGTGGTGAGTTAGCACAGGGAAGTCACTGATCAATGCTGGACCCCATAATAAAGCATCCAGTTAGTGGAGGCACAATGTCAGGATTTCTAAGAAAGTGGCCAGTGAGTTGAAGCACAAGGTCGATGTTTTTAATAAAGCTGGGGTGAGTATCTCCAGTGCTGGTGGGCCAGATTCATTCTCAGGTTGGTTATTTTCCTGGATTCAACTCGTCAGCTAATTACCTGGTTTAGGTGGTGAGGTATAGCAGGGAACTCACTGAACCTGCCCAGCCCAGTAATAAAGTGTCCAGTGATGGGGAAAAAACAAGGCCATTGTTTCTAATAAAGTGGCCAGTGAGTGGAAACACAAGGTTGGTGTTTCTACTAAAGTGGCCTGTGAGTGGAAGCTCAAGATTGGTGTTTCTAATAATGTGGCCAGTGAGTGGAAGCTCAAGATTGGTGTGTCTAATAAAGTGGCCTGTGAGTGGAAGCTCAAGATTGGTGTTTCTAATAAAGTGGCCAGTGAGTGGAAGCACAAGGCAGGTGTTTCTAATAAAGTGGCCAGTGAGTGGAAGCACAAGGTTGGTGTTTCTAATAAAGTGGCCAGTAAGTGGAAGCACAAGGTTGGTGTTTCTAATAAAGTGGCCAGTAAGTAGAAGCACAAGGTTGGTGTTTCTAATAAAGGTGCCCAGTGAGTGGGAAGTACAAAGGTAGGTGTTTTCTAATAAAGTGGCCCAGTGTAGTGGAAGCACAAGGTTTGGTGTTTCTAATACAGTGGCCAGTGAGTGGAAGCTCAAGATTGGTGTTTTTCTAATAAAGTGGCCATTGATAGAAGCACAAGGAGTGTTTTTTCTAATAAAAGCGGCCAGTAAGTGAAGCACAAGGTTTGGTGTTTCTAATAAAGTGGCCAGTGAGTAGAAGCACAAGGTTGGTGTTTCTAATAAGCGGCCTAGTAAAGTGGACGCACACAGGGTAGGTGTTTTCTAATAAAAAGGTTTGGGCCCCCCCCCCCCCCACTGGTGAAGGGTCAAAGGCTGGTGGTTTCTAATTAAAGTGCGCAGTGAGTGGAAAGTAACGAAAGGTAGCTGTTTTTCTAATAAAGTTGGGCCAGTGAGTGGAAGCACAAGGAGGTGGTTTCTAATAAAGTGGCCAGTGATTGGAGCCCAAGGTAGGTGTTTCTAATACAGTGGCCAGTAAGTGGAAGCACAAGGTAGGTGTTTCTAATAAAGTGGCCAGTGAGTAGAAGCACAAGGTAGGTGTTTCTAATAAAGTGGCCAGTAAGTGGAAGCACAAGGTAGGTGTTTCTAATAAAGTGGCCAGTGAGTGAAAGTACACGGTAGGTGTTTCTAATAAAGTGGCCAGTGAGTGGAAGCTCAAGATCGGTGTTTCTAATAAAGTGGCCAGTAAGTGGAAGCACAAGGTAGGTGTTTCTAATAAAGTGGCCAGTGAGTGGAAGTACAGGGTTGGTGTTTCTAATAAACCTGAGGTAGGACAGATCCTGGAAAGCCGGATTTGGTGATTTTCCTGGTCGGAGATACCTGATTCAACTTATTAGCTAATTTTAGTGGTGAGCTAGAGCAGAGGAACCACTGAGCTATCCTAGACTCCAGTCTCCCAGTCTCCCAGTCCCCCAGTCCCTCAACCCTGTGATAAAGCATTCAGAGAGTGGAGGTACAAGGTCATTGTTTCTAACAACCTGAACAGTGAATCAAAGAACAAGGTCGGTGGTCTAATAAAGTGGCCAGTGAATGAGATGCACAAGGTAGGTGTTTCCAATAAAGTGGCTTCTGAATAGAAGTTCAAGGTTATTGTTTCCATTAAAGTGGCCACTGAGTGGAGGCACAATGTCAGGGTTTCTAATAAAGTGGCCAGTGGGTGAAAGTACAACAAAAGTGTTTCTGATAAAGTGGCCAAGAAGTGCAAGGTGTTCCTAATAAAGTGGCCAGTTCTTTCCTGCATTATTCATCTATGAGAACTGGGGTAGTTTCAGTTCTGAGAGGTGATCAAGTCACGACGAAAAAAGCTCAGGTGCCTTTTCAGTCTCTGAGATGACAGATTACAAGCAGCTGAAGAAAAAGGAGCATCTCAGGTGACAGTGCGGCCTCAAAAGCTGGCCTGTTATGTAACCAGACCCTATCTCTAGAGATGGAGCCGGAGACCCCGCAATGATGTGCACGCGGGACTGAATGGCCAGAAAGCCAAGACTTCTAAGAGGGTGGGGTAGCTGCTTGTGGAGATTAAACATCTGCTCTTTTGGCCCAACTCTGTTGGGACTTTTTCGGGGCAACGGAGAGAAGGCGATGGTATCGCTCTCCCTCATTATTCTCCGGCCTCCTGTTAAAATCAAAGAGCCATCATCCAGCCTCCAGCCATCCCGCATTACACACTCTATCACCCCACGTCCTCCTAACAAGATAACACCTAACAATTTGTAAATGCAACCCGAGAGCCCAGAAGAACAATGGTCTTTGTAAAAGGACACAGAGTACAAAAGAGTAAAGAAAGGTTGAGCGTCTCACTTGAGCTGTGCTCTGGGGGGCGATAACGGAGGAAAGGAGGCTGTAAGAGTGGTAAAGAAAAGTTTAGCTGGCCAAAGAAATTCTACTACTTTCAAAACAGTAACTCTACAAGCACAGGGAAACTGTTCTTAACAGCTGAACATTCACGTGTACAGTATATACACTCGTCATCAGCAAGAATAGCCATATCCAGAAGGAAGTGTGGGATTGCAGGGCTACTGGGAAGGAAGATAAAGGTTACCAGGAATAATCAATGATGATACATTTAGACTGATATGGCCAATGTGTATTGAGATACACATACAGAAGTAGTGTCTCTCAATATGGAGTTGGGCCGCCATGTTTGCAAATGCAACCTGCCAGATGTTTTCCTTCTTTCTCTTCTTCCCTCCTCTTTACATTTACATTTAAGGCATTTAGCAGACGCTCTTATCCAGAGCGACTTACACCGTGCTTAGTGTTCCGATGGATAATATTCCAGCTAGTAGGAAGTTTAGAGTCTAGAACTCACCATGAGCTCAGACACTGCCCGAACAGGGGCCAGTGCTGGTACCTAGAGATCAATACACAGACATAGAGCAAGGAAACCATTACCTGGCAACCCCAGCCCAGTGCTCATTCCTATAGAGGAGAAAAGGTCATTATAAGTGCAACACAATACACACAACGTCCACCTCTACTAGAGCTCACTCACTTAAAGTGCATTACGAAGAGATGGGTACTTCATCCTGCGTTTTTTGAAAGACTTGCGAGAAGACTCCGCTGTTCTGAACGCCCGTGGGAGTTCATTCCACCATCTGGGAGCCAGGACAGAGAAGAGTCTGGACGCTTGTCTTCCCATGAGTCCCTCCGTGATGGTGGTTTTGAGACGAGCCGTACTTGAAGCATGCAGGGCTCGAGGTAACAGCTCGACTCTTCACCATTGCCATAAGGGTATGGAGGCGCTGGTCCCATTCTTGGCTTTGTAGGCTCACAGAGCTTTAAATCTGAGTCGGGCAAGCAACAGGAAGGGCCAATGAAGGGAGCGCAAGCCGTGGGAGTGACCGTGGGTGAACTTCGGAAGATTGAAGTGATACGGGCTGCAGCGTTTCTGGCCAGGTTGCAAGGTGGGGCCTGATGGTCCGCAGAGGAAGAACCAGGCCCATGAGCGAGTTGCAGTAGTCCAGCCTTGAAATGACCCAGAGACTGGAAACCAGCAGCTGGGTGGCTTCCCTGAGAAAGGAAGGGTCGAATCCTCCGGTGGAGTGTTGTAGAGGAGGAATCTGCATGACCGAGTTCAGGTTTCGTTTAATGAAGCTCTTCTTTGTGTACGCATTGGGATGAACCTTTCCTCTCGGAGTGGATCAAATCAGAAGCCCCAGAGCAGCTAGAGGCACCTGAGGATCAGCTCCACCGTGGGTCTCTCTGTCCTGCTTCTTCCAGTTCATCCCATCAACGGCATGACCACAAACTTTACACTGACCACGTCTGGTCTGATCATGAACTCTATCTATGGTCGGCTCCGGCCATCTTGCAGGCACTCCCGTCCTGACTAACCAGACTGTATCTAATAGATGTTTCTTCTAAGGGTTTTCGAACCTGAGGAGGTTGGTTCT
>JAMWET010003375.1:342500-441738 GCA_024036415.1 Prochilodus magdalenae | reverse complement strand
GACACATAAAGATACGACAAAGGTCCCATCCTCCGCTCAGAGACAGTGTATCGCCACTATGATGCAGGCCTGGGACCGGCCGCTGCAGGAGGACAGTTGTAATGCCACTATGATGGATGCCTGGACCATCCGCTTTCAGAGAAAGGTAGCCCTATGATGCAGCGGGGTACCACCGCTTACAGTGACAGTGTATTGCTACACTATGATGCACAGCCTGGAAGCCGGCCCGTCAGCAGGAGAACTAGTTGTATCGCAGTCAACCGATGATGACATATGCAGCGACTGGATACCGGCCGCCTCAGAGACACAAGTGTGTATATGCCACTACATGATGTGGGAGCAGGGGACCACAAGTCGGGGGCCGTCTTCAGGAGTGACCTAAGAATGTAATCACACAACCCACTGCATCGGGCTGAGCCGCCGGGACCAATGCAGGCCACTTCAGAGACCAGCTGTATTCGTCCACTCATGAAGGCAGCACGTGGACAGTTGCGTGCAGGGACAGGTATCACCACTATGATGTCAGCGATTGGACCGGCCGCTTCAAGTAGACAGTGTATACCACTATATGGTCAAAGCCTGGACCAGCTTGCTATCAGAGAACAGTGGTATGCGTCCACTATTATGAGTAGTCCTGAGACCGGCCACTTCAATGCAGTGCATACGCCCACTATGATGCAGCCTGCGACGGGCCGCCGTTTCAGAGACAGTGTATCAACACTATGATGCAGCTGGACCAGCTGCTTCAGAGACAGTGTATCGCCACTATGATTGTAGCCTGGATCCGGCACGTCAATGACAAGTGCATCGCCACTAATGATGCAGCCCTGGACCCAGGCCGCTTCAGAGGGGACAGTGTATTGCCACTATGATGGCAGCCTGAGACGGCCGGCCCCGCTCATTGACAGTGTATCGGAACTATGATGCAAGCCACCTGGACCAGCCGCTTTCAGTGGACATTGTGTTGCCACTATGCTTGCAGTCCCTGGATTAGCCGCTTCAGAGCAGTGTGTATCGCTACTAGGATGCAGCTCTGGACCGGGCCGCTTCAGAGACGAGTGTATCGCCTACTAGGATGCAGCCTGGACCGGCCGCATTCAGTGACAAAGGTGTATCTGCTACTATGATGCAGCCTGGACCAGCCGCTTCAGTGACAGTGTTTGTTGCCACTATGATGCAGCTTATGGATTAGACCGATTCAGAGACAGTGTAATCTCCACATACACTGCAGCCTGGGATCCAGGGCCGCTTCAGTGGACAGTGTATCGACACTTTTTTTTAATGATGCAGCCCTTTGGAACGGCCGCTTCAGAGAACAGTGTAATCGCCACAGATTGATGCAAAGCATGGAATGACAACTTTCAGAGACAGTGTATCGCACACCTATTGGATGCAGCCTATGGGATGAGCCCCGCAGAGTAGTGGTATCGCACAATGATGCAGCCTGGACCACGCCTGCTTCAGAGACAGTGTATCGCCACAATGTATCGCAGCCTGGACAGCCTGACGCTCTAGATCTACAGTGTATCGCCACAATGATGCAGGGCCGGAATGACAACTTCAGATTCGACAGTGTATCGCCACTATGATGCAGCCCGGACCGGCAGTGCATTAGACAGGTATCGCCACTAATGGATGCCAGCCCTGTACACAGCTCGCTTCAGTGACAGTGTATCGCCACTATGAATGGCAGCCTGAAACCGGTTCGCTTGCGAGTGACGGCATATTGCAGCACATGATGCAGACAGAAGAAACCAGGTGACTTTGACATTGCTACATCACATCTATGAGGCTGCCTGGATCAATGGTGGTGAGCTGTATGAAAAATACTATACCCTTTCACGCCTTTCTAAGGACATTTTTTGAGGTTTCTTCTCGATAGTTTTTCAGCACGGCTGCTCCGGATTCTCTTAGTGACTCTATACTGGGTTCTGGGGAATCCCCCTCCGCTAGCCGATGGGGGAACCGTGCAGTTGTTGTGTGTGGGTGTTCTTTATTTATAGCTGATGAAAATTTGTTTACTTTGGTAAAGTGTCTCGGAAAGGAGCTCCATACATTACGTGAGGCGTGATGAAGAGTGATGAATATTTTTATGGAAAGCTTGTCAGTAACCCTCGTCTACAGAGTCTTCAAACTTCCCTTCTAGATGAAAAACTGAATTAATTACAGTTTAAGTACATTTTTCCCCCACAGTCTCAACTTTGTTAAGAACTGGGTTTGTTGTGGTGTGTGCAGCATTCCCACCACTTCTATATAGAGTGAGAATGACAAAAGAGAGAGCTGTGCTTACAGTGCTAATTAACAGTGAGTCCCTATCATCTAGAGGTGCGACCTATTGAGAAACTGATCCGTTTTGAACACATGACACCACACACACAAAGACTCCTGAAGGACAAACACTGTGTGGACCGCAGCCAGTGTGTGGGATTGTGTTGTCACTCTGTTGGCATGTGGGTGTATATCGGCTACAAGGGCCTTGAAAACCCCCTGGGCCTAACGAAAGAAGAACACGGGTTTATTGGGTTGTGTGTGTCTCTGTTTACCTTAAACCACAGAGTACAGCCAGAGGTTTATATTATGCGTATCTGGCCTATCCTTACATCCTGAGCCGCTGCATGCACAGAGTTCATCGTGGCCTATTATTCCTCATTAGAGATTTAGAGCTTAGGAGTGGTGGACATGTAGCCTAGCAGCAATGATGATAAATCTGACCAAACAATACAGTGGAGATCTGTGACCAGGATCTGGGCTGGCATGTAAGGGAGCACAGAGAATACATGATAGCCATGCAAAAATGTAAGGCCCTGTATCATGGGAATCAGAATTTCTGTGGTGTGTGTATATATATATATTTAATACACTGAGGCCACCGTTTACTAAATTGAGACCACAAAATCATATACTGAGGCCACAAAACGCAGAAATTACAAATTAATATATATGAATTACAAAACTGAGTACAAAAATTTGTATATTGAGGCCATGAATTAATATACTGAGTCCACAAATAAATATAGTGGGACCGTAAATTGATATATTTGTCACAAATTATTATACTGAGACCACAAATTACTACATTAAGGGCTGGATGAATGATTATGCTCAGTACATAATAATTTTACTGACACAGATTATTATATCAAGGCTGCAAATTCTACTATATGAAATTCTATACTGAGTTTACTATTTACTATATTGGTTATGCAAATGACTATACATTAATTACAATACTGAGCACAAAAATTAATATATTCAGGCAAACTATATTATATACATCAAGGACAAAGCTCATCCTCAACACAACCTCTTCACACTTCTCCCTTCTGGCAGACAATACAGGAGCATGAAATCAAGGACCACCAGACTATGGAACAGTTTCTACCCCCAGGCCATCAGAGCTCTGAACACCTCGCTACCTCCAACAACCATTCTACCTTATGCTCCTCCGCCACAAGCATCTGACCAGTCCGGAGTAGCACATACTCAGTCCTCTCACCTATGAAAGGACCACCAACACAGACTGCTTAACTTAAATTAAATTTATCCACAATGTATATCTGTAGTATATATATATATGTATATATATATATATATATATATATATATATATATATATATATATATATATATATATATATATATATATGTGTCATATATTTGTAATATATAAAAAAATTAATTTTTCTTATATATATATATATATATATATATATATATATATATATATATATATATATTCTTATATTCTTAGAATATATATTCTTATAAACAGAGATTTGGTTCTTAGTATTGTATATATTTATTGTCTAATGTATATATTTTTGTATTTAAGTACTGTAGGGGACTATATCATGGTAATCGGAATTTCTGTGGTATATATATATATATATATATGACTATATGAGGCTATAGGCTATATGACTATATATAGGCTATATGACTACATGAATATATTAATTTAAATACATACATATATTTTTCTTCTCTCTATAGTCCTTATATTTTTTTTCCTTATTTAGTACTTAGTATTTATCTTGTAATTGTTTAGTCCGGGAGTGAGTGCAGAGTAAGAATTTCATTGTAGAGAGCAACTGCTTGTTTCTCTGTGCAAATGACAAGAAACGCTTGAATCTTGAATCTTAATTCTACATTATATTGAGGCCACAAATGAATACAGTGAGACCATGAATTGATATCCTGAGGCCACAAATCACTATTTGGAGGCCATGGATTACAACATTAAGTACCCAAATTGCCATACTGAGACCACAAGTTATTATACTGAGGGCACACATTACTATATCAAGGCCATAGTTTACCATGCTGAGTACACAAATGACTTAATATGATTTACTATGCTGAGATCACAATTTACTAGTCTGAATATACATAATACTATATTGAGGCCACGAGAAACCTCACCGTGTCACCTTAGTAAACTTATACTCTACTTAGCTAAACTGAATCCAGCTCAATCGGCGTCCTACTCTAGTAAAATACATTACCCACAATGCCTTTCTCAGTAATTAATGACGCGGGCAGGTTTTTTTCTCCTTTCACCATCTACTACAGCGCACCGCACACCACAGTCTGTTTATGTTCAGAGCTGAGGGAGCAGACCGGAGCGGTGCTTCAGTTATTTAGATAATACTCATATTTTGTGGTCACAAATAAGATATTAGCTGTAGGGTCGTGCAAATCCGACTGATACACAGACAGCTAGCCGACGCACCCAGCGTATTATAACCGGTGTATTTAATGCTGACATCTGGAAGAAGAACTCCTCATACCTTTTGCCTTTGTTAGCAGCTTAGCTAGCAGGGTTAGCTAGCTTTAGTCTTCTGTTTGAGGCGTTTTATTGTCTTCTTTAGCCGAGCTAACGGAGCTAACGGCTAAAACAGTAATAAACATCAAACAAAAAACCTGCTAACGGCTCTTTAACGGACTCTGGGCGCAGAAGCATCTCGAACAAACAGCGGATAAAAGGCAGAAATACGATATCAACGTGTTTGTAAGTATGCTGTGCTGTCAGTTTGGCTTTAGTTCACTTGACATGACCAGATTTAGCTGGAAAGGCTGTTTATGAGTTATTTTGCTTGTGTTGGTTCCACACAATTTACCTCAGAATTAGTTTCTCAGGACTGAGCTCGGTTAGCATTAGCTAGCTTGAAAGCGGGGCATTGTGAGACATTGATATGACAAAGAAAGTCACATTTATGTTCTTTTATCAGACCTGGTTCAAGTTGGCTTGGCTCTTGGAATTTCTCAGGTCCACCTTAAATGGTGCAGCAGTTACATTCTGGCGCCTCAGGCTGCTGCACCATTTAAGGTGGAACTGGGGAATTCAACGAGCAAGCCAACTTAAGCCTCATCTGTCAGTCTTTATGTAACTTAGAAATGTTAGCCCGGAATGATATGTGGTTGGGATGCATACAAATGCGTAATATCAAGCTTAATTTCTAATGCCTGAGCCTGAAGGCTTCGATAACTGCATAGTTAGGCGATATGTCAAAATGTCATATCACAAGACCACAATAAGTTATTAAAGGAATATGTCACTATATTCACTTTTACTGACATCTGAGAAGCTGCTACATACAAAGTGAGCCTACATTGTGGTATGTGTTCTTTAAGTACTAAGGAAAAGCATATCGTGACACATTCAGAGGTATATTATTAAAATACATCACAATAACAGTAAATATTATTGCCCAGCTCTCATCTGCTGAGAGCAAGATTAGATCAGCATAGAACCGCAACTGAATCAAGCAAGTAAGATTTGACACCAAGTTCCATACTTGTGGTTTTATTGGTGAAAGTCAATTTCCTATTAGGGCTATTAGCTGGGTGGAAACCTGTTGAACCTGTAGCCAGGGGTTAGGATTAAACTCCACTTTAGATTAGAGCTCAAAGCAATCTTACCATGAGGTTTGAATGAACTATTTGCATTGCTTTCTCTGCTGTTGTGTCAGGCCATTGTTCTGCTTAATTTAAACCCCCCCCAACCCCCTGGCTGATTTGCATAGTCGGGTAGCTTCGCCCAGGCTCAGCATCTGGCCGTCCGAATGGAGCTTTTGTCCTGCGTTGACGTGATGATTTCAATCACTTTTGTGGACATCCTTAACCCCCCCCCCCCACACACACACACAGCCGCCTTTCCCTCAGGCCTTATGGACGGTCAGAAGTCCGCTTTGTGCGGAGCTCTGCTTGAATTATTTATGTCCAGCTTTGGCGAGCGGTCATTGACATGTTTAGTGTTCGTTTTTGACATTGGTGAGTTTGTTCTCTGTCTTCGTCTCTTACTCGGAACTGTGTTTCGTCGTGATGCCTTTGAGCGTGCAGCCTGATTGTCCTGTTAATGGCCATTTCTGAAAATGGGAATTGGGTTTGGTTCATATTAGGAGTGTGCTGATGCAATACTTAGTATTGGTATTGGTCCAGTGCTGGCCAGAAATGAACAGAACTAAACCTTTATGTTTGGATTTTTTAAAATGTATTTTACAAGTATGTCAGAGAATTGTTTTATTTTATATAAATATTTTGCCTGATTTTTAAAAAAAATACTATTTATTTAGAATTATTTTAGGATTTTATTAGGATTAGAACTGTCCTAAACCTATACGACCTGGATTTTTTGTCAAAACTGTCCGAGAATTGTGTGTGTTACTTTTTTTATAAAGTTTTAAATAAAAACTGAAAAAAAAAAAAAAAAACAGCAGTGTTGTGGAACTGAAGCTCGCTGTGTTCTGCATTTCTTGTGTTATGGAAGTAGAATATCTGTATCTCATGTTATTTAGATGCCTGGTTAAGCTAAGTGCATCCAGACAATCGTATTATTAAAAGCTTATCGGAGATGATAAAGTGGTATCAAGCCAGCCCTAGTCTATGTGTTCTCAGAGTCTGCACGGGGACAAATCTAAAGGTTTCAAATCTGTGAGACCCATATGAGGCTAACCTTTAACGTCAGAGTAAATAGTAAAACTGTTTGATAATAAACTCGAGCGTTAGCCTATATTAAACCTTTAGCAAAGCTTAAACGAAAGCTAAAAGATGCAGATGTGACAACACAGCTTAAAAAGATAGCTGAGAATTGTGTAGGCATGGCTAATGAGCAGCTTGATTGATGGCTCTTTGTCACACACATACAGAACGAAAATCATTTTTCCAGTTTTTATGTTGTGATAACCGGACTGAAAAAGTCCCAGACAAAAAGACATGTGGATGACTGGACAGATGGAGTAAGAGGAAAAAAAACAATGTTGTTGTATGGATAAATGGATGGATGATTGAATGAAGAAGCAATGTTGGTGTATGGATGGGGAATGAACGGATAAAGGAACAATGTTGGTGATAGATAAAGGAATGAACGGATGAAGGAACCATGTAGGTGTATGGGTGATTAATGAATTGGCGACAGGCAGCTGCAGACAGGAGGCCTAACTTGCTAGCCTTTGGTTATGCTTATTAGCTTTTGTTCGCCAAGTCTCTCTGACTCTTTGTGTGGGCAGGGCAAGAGACATCAGCCATGTCACTGGTCAGGGCAATGCTCAAGGAAGCGATCCCCAAGATCAGGAATGCCCCGTTTAGGTCTACATGAAGAAGACAGAAGTATGGTTGGTTATTTATTGGTCACTGGAATACTATTTTAAGGGTTTTACTTGGTACATGTTTTACCTCATTAGAAAGAAAACACAGGTTTTTCATTTCCCTGTGTCTTTAAAACTCTTCTTTTGGTCATATGGGACTAATAGTACTTAGAAACTTCACATATGTCTGTGAATTATAATATGAATGAGGGACATTGGTACATTCATATAGGGACTGGTGTATTTTCAGAGAACGGAGTATAAGTGTACAAAGGTGGACCACAGACCACTCAGAATGATGTCGTTTTTAGATCTGAATGGCTTAACGTATTAAGGGAGCCACACTGAAACACCTTTTTGTGCAGTCTCGACGTTGATGGAGCTCCTTTTCCGGATTAGGTCTAGCTGTGGCGGCAGAGTGCATTGGCTGGAGGAAAAGGGTGTGGAACATGCCTTTCTAATGCAATCAAATAAACACGAGTCCTTGAATGCTGGCGACGAGCCAGTGGTGTCACTTTCCACGCTGAAAAATAGATAAGAGGCCTGACTTACTGCAGGGAACTTGCTGTTTAGAAACTCAGCACTGGCTCACTGAAACCGTGTCGTCATCATGATTCACGTGAAACCTAACCCGCATTTGGGCGAATTGTTTTTTTAAAAAATGTGATCGAACAGGAGAAGAGGAGCGCATAAATATTTAAATGGAAGTTAAGACGGTAGCCCTGGGTCACTTTATTCCCGCTTTGGCGTCACTGTCTGTCATAAAAAGCAAGAGTATCCTGTCAAGCTTGGTCTGCAACCTGTCTTATGTAAGTGAGATATAACAGTGTATGCCAGACAGTCTGGTCGTGAGGTTGCACATCCGCTTGGGGTTGCCCGAATTCATGAACCTAGATTTTGACAGTTGGGACTACCTACCTTTTGGTTTGTTAGCTGTAAATTGGCAGCAGGTTTGCATAAAATGCTGAGATGGTGATTCTCAGTGTGTTCGTGGTGTGTTGGAGAGCCTGCAGGCAGAAGAATGGGCTCATACAGCCGATTAGTTCAATGACGCACAGATCAGATAGCTGTGAGGACGTATGATGGCTTAATAAACGAGATTGGCTGGGTGAACTTGATTCCACAAAAGCTAAACTCTTGGGATAGTGAACAGTGCCCCTATCACAGGCAGTGTCTATGTCTCTACTAAGAGCTGAAAGATTGTGTGAAAAAGTCATATTTTCATTTTTAAGAAACGCGTTAAGAATCGACCAAGATAAAATATTCTTAAATGGTCGTGTCATTGGTTCTGAAAGAAGTTAGTGATGCACATGAAACTCCTTGGCAGTAGTTTAGTAAAATCAGCTTACTAAAATGATTTCACTACAGTTTTACTAAGTTTATACAATATACTCAATACTAGAAGATTCATGGCTATGAATTCCATTATATTTAGTCATATTTTGGGCTTTTAATGACATTGTTCAAAAACTGAGGCTGCAGATTGTGTTGTTAGTGACAACACAAACTTTTCTTTTAGCATCTGTTTTGCTTTTTCTTAAAGTGGTAGCAAGCTGGTAATGGAGAAATTCTTGGGTGTTGCATCCCCTTCATCAGTGGTTTCCAACCCTGCTCCTGGCAAGCTGCCGAGTCTAATTCTAACCTGCCACACCTGTTCCAGCTAATTAACTTAGTCAGACATTCCCGATTGGCTAGATCAAATGCACCAATGTTAAAGGTGGCATTGTACCGGCTGTTTGGTACCGGTTTGCCTCAGCGCAAAACCTTAGTTGGTTAACCATTAGGCACACCAAAAGGATATCTAAGGGAGCAAAATATTTCATGATAGTCTAAAGTCAATTCAGAGCCTTATACCCTGTTTGGAGGGTATTAGTTCTACAGGGGAGGTGGAGTAGTGTAATTAAATGTATCATGACGACAGTAATAGTATCGTCAGATTGTTTACTAGTGTGTTTGGTTGCCTTTGTCTGACCATACTTATTTACAGGCAGATCCTAAGCCCCACGTTTTTGGAGCTAAAGGTGTTAATAATTTAGACTATAATTAAATTGCAGCTCCTGCGATTTGAAAATCTGAAACTCTGAAACTCTCAAATGTGACAGTTGTCTTTCAACCCTTTGTGAAGGTCAGCGTCATAACCATGAACAGATGTTGTGGATTTCAGTGATACTGGGTGATAGATAAGTTCTTAATCTGTGATGGCTGAATTACTTTTAAACAATGCACAGCTTTGTTCCTTTAAGAGTGTCAGTTGGATAAAAACCTCTTGAACCTGTTTATGGTTTAAAAGGCATTTCCGGGCCAGGAGAGTTCTGTCTACAGCAGAATTTTCTGGGCCTTCTGGGCTGCTGTTTTAGGCTTTGTTATGGATGGTTCTAGTTTGTGGTGCCTCACTCAAGCCTGTAATGAGCACCTTGTAATATAAACTGCTGCTGGCTTTTTAGATCTTCCTCTTAAGTAGGAGTTGGCGCAGCGCGCTGAGGAAGGATCAGCCGTCACAATGTTATAACATTATTTCCTCTGCTCTTAGAAGTCTGATCCTAATCAGCAATATCACTCTTACTGTCTTCTGCATCTCGCTTGGGTTCTCACGGTTCATAACAGGCAATGAAACCAAAACGGAAAAGTGTATAAGTGTGTTGCCCACCTTTTCCTCAATAAAAAACCCTACTTGTCACGCTCTGTGGTTGGATGGCGTGTGAATAGGCAAGGTGCTTTTGAGTTGTTCCAGCATACGCCTGTACTGGGTTTGGCCTCCCAGGAGAAATATGCTATTTCCTAAGCATTCAGTCCTTGGGAAACAGCTGGCAGTAGACATTTGGAATATTAGTACTAAAATTGTTATACTGATGTTGGAATTTACAAGCATCAACTTTTTAAGCATCTTCTAAAAACGCTCATCTAGGATCAGTCTGTACCTTGTGTGAGTCAGGTGTATGTATAGTGTTAAAGTGGACCTAGCACTTTGCTAGCAGTCTATTCCGGTAGATGTTTTCTGGCATGCATCCTGCTGTGGCGGACCCAGATATTTTTCCAGCATGGCTAGCTCGGGAGTTTGGTTGGTCTGTGCATGGTGAAGTTTAGGGGATTATGATTGTCGTGGAAAGTGGGTCAGACAGTGGGGACATGGGCGGGTGTTTCACTCTCATATGCACTCTCATATCATAGGTTTTTATAATATGACCCGTTCTTCTTTTAAAGACCTCACTAAGCCTGTCTTTAAAGTGATGATGGTTCCCTCCAAATGACATTAATGCTAAAAAAGGGGTGCTTCTGCCTGCCATTCTTTGCTGTAGATCACATTAGTGTTTTTGATTGAATCATCTCTTTGCCTTACCAAACACGGTGACATTGTAGAGTAACAGGCCTAGATTTTGCAGGACATGGGGAGAAACTTGGGGGTTAAATGTTTCATGTAAGGCCACAACAACAGTGGAAAGGTTTGCGGGGTGGGGGCGGTTCTTAGAACCCTTGGCGAGAGGTTAATTTGAAAGGTGAGTGGAGGATCTTATCAAGACAACTAAACAAGCTAACTCCTTTGACCTGTGATATGATTTAGTACCTATAGGGGTGGGCAGTATGATGATGATGATCTGTTATTATTGTCAGTCATTGTCTACAATGTCTGCAGTCTATTTTATCTGTTCCAACTAATTTGAAAACTTGGGATGTTTATTGTGTGTCGCAAAATATAACATGAATAAAGCCAAGTATGTGCACTTGTGCTGTATGTGCATGACTCGTTGTGCTGAATAGCCGGCTACCTCTTACTTTTCGTGTGAAGCTTTTATCTGATTCGGTTGGAGTATCTGATTCGGTTGGAGTAAATTCTATTTATTTATTTATTTAAAAAAAAAAAACGTTTGTACAGATGCATCAGCCCAAATGTTTAAAGTCTCAACAGAGCAAAATCATAACAATGTTGAGCTTGATTGGCTAAAGTGACCCAAATCTGACCCACAAATACACATCACAACAAAATAGTTTGGGCCACTTTCATATGCTGTTTCAATGTAGCCAAAGATTCTGCGTGAACCATATGCAGTCAGTCTAAGGAACACTTTTATGATGCAAAGAACCCTTTAAACGTATTCACCAATATATTCTTTAACTCTCTTTTTTTAATCTACGTAAGATTCATGATGTGTCCTTGAGTGAAAGTAGATTCCCTTCCTACCTAAAAGGAACCCTTGGTGAATGTCAAAATCTTAATAAAATAAAAAAAAGAACTTTGGAATTTTATGCTCTTTATTCCTGTGAAAGATTGGGGAGTGCTATCTTAACAGCTTTGTTCTACCTGTACTGTCTGAAATAGGTGTTCTAAAGTATATCCGTCGGGAAGCTCTCGAACCCCAGCTGCTGTGTCGGGTTTAGGTGCACCGGGAGCTGTATTTTGTTTTATGGGCGGGTTTGTAGATGAAACCGTTTGCTGTGTATTGTTTTATTCAAGCGGCTTTTGTTTCCTGCCGCAGAAGTCAAGCTGTCCATTGTGTTCTGTGTGTTATGGGTAGTGGGGGGGACTGTGGATTAGATGATGATAGATTTGTGCTGTTGGGCCATGCTCTAGTTTTTGCTGGGGAAGATTATTTGTTACATGCATGCGAGCATGCCACACAGGTTGGGTTTTCACCTTCGCAGACTGGGTATATTTTCCTGTTTTACACCTCTATGCTGCACATGTCTTTTTTTTTTTTTTTTCATCCTCCACCTGTAGTGGCTTTGACACTTTCGTCTGCTTCATCGTACGTCTCTGACCTAAAGTGCTAGCACACTTGCTTGTGGGTTTTTCACCTCTTTGTCTTGTACAGCATGCGTTGTTTCAGTCACAGCTGACTGTGTTTGAGTGATGGTCTGCATATTGCGAGTCTGACTTTCAAACCAAAGGGATCATTATTCATTCACCTGAAACATGAACACTTGCACCCCCAGATTTATGACTTCTTCCCTCCTTACTTCCTGTACAAGAATCATCCCTCATTCCTGTGTATCTCTCTCTGCATCTGTTAGTCATTTTCACTCTTTCATTCTACAGAAAGCAGTTGTTTCCACTTTCATGTCCTGTGTCGAAAGCCCACCACCACCACCACGCTTTCGTCCACATCACTGGTGGGTTCTGAGAAAGCAGCATTGTACCTTCCTGGTTAGGAAATGGCACTTGAGCTGTGTGTGCACGTGCACATGCATGCACCGTGTCAGACATTGTGACACACGTATCTGTTTGTTTTTCTATGCAGCCTGCTCTGTGTTCATGTCATTGAATAATTAAAAAGCTGAAATTTAAGCGCCTCCCCCTCCTCTACACCATCTGTCTCCTCCACTCCTCTGCTAAAAACATCAGAGAGTGCACATGTCCAGAGCTAGAGAACTAGCCAAGTAGAACGGTCTTAAATACACTCATTTAAAAGTTAGATGACTGAACCTTGTGTTAATATAAACACGAAGATAACTTTAATTTTCGTGTTCACAATTTCCTCTTGTACATGGGCAAGGGACCCTCTATTTAACAGAGATGGAGTTGTCTAACAGTTCAGTTTATTTGATAATTTAAAAGTGTTTATACTCATCTAACGTTAAAATAAAACATGGCACCTTAGCAGTAAAGCACTGAAACAAGGATTGATATATGCTTTCATCGTCAAGGATCGAGTCATGGCCCTGTGGTTTAAAATCCAAGTGCTCAATCCACTTTTAGATTAAAGTGGAGGAAATTCCAAAGACTCCAAAGAAACACTGACTGAACCAGCTTCATCAGTGTAGGTGTTAATACGATAATAAAACTGATATGTGACTGGAATTGTACCCATTTGGCTGACCGCATGAATCATTTCCAGGCACTGTGACTGGCATTAAAGTGTCCTAGCGGAAACACTGCTCTGTATATGGAATTTTGTATTGTGAATCAATTCCGTTCAAATGTTTCTTTTTGAGGTGATCTCAACATCTTTTTTTGTCTTTCTCTGAAACCAGTAAAGGTGACGTTCACACACCAGCCATGTCCTACAGTGTAAAATCCCCCTGGATTAATAATAACAGGATCTGAGGGTTTATCCAGCCAACACAAGACAAAACACCAGACCTGACTGGAATCTTGTGATGCCTTTCCAACCAGCCTCAGAGCTTTGAAGTTGATGAAATCTGGAAAGGAAAAAAGTACATTAAATCAAGGTTGACTGCCGGCACACAACGACTTTTAGGTCTTTATTACTGTGTGGGGTGTGTGTGTGGGCTGCGTAGGGTGGGGGTGGTTGGGTTTTGGCGGACGTGTGTTGTTTGAAAGGCTTTTCTCGGTAGCTTGTCTCCCTCAGGGCAAGTTAAAGGCTGATGGACCTTTACCTTGTCATTTACTGCTAATAGACACCCAGCAGCTGCTCTACTATTCTCTGGGTGTATGCATGAGTTTTCAAAAGGGGTCCAGTAATGGTATACTAGAGGTTCACCATGATGCTTTTCTCAGAGCTGGTGCAGTTATTAGTAAACAAGGGGAACTTTATTCATTTACCATCCATCTGATGTTTGTGGTATGAAAATTGACAAAAATTTAACTTGTACTTGCGTCAAACAAATATTAGAACATTATAAGGAAAAAGTGCTTTGAGCTTTAGACACTATAGACTATTAAAAAAATTCTACAAATATATTTACATACTTTATATAAAACTCAACGCAGTATGAGCCACTGACGGTGTTAAAAGAACACATCAGGAGCTGGGCTTGTCCTTGCAGTGTGCAGGCTCAGGTGAGAGCCTAGATACAGACCAAACACTGTATAACGCTTAGGACTGATCTGAGCAGTCGTGCAGTAAACCTACTCTGCGCTCGTTGCTTTATAAAAAGAAGGAATATGAATGTTAATGTGTTTTGTAAATAGATACAGAATTGATGTTACTTTGAACAACTTCCAAATGTAGTTTTGATGAGAGGAAGATGGTTCCCCCGGTGTGAGTGTGGTTCCTCCCAAGGTTTCTTCCTCCAACTTGAGGGAGTTTTTTCCTTGCCACGGTCGCCTTTGGCTTTCTCACCAGAGCCTTCTTTCTTTTCTCTCCTTAATGAATTATTACTACTGAATTTCTGTGAATCTGCTTTGAGACATCAGTTGTTAAAAGCGCTATATATGTACATTTGATTTGTTTAATTTTGATGTTTAACCAAAATTATATTTTGTGGTGATAAGCCGTAGTTGGACATGTGCCAGTTGCTTCCTAGGCTGCATGATTAGAAACGGCCTATTTAGTCTTTATTTTAAGCAGAAGTGAGGGTCCACACACTATGTCTGCTCCACACACACAAACCTTACTCTCACCAGTAGTGATCAGAGCTTGGGCTGCATGCAGGAGTCATGTTTGTCTGACTAGAGTGAGAGATATTAGACTAACTGCATTAAGCTTTAGCCCACCTGCATTTTATACCTCAGTTCTCTTTCCTTTTTCTCCTCTGACTGTGAACATATGTTTGTTCTTCTCTCACACACACTGGTCTGCATGTTTGACTTTTTTGACTCAGGGTGGGACATTACAGAGACAGGCTACAGTATTGCTGTTGAGATACTACAGTGTTGCTGGTTGACTGTACTCGACAAGTCATTCACAGTTCAGTAACACTTTGGCCAGGCCATTGGACCAGAATTTAGAAGTGTTTTTGATCGCAGTTGTCAGATAAATAAGTTCAAATGCTGATTCCAATCATTGGAAATTTGCTAAATGTTGGCTTTCTTTATCGCTTGGCCCCTAAAGTGTGTGTGTGTGTGTGTGTGTGTGTGTGTGTGTGTATGTGTGTGTGTATGTGTATGTGTGTGTGTGTGTGTGTGTGTGTGTGTGTGTGTGTGTGTGTGTGTGTGTGTGTGCATGTGAGAGTGAGATCTTTCCTCTCTCACTTCACACTCTTCACCTTCTGCTTGGTTCATCACTGATGTTTCACACACTCACCCACACAGGTTAGTTCTCACACAACGGCCTATATGTACTTAAGTACATACACAGTGGAGTGCAAAATCTGAAATTGATCAGGATTGTTTTTAAATGAAAATAAGCAACAAACTTTTGGAATCATTAACAAATAAAATTAGTAAAACTTGAAAAAAAACCTGAATTTGAATGAAACTGCAAATAAATAGCAGTTTAAATCAATACTAATATGAAAATGCAGTTAGATATTGCCCCCCCCAAGTCTTGCAAGGCTTACCCCCAGTCAGGACTTTTTTTTTTTTTCCAAAAATATGTGTGCAAACACACAAACATGCAAACTGAGGATCAGCTGTCTGGCTGGCTCTGGAACATGCCAGTGCATAATGTTATTCCCTCTCTCCTGAAGAGAGCGCTTGTTTTCTCAGTCTGACACATTGAAGGTTTGATCTCACTGTGTCTTTTGTGCTTCCCAGAGACAGACCTGAGCCTTGTCAGTCTGAGCTCTTAAGGTCTGAATGATTAGGCAGGGTGGAGACGCACAATTCACTGTTTACATTCATTATTTACATTGGATGGCTTCAAGAAAACGTCGTCAGACAAAGGGTCACACTATGTCCACGTCCATCTGCACTGCCCTGAATCAGCGGCCTGTGTGAAATGGTTTATTAGATCAGTGCGAGTTTATTCGAGAACTGCGTTCTGTTTATATTCTTTCAGCGTCTGCGTTTATTGGAAGTTCTTATCAGGGCTTCTGTGCTCTGTGTTGCCTCGTGTGAAACATTACTTAGTCGATTAAAAAAGGATCAGGTGCGTTTATGATTGCTGCTGGGAACGGGGCGGGTTTTGTGTGCATAGCAGTAAGAGACTTTGCTGGACTTATGTTTTCCTAACCAGGCCAAACAGGACCCCAGGGGTTGAGCTGCCATGTGAGTCACGAGGAGGGGGTAGAGAAAAGTGCTTAGTTTGGTGATTACAGCAGAAAAGATAACTGTGACTATTTTGTCTGATATTTTGTGATACCACAGCAGCCTGTAAGCGGTACTCCACTTTAGGGTTAACTGAAAAATAAATGGTTGGTTTTAAAAAAATAGATATATTTAACAGTTGAGTTTGAACAGCTGTCCATATTTGAATAGTTGGGTTCATCATTCAAGTGTTTGGGCACAATAGGCGACTGGTTCCACTGGATGGACACACAGGGGTTTCTTTTAGCGACCTCTTTTAGGGTTAATAAGTTACGTGTTGCCGGCCCATTTAGTAGTTCTGTTTTAGATTATCAACTAAATGGTTAAAACTTAGTGTTAATTGCCTGGACTGCAACTGCTGTAGCTTATTATTAATACAGGCACCATCAAAAAACATAATCAAGTATATCATCGCTGTCCAAAGAAAAACAGTTCTCCAAAATGTCTATTTTACAGGAAAGGGCAAAAACCTCATCTAATTTGAATGCAAGTCAATGGAGTTTTTTTTTTAATTTTTTGCTTAGTTATATTCTGGATTTCAGGCTTGCTGGTGAACATTTAATCAGGAACTAATGATGCTTGGTTGGTGGTCAGTAGAATTTGCCAGCATATAGGGAGCGTGGCCGCTATTCTGTGGGTGTCATGATTAATAAATATGAGCATATAGTGGATGTTGTTTGTACTTAAAGAGCACTGACCAACTTGGTGCTTCTTTAAAATAAGTTTTTGATGGCAGTTTTTATTGTGGCACTATCTCTCATTATAGTACCCTCCCCTTAGTACCTGCTGAACAATCGCTTGAGTTTGTAGTTATAGTAGTTATAGTTGCATTACATACATACATGCATACATACAGATGCATTTACTTAAATGGGTGTGCTATTATCCCAGCCTGAAAAATTGTGATGTATTTTTTGTCCCATGTTTTATGGTAGTTACTAAATAATTAGGCACAGGATTGATACCTGGAGGATAAGCCTACAGTTTGAGGAGTTAACATATGGTTAATTTTCTCATTCCCGAGTGGATTTGGGGAAAGAAAGGAAACTGGCAGATGGAGAGAGGCAGACAGCAGTAGAGGGGGCAAATGGGCTCTGAGGGGTAATAAAACTGTCTCCTTAAATACGCAAGCTTCTAGCCCCATTTTAAAAAAGGCTCTCGCTACTGGAAAGCGTGGACCAGCAGGCCACTCTACCACAAACACTGCAGACACTGAGCAAGCGGAAAGCTTTCTCTTTCCACAAGTTCAGCCAGTGCTGTTTGCCAGGCTCACATAAAGCCTCGTCCTAGACCAGGAGGGAGCTGAGCTCCTTGTGGGATGTTTAAACAATGGTTTCTAATCAGTGAATTAAAACCGTCTATTAAACCATGTATTACTATCTGTTGAGATGTATAGCAAATGCTAACGTGGGGAACAATAAGTAAGTGACGGTTTGACGTGATCTCTTTTGCAGAATGCTAAATAACCCTTACTTGCTTTCATTCACTTTTAGAAGCCTTACCATTTTGTATGTGGAAGTCTTGTAACTGACCCCCTGAGTTGCTCAGGAACTGTGGTCAGGGAGCACTTGCTAAGTTGCTTACAGCTAAGAAAAAGTGTCATGGCCCTGGTGCTGAGAAAACAACGCCATTTGCTGAAGTTGCTTTGTTCTCTGCATCTGTGAAAACCATTTGGGTTGTTGAGTTAAGTAAACATTTGCGGGATGCAGACTTGATGCTTACAGAAAGTCTTCCATGACATGCTTACCTGTAAATACGTTTCTCACCAGTACACTTATGAAGCAATGTTGAATTGATATTTTATTTATTTATTTATTTATTTTTAGTTTGGGATCAAAGCATGCGAGTGGACTGGGGTTGGCAGTGGGGTAATGTCTCCTTGCTTGAAGTGTTACTGTAATCTTTACACTCCAACTTGGTTTTCTTCACTTCATATCGCTCCAATTGATGTCATTTGTGCCCACTGTTAAACAATTTGTGCTACACAGGCGTTTTTAGAATAATAAGGATCGAAGTGACCAAATCACAGTGTAGAAAACTGGGGAAAACCAACGTGCATGCTTTTAACGCTGTAGACATCTTTATCATTGTCCCAGCTACATGGACACCACGATACTGTAAGGCTGAGACTATGTGACACTTACCTGTAGAACTTAGTTCTGATCTGTGAGGAATTCCAGTTTGAAGATGCTGTGTCTGAATGTCCACTAGATGTATGCTGTATAGTCACTACACAGCAGTAGTGTAGAGTTGAAAATGGACTGTCCTACGGGATGCGTTGAGGGGAAACACTGACGCCCCCAAGTTTCTGAAAATCTACTCTAAAATTTGAAATCACCTTACTCTGCTTGCACTCTGCAATGCTCACTGGCTCTGTTTGAGATGTGAAATTGCTCACCATAGCAGATGCTAGTGTGACTCGGCCTTGATGCTGCGTGTAGTCCCTTTTTGTCCCTTTTTTTATTATTTAATTTCCTGAAAACAGGATTTGTTCTGTAGGATGATTGGTTTTTAAGTGATATTTCCTGATATATATGTATAAACACACCGATCCAGAGTTAGAGATTCCTGCTTCATTGGTCCACCTTGTAGATGTAAAGTCAGACGATAGCTCATCTGCTACGCAGTATAGTTTAGATTAGTTTTTGTTGCCGGTTCTGTGGGGGTCTTGTGGAGGTCCTGACCATTGAAGAACAGGGTAATACATTATACAGAGAAACAGATTGTACACTCACACTCATACAGTCTGTAACTGTAGAACTACATAGTGCTACTGTATGGTAAGTGGAGCTGATAACATAGACGGTGGGTGTAGATACAGGGAGGTGGTTTTGATGTTATGACCTAAAAGAATCAGTAAATGCAGTTGCATGTAGAATTTGGACTTCATGCCCGGGAAGTGACTAGGCAGTGAGCTTTAGCTGTGTGTTGAGCCCCCCCGAAATAGTGTGCTTATCCTGTAGATGCTGCGTGTTGGCCTGCTTATGTTCCTCCCTCTAATCAGATGAGCAGTGTGTGGTTTTTGTTTTTATCTCCCTCTTTTCTTTTTTCAGTCTTTCTCAGCATCCTGTTTAAAACCATCACTGAGGTCTACTGACAGGCACTTGAGCATAAGGACTACTGTCAGCACATGCAGTTGTGCATGTGTGTTCTCACAGTGGTGCTTTCCTTTAACCTTCTCTGAAGTATGTCCTTTGACTCAGGGTCAGTGACTGTTATTGCAGAATTGCTGGGAACCACGGAAGGGACCTAATAATATATACACCCAGCAGTATATTCAGTACATACTCTCTCTGTGTGTGTGTGTGTGTGTGTGTGTGTGTGTGTGTGTGTGTGTGTGTGTGTGTGTGTGTGTGTGTGTGTGTGTGTGTGCGTGCGCATGCATTAAGGCTGCAAAATAAATCGTGATTTTATCAGTGCCATGATGAGTTTCAGTGTATTCTTTGTTGAGGCCTACGATGACTGAGCAGATCACATTACCTCACACGCACAGCACAGGAGAGCCGTAATTAGATTGGCTGGAGCGTAGTATAAAAACCAGCAAGTGCTTGCCAGAACCTGGCTTGAACTGTGCTTTACCCTGTTTAGAGTGAGTGACTTTGCCTTTCAGCTAAACATCGAAATATAGCCAATGAGCTTGTGCATGGAAATGCATGGTATGCCTAATTCAGATTTGTTGAAACATACAAAAAACAGCCAGAATATATATATATTTTAAAAAATAATAATTTATCAAACTCCACTGGACAAAATTAGTCTGGCCCAGATAGAAAAGGATTGATCACCCGTGTGTTAGTATTAGCACATAGTGTTTTTTTTTTTTTTTTTGGTAGCATGCAGTTGCATGTTTTGCTTAAAGTTTGCCGGTTCTAAGAGCTGATCAGTGACAAAGCATGAGAGCCGGATTTCTGTTGACCTTTGACTGTGGGACTAAAACTGTAGGTCTTGAGAAAACACCACTCAACCCAGCACAGTGAGTACAACGGTCATTTAGGCTCACTTGGTTAGAAAAGCCTTTCTGATTGGTCAAGGTTTCAGAGCTGCCTCATGGAAATCTTTGATCCACCTCCCTCTTCCTGCTGCTTCAAAGCTCTGCTTTTTCTTTTTCTATTAACTTTCTTTCTTCTTTCTTAACATTTCTTTATTTGACCGTTTGGTTTTGTTTTGACTGTCTCTCAGGGAACAGGGCCACATGGCTTAGATCGTTGTTCTGATTTAGATGTGAGGGTTTAGTGTGATGATTTGTTGAGAGATAAAGCTTGAGAGAAAAAGAAAAGAAAACCAGAGCGAAAAAATGGTGGTCAGAATGCAGACTTGACTATCTGGGCCTCATACCTAGAAAGATGCCCTTAGAATGCAAAGGGAATTAACCTGAAATGGTCAACACACTTTAAAAAAATTAGTGAGATGGTCTCAAATCAGAGTGCTAGAACTGATTGTAATTGAGTTTAATTCTCTTACCTTGGATGATTGCTTGTAATATTTTTTACTTTGATTTGATTTTATACCTTTATGTAAACTGGACTAATGCTAATTCCCACTAGCTTTGGCACAAATGACTCTACCTTTTTATTATTCTGTTGAATCTTTTTTTACAGTTTTACCCTTTGAACCAGTCATATAAGTAATAGGGTACAGCTTAGATGCATATTGACTATGTATGTTGTGCTGATAGATTGTGTAGTTGTAGTTTGTCTCTTTTGAGATACAGCTTTTTAATAACAACAGAATAAACAGAAGCAATTTTGGAACACCAAAACAATAAAACTGAACTGTGGTGAAAAGATTTAGTATATGATTGCTTGTTTCCTGAAGAGTCTTCACTCACTAGAATTGCTATGAGGTCAGAGGTGTACAATCCTGTGTTGTACTCCCACTGAAGCCCAATATGAGCTGGGTTAGTTTGAGATCCTCAATAGTACTAGTTCTGTTTGAATCAGCATCTCAATTTTTAATCCTCATATTTATAACAAGACAATCCACATTTTAACAATGGAGTAATTGGAAGGAAAATGAACCTGACAGCACCTCTGGCAAGGCAGTGCGTTTTCTATGTTGTTGGGCAGTATTTGGCAACTTGACTAGCATAAAGCTAGTCTGTAGGTCGTTTAGCCGCACCCCATGTCATGGCACATAATACTAACGTGAACTTCCATGTGATGATGTTTAGATCTGGGTAATTTAGGGAAATCGCAAAGATCATTTACGTATAAATCAGCTAGTTAAATCACTTACAAACTAGGTTTCCTCTAGGGTGCGTTTATAGGGTGCGTCCCAATTCGGCAATTAATACTACCACTAACTCGTTTTTGAGGAAGTCGTGTATATAGTACTGTTATGAATGTTGAAGTTTGAGGATACTCAAAAATTCACAATGCAGACCAGTCGATTTTTGAGTATGCTATTGAAGGACTCTACTGTCCCGCAGTGCAATGGGTAATGGAAAGGGAGGAGCTTCTCATGTCTGGACAGTGATGGCAGGACCAGAAATGGTGTATAAATGTAAGTTCAACCCAAACCTGTCGAAACAGTCTGTAAAAATAAACGTATTCTAGTAAATAAGGTGTTTATTTGTTTGCGTTTTCTGAAACAAAAAGCCACAGACGAACCAGCCTTCGGAGTCCAGCTTGGTATAAGATGTGTTTCACCACTAGTAGTATGTAGTATAACAACATAGTATGCTAATATAGCTCCCTCAGTAATAGTCCTATTTGAATCAATATCTCAGTAATGTGATAAGAAAATGATGCCTCCATGTTTTTTTTAATTATATTGTTTGGCAAGCCGAAGACAAGGCTATAAGCTAGAATGAACTTTAATACAGAAGTTCATGACAATATTACTGTAATCCACATTTACAAGAAGAAGAAGAAATAAGAGAAACATCCCGAAATTACTTCTAACAGATACGTCTCGTTTTATTGGGCTACATTTGGTATGTTGAAGGAATCCAATAGGCTGATACTAACTGCAAAGTTTTATTTCATTTAAACAAGTTATTGTTTGTATTGCGCCTGTGGAATGACTGACGTGAATGTCCGTTTGCTGACGTTGTAATCCGGGCAGTTTGGGGTTATTAATCCTGTAGGAATCGGCCTGTGAAATCATGCACAATTACATTACTGTAGCTCCTCTGGGAAAACTAATCCTGCTCGAATACGGCTTGCGAGTGAAATTGCTGATCTGTTATCAGCTGTTACCTTGCATGCCCTGCATGTCAGGATTAGGGTTGGACACCTTTGCAGAGCTCCTGTTGGCTTCATTTACTGGGACCTGACAGACAGTGTTGTTTACTGTGGTGCACTCTGGCACCAATGGAGAGATGAGGCCTGAAGATAACCAGAACTCTCCCTTATGTAAGTTTGTGAGTGATCGTCACTTGCTTGACCTGACGCTTCCTGACACTGGAGGATCCTAATGGCCTTATCCAGCTTCTTAATCTGCTTTATCAGAGTTCCGTGATGAAACTTTATCTTCTCAGACTAGTGGGTTTGTATTGCTGTACGAGTCTCACTGAAATTCAACGATAACACTGCACAGTGTGTAACTGTTACCTCATTTAGCATTTGCACTGCTGCAAAACTGCACTGCTGCTGTTTCTTTCCTTAGGCTCACATTTGGCCAAATAAGACGCATGCAAATTGGATTTTACCTTAATCCTGATTTGATGGATTAAAACCTGGCTCTCAAGTCATAGTGCAGACCATAAACACAAACTATTTAGATAAAATCTTGTGGTTCCAAATTCTCCTTTTTTTTTTCTTTGCCCAAGACTGGATATCCATTAAGTGGTAGAGCAGACAAGGAGACATGAAGGCATCCTGTGGCATGGATCACACGATGCTGATCTGCCATTTCTTCTACTCACCCCAGATCGATTCTCCCGGCGCTAAGATGAGCACTCCATATTCAAACCCAACCTGGGGCGTTTTATTTGTCCATGGGCTTTATGGCCCTGGGTCATTGAATTCTGCCTAAGATATTGAGGTATTGAATTTGGTTACTGTTGCATGCTTTTTGCGTGTGCCTGTATGGATCATTTGTAATCTGATTTATTCCTTTAGTGCCTATAGTGATGTTCCCTGGAGAGTGCAGTCTTCACCAGCTTGTCTAGGGGGGTTGCACAAGATGGACATCATACTGTTGCGATTGTATTGCTACTTATAGCAATAGTGATATACACTCAGCAAGCACTTTATTAGGAAGACTTTATTAATGCTGGGTAGAGCCTCACTTCATCCTCGATGCAGCTTCAGTTCTCTATGGCAGGGATTCCACAGGATGTTCGAAAGTCTCCTTTGCGATACTGTTCAATGTTGAGATTATTGCATCATGTTGTTCCTGCTGATGCTCCTGGAGCACGTCAATCAATGCTGAAATTAGCTGTTAGGAGATGAAGAAATCATGATGTGCTCATTAAGGAGTAAACACCAGCAACGTCAGCAGAACGTCTGGAACAGTACTTGGTAAGCTGTGATGAATCTGTTTTAACGGCCCAAATTGCGTTCCAAGAAATCCTTCCACACAACATTACACCACCTCCACCAGCCCGGATGATTCACACAAGGGCAGGTTGGGTGCATGGATAGATTCTATTGGTCCCAGATTCTGTGCTTCAGTGGAGATTTATCAGACCAGGCTTAGTCCTCTGCTGTCCATTTTTGGCTGCTCATTGAATGATTTGTCTTCAGTGTGGGTCAACTCTAGAGATTGTTATGCATGAAGATCACAGGGGAACACAACAGTTCTGCAAGCTATTTTCTGGGAACTGAAGATCAGGCCGGTTATTTGGTCAGTAAGAAAAGAGCATCTCCTGTCTTAGTTAGTTGTGGTTGTGATGTCACAGCATACAATTGCTTGGCTGTCCCTGCAAGGTTCTATTTAGAGGCAGTTTACAAGCTCTGATATGTTGATGTTTCACATACGAAGACATAATTTAAAAATATATATTAATTAATTAAAATATGTATATAAAACGGCTGGATTTAGGTTGTAGGTCGTGACGGCTGGTCCTGGGAATAAAGGAAAGAAAATACCTTCATATCTGCTTTTAGCCGGATGTAATGAATGGCCGTAATATGAACCAGATGCTGACACTGTTTATGGGTGTGGTCACCTCAGCCCTCTCTTGGGTGCTACCTTCTCATTTTTTCTCTCTTCTGGGATCTTAATTTGGCCCACAAACCGAGCTGATACAGCTCTTGCAACTTTCCTGTGGTGTTTAAGCGCCATGTCTTGGCTTCCTCTGTAATGAGACCTTAATTCGACTGTAAAGTGGTGCTAAAACCTTGTGTGTATACGACTTTGAAAGGCCCTCTGAAATTCCTCATTTAATCACTAAGAGGTGGTGCGTTGTGCACGCTTGCCTGGAGATGGTTTGGTTGTGTGTGGGGTCTTTTTGAAGTCTGCAAGGAAGATTCCATTCTCTTTCTGAAGTATGCACACACGAGTTTTCTTGAGAGGTTGTTTGTAGTAATGTTGTGACCTTGACTGTTTTAATGAAGTCAGTGCATCCCTTCATTAGCTCAATGATACATTTTACTGCAGTGAAGTTGAGGATGGAATTTTTTTTTGTTTTAAGAATAAATCCTGGCAGAATGCAGTAGACATGGAATTCCACTGACGTCATAAGGTCTTCCTTAGGGTGGCAGCATTTCCGGTTTTAGGCCGGAAAGTCCGGTTTTTCAACTACCAGTCTGGCGCGATACCTGGACGGACTCTTATTAGTCCTCTTTTCGGGATAAACTATTTAAAAAGTTCACTTGCCAACAATATCATGTGTGCCATTGGCTTATGTCTGTGTTAAAAGACATGCCTTGCCTTTTATCAGTTTAACAAGGTCATGTGACATTGTGACTCACCTACTGGCGAACCGCAGGTTAGCCCTCTAAATGCTAGTCAGTTAGTAAGACTGACTGATCCACCCAATTAGGTGAGTAAAGCAATCAAGTATGTGTTTATATAGGTTAGGTTATGAGGTTATGATCTTAATTCTGTTCTGGTATCATTCCTGACCAGTCCAATCTCCCACATGTGGTGTTGACTTCATGGCGGGTAGTGGTAGTATCCACTGAGCTACGTCAACCATGTTTGCTGTGGTGAGAACAACCGAACGCTGAGAATCTAAATATGGATGCATTATTACTGCTGCATCCCAAACCGCATACTGGCACACTAGCATGCGAAAACAGTGTAGATACACTTGCGAATGTATTCTGTAGTGTAGCGGGACGGTATTGGATCAGCCAGTGGCATGCATTCAACAGCATTCTGAGCTCTTTGATACACAGGTTAAAGGGATCCAGTCTACCAGTCTAGCGAAGCTTCTTCTTGTACTGTTTTCTGGAGACTGGGTCTTAAGCGTTTACATATATTCATGGCTTTATGGTCATTCTGGTCCATTTTTGCTTGATGTAGGTGCAGTAATGTTGACAAGATGAGAGACTTTGGAGGACAGTCAAATTTGCTTTTGCCATCCAAAATGGCAACAAGGCCATCTTAATGGCATGCTAGAATACTGTGAATTGAATTGAAAAGACCGTTGGAGCCAGAACTGGCTTGTATCCTGTTATATTTACTCTTTTTATGTTCTTATTTGTCATTTATTTGTTTGATCTGCTACTAAAGGCATGTGTAGTGCTTTGTGAGTTCTCACAAATAACCAAAAGAAGAGCCTAACAAACTTCACTTCCTGTGCCATTAGATGCTGTTTGTTTCCCTTCCATTTTTTTAATTGACTGAGGGTGGAGTGTTTTCCCACGAGTATGGGTTTAGGACCTTATCTAATTTTGTGCAGTTCAGCTTGCCATTTCTTGTCTAAATTGGATTTTCTGGCATCAGGCTCGTACAACGATTGTGTAGTGTTGATATTGTAAATACAGTAAATTTACATAATTTTTGCGTGTGCAGTCTACTTCTGGCACAGCAGTGTGGAGTCTACCTCAGATAACACCAGGACCAATGCAGCAGACAATTTCTGTGCTACAAGAATCATGTCTTTTAGTCTTGAAGGTTCTGGACAGTCTCAAGCTCGCTGTTGGGGCCTTTGAGCCGTGTGACTGGGTGAATGCTTGCACACAGCCGTGCGTTTGTGCTTTCTGTTGCAGCCATAAGTAACACAGAAACACATTTGTTTGCAGGCCGAGGGGTTATAAAGCGCTGCTTCTCAGCAGGTCTGGGAGGGGCCCAGTGGCCACCAGACGCCTTAAGCCTTTTATTTAGATTTCAGGCTAGACTAGTGTGAGTCAACTCTTTCTGAGGCCCTGTGTTCAGAATCCATCCCAGTGTGTTTAGAATAGGGGTGTGCAATGTATCTGTGCCGGATCTGTAATTAAGAATTGTGATTTTATATTGATATTGTGGTCGCTATTTATAACCGTCATTCACTGTCCTGTTTTTAGCTTTTTAATTGTGTATTTATTTATTTTTAGGTTTGAGGCTAGGGTTGGCAGTGGGGGATGTAACTGTACGTGCATTCGTGTTATGGTCTACTGCGTGCAGTGGTGCAGGTTCCTCCTGGAAGCCTTAAGCTGTACGCTGTTGCTTTTCAGTGTAGAGCCTGTGGGCTGTGTCTGAAGCCTAGTAACAGAGTAAATGCTGTATTCTGAGGGAGGAGGGTGCCCTGTCGTGTCCAAATCTGGTGTTTTGTATAAAAATGCAGCCTGCTGAGCTTTATTCATTGGGCTATTTTTAATAGACAGTGCAAATGCATCTTTCTGTTGTTAACAGCTAGAAGAGAGCTGTCTGGTCTTGGCAACAAATGTGACACAACGTTGCCTACACGTCGTTGCACCTCAAACACGACTCAGTTGCAGCTTTGACCTTTATAAAAATATGACCTTTGGGATTGAGTATGTTTACTGTTTACATTTTCTATTTTACTGCTTAATAGACTACATGCTCTACCAACTTCCTCAGAAGGGACAACACGACACAAACTATAACCTGCACGACTGCATAACATAACTCAACATAAATAAATAGAGGCCTAATGCATGTGGGGATTTGTTCCTTTTCCCCTTTGTACTAAAACCGTGAAGTCTAACGCACAGCACGAACCGAATTGGTAATGTTGCATCCCTAATTTTAGGAAATGTATTATTCAGTGTTTTACATGCTAAAATGCACCAAACTATACTATTGCACTCTTTATTATTATTAATATTATATCACTGCTATGGGCAATACCACTGAGTCACTTTAAACAAGCTATATATATATATATGTGTATATTTTGTGTATTTTGTATGTATTTACTACATCTCTTTTTAATATTTCTTATTTTATTATGTTTAGTATGCCCTGCTTTATAGTATCAACCTGAGCCTGACAATGCAAATTATAAATAAACCTGCAACCTGAAACTTGAAACAAACCTGCTTAGTCAGACCTACTCATGCAGGTTTTGTAATGACACATGCAGTCGGCCAGTGTAGAAGTACTGGAAATATCTGTGATGTGCTCTGAAAAGCACGTTTTGATTGTCCAGCCCTAGTTTTATGTATGTAAATGATAAAATAAAAACTTACCCATCTATACAGCGAACATTTTAGGCAGCCTTTATTTTCCATCCCACAGTGGCTCTTTCTTATAGGACTGTGATGTGGCCATCAGCTTTTCCTTCGCCTCATACTGGTGCATAGTGAATTAATTTTATATTTACAGAGTGAAATTGCCCTTTAAATCCCCAGTGCAGCATATGAGAGGTGTTTGTCTTATTCTAAATAGGTTCTTTATGTGGCCTGTTGGAAACCATCGCCTTGTCCTGCGCTACATTTGTTTTGGTACAGGATATCCATTCAGAAGGTTACATAGTCTAGGACCAAGTTTAATCCCTTTCCAGGAAACTGGAGCGTCCGTGTCTGATGAGTCTACCACTTGTTTGGAATCGTACAGTATTTGCAGTGTACTTTAGGATAGTGGTTTGGCCTTAAAGCTAATAGTGCCCTATCAGTTTGACTGTTTATTCAGGATGTAGTAGTGTGCAGTATTATGCTGTGATGGAGTGGTCTGATAATCTGATTTGATGAGCTCATGAATGGCCTTTGGCTGTACACACACACACAGCAAGTGTGTTTTTGCCTTCTTTTGTCAGTCTTAGCAAACAGTGGACAAAACAGAATCTCTTTGTCCAAAGTGAGTGAAATGTAGCCTTTAGTTGATTGGTTGAATCTCCAGAGTCTCCAGATATTATCCAGGCTTTTATCCAGGTATATAAAACTCAGTTAATATTCGGGTTGAGGAGTACAGCTGGAAATCATTACTTAAGCACAGCTGTGTGGCCTCATGCACTTGCCAATCGGACGTTGGGGTTTCCCTATAAGACCACTTGAATCCCTCTGCATGGTTGCTGGCTTGAGCTTAGCCACTAGAACATACAAGCCTTGCTCAGTAAGAACTTCCTTGCAGCAATTTGATTTGGTTGAATCAGGAAGTGGTTCAGTGCTTAATGAAATCTCAGATTTCACTATAGTTCTTAATTATTTTAAAAAAAATGTGACACTACATTAACCTTACTTTGCCTATCCATTTTTGTATGAGATACAAAGTGCTTGTTTCTGTAGCCCCTTATGACCTGGCAACTCCTTATCCATGTAGTTTACTCCAGTGATATGGTTCTTCCAAAACCACATACGCCTGTACTAATTACTATGTCAAAACCATGTACCCAGCGTTAAAAGTCTAGTGTGTATTGTATAGAAATATGTGGTTTTGGATACTTTCCCACTGGTTCTTTTCTTTCTAGTGGTACCTACTCTCTTCCACCTTCTAAACTTCATTCTTCTGGTGTTGGAGCATGTAGCGTCGCTAGCCCAAAGATCTGGAATTTCTTCATATTAGTGTTGTTATTAATATTTCTTTTTATTTAATAACTTACTGGAAAGAAGTAGTCCCTGTGCGTGTTTAAGGTAGCAGTAACTTCAGGCTCCTGCAGATGGCCCAGCACGAGAATGATGAGACAATAAATACCTGCTGGGTGTGAGTGACGGGATCCATAGATTGAGATAAGGTGGTACAGTGTCCATGTGTGGAAAATGGCTCCAAAGCAGATGTTAATGATTGGTAAGAAGGTGTGATTGCATTGGTGCATGCCAAAGACCATAGTGTCAGAAAAGTATTTGTATCTGCAGGTGTGCAGAGGTGTGTCCTTGTCATGTACACAACAATACAGACGTCATTACTAGCAATTAAATTCTCCCTGTTGCATATAAATAAATTATGCATCTAATGTGATAGCAAATAGTAAGTCTACATCAAAGGTAACTAATTAACGTACAGCTTAAATCAGCTAGATTCTTTTTCTGATTTACACTCGTTTACACCAACAACTCCTTCCATATTAGTTAGCAGTATGATTTACTAGAGCAAGTACTAAAACTATACTCATACTCTGTCTCACTGATATCAATGCATTCTTTTTTTTTCAATCATCACCCAGCTTTGTCACAGCGCTTGCAAAAAGGTTCCCTGTCAGATATAAAATGGTACTCAGCAGTATAGTAATGCCTAGTCATAGGAAGGTGGCTAGAAGAGATAGGAGTGAGTGTATGGCATAAAAGTCTGGTTCTTGTGTAGCCAGAATGTGGGTGTTTTGTTGTATGTACATGTTTGTCAGCTGTTCAGTAGCTTAATGACTGGTTCAGATTCTCCTGTACCGCCTACCAGATGGCAGAAGTGTGAAGAGTCTTTGGCTGGTGTCAGAGAGTTTACGCTGTGGCTTCTTCCTGCAGTACTAACTGTAGAAGTCCTTGATGGCTGGCAGCACAGATTGGGTAATATGTTATACTCAGCTGGTCCACATCTGCAGTTTTGTGATCCAGGGTGGCACAGGTGCTGTACCAGTCTGTGATGCAGCCCGTCGGGATACTCTTGATGGTGAGTATGGATATGTCCATACTGAACCTCCCCCAGAGGAAGAAGAGCTGCTGTTTTGCTCTCTTGTGTCTAGATCAATGTGGTGTGGCCAGCTCAGATCCTCACTGATGTTAATCCTCAGCAGTCTGAAGCAGGTTCCTCTGCACTACTAAAATAAGAAGTTATTTGGATTTAGACAAAAACATTTTTTTAGCCATCTAAGGTGTGTATACTTTTTGTTAAATGTGATGTTGGAGTTCCAATATTCCAAAATTTAGTCTCATGCATCACAGTGCATTTTTGTCTACCATCTACCAGTCTACCATTGTCTGGTAAAGCTTTCCACTAAAGTGTCCTCTGGTCTGATTCATGTCTTCAGAGGATTCATAGAGAGCGGGTGTTGGTGCTAGGCAGTGCTTTAACACAGCTGGTACAGTAACCGCAGCTGCTATGCCTGAGTGGGGTTGTGGAAAAGCAATCCAGCTGGCCATGGTTAGCCGGTCAAGGGTCACATGGTCATGCGTTTAAAAACCACTAGACCCACAAAAGCCCTTAATACAAGAGGACTGGCTTTAGAAGTCAGAAGAGCTGAAACTACAAGCAGTACTTCATTACTAGCATTACTACAAGCCTCTTCCTCTTTTAGACCTTTACCCAAATTGTGCATTATTTGAAAATATTGTACTTTATCAGATTTAAACCTCACCATTTAGGCTTTTGGAGGAAGTGGAACATAACACCAATTGTCAAATAATAGCTGCACCCAGAAGGAAGTGTGGGATTGCAGTTCTATTGGGAAGGAAGATAAAGGTTACCAGGAACAATAAAGGATAATAAATTTTGACTGTTATGGGTAATATTTACTGAGCTAAACATACAGTAGTAGTGTCTCTCAGTATGGTGTCGGGCCGCAATGTTTGATGACGCATCATGCCAGACGTCTCGGCATGGAGTTGTAGAGGTTCCTAATGGTTTCCTGTGATAATCCATCCCACGCAGCTTAAATATCCTCACACAGTTCCTGCAGATGGGGATGCAGTGGGGGTGGAGTGATGCCAGGCCTTCTGGATGCGTGACAATATATCGTTCATCTTGGCCAACGAAACAGCAGGACTCCAAGACAGTCTATGCCAGTCTGGTACGACACCATTCGCAGTTCTTGGTGACATTGACTTGGTGTTAAGAGTAGTTGTCGTAGTGGTCTGCGTGCATGTAGTCCTGTGTGATGCAGCCGTCTGCCAATGGTGCTCCCACTAACCGGATGAATCATGGAGGCATTACTGCTTACTGAAGGTATGCTATTGTGGCTGTTGGGTCAGTCATGTACAGAAATGAGGGCCGTCCTCGCTCACTTGAATCTTTCACAAGTCTCAAAATGTCAGACATATGTACCAAGTAATATGTACCTGTTGGTTGAGTCCATCTGGGTGTAACTCTTCCTTTGACGATGTGTGTACATCATTTGGGTTAAAACAGCTTTGTGGGCAGTAGACTGTGACAATAACATCATTACTACAATATCATGGTTATGTACAGCTAACAATGGAGTAAACCACGTTGCTTATCAACATGGTAAGAAAACCCTTTTTGAACAAATCAGCTCTAGTGGCAAACCCTAGTGGATAGACCCAGAAAGCTTAGTTTCATCCACGAGTGGAACATGTTCTCATCTGCAGCTTCTCCCACTTTGTGTGGGACACCAAGTTGCCTTTGTAATGGTTAGAGACGTGTGTGAGACCTTAAGGAATAGAAAAGCAGTACGTGCTTGGGACTAGGAGCGAGAGACTGGTAGTGAAAAAGGGAGAGGTTGTTGAATCGGTTGCAAAACGAGAGAAGGAGATAAGAAAGCTTGTTATGGAATATTGTTGCTGCCAACATTTCAAGAACACATGCATGTGATTAGGACAGGAACAGCTGGGGAAGGACTGTGTTGCCCTGCCCAAATACCGAAGTGTGTTTGTGTGTGTGTGTGAGAGAGAGGGGGAGAGTCCTTGTTGAACCTTCATCTGCTTTAACTGCTGGGTGTAGTCCCGACTGTGCTTTTCCATTTCAAACAACACTACCAGATGTACTACCGAGTCCAGGGAGTTGAGCTTGTGAGTGTTTAGTTGTTTGAGCCTTTTCATTAATTTAAAGCATCATCATTAGTGGCAGACAGGGCTGTGTATTGGCAAGAACCTAGCGGCATGATGCGTATCATGACCCAGGAGTTTACAGTTCAGTTATTTTTTAAAAAATGTTTCTTATTTTAGGAAAACTGACATAGCACACCTTATGTATAGGTTTGCTAATGTTAAAGTTAGCAGTGAAGACTTACTGTACTTGTTGGTTTGTGTAGAATTGTGTAAAACACTCTTATCTACCAGTTTCACCAATGTTTTTATTAAACTGATAATAGATATTAAATGCTGTGTTTTTGAAAATCAATACAGTATCACGAAACTTAATATCCTGATATTCACGTGATGTTATCAATATGTCCTTACGTCTCACCAGAGTCAGAGCCAGTATGACCGCCTTAGGTTAGACTTAGGTTAGACACCTCCACAAGGCTTATTATTTAAGAACAGAACAACAGGAATAAAGAATAATTACAGCTTAATTTTTAATAATACTAATATATTATAAATTATTCTCCAAATATTGCAAACTGTGAATAAAGTATTGGTTTCTAGTTTTGGTGTTTATCTCCCAGCCCAGTTCTCCCGAACTATTAAAATTTTGTCAGTTACATTATGATGTAATTGCTATACACATCTATGTGTATGTACTTGCAAGCGCTGTGACAAAGCTGGGTGATGATTGATGAGGTAGGCAAAACAAGGGATGCATTGATATTGAGACAGAGTACTGATATAGAAGGAGTTGTTGATGTAAACGAGTGTAAATCAGAAAAAAATTTGAATCTAGCTGATTTAAGTTGTACATTAATTAGTTACCTTTGATGTAGTAGCATTGCACTGGAGAGGAGCAGGTTTTTTGTTTGGTTGTTTTGAGCCCCATTGATCATGATCTGTCTCAACAGTGGCCTTAGTAGCACAGAAAACACTCAGCACATGGTACGTAGACGGTCTGTATACAGATCCATATAGAGCTGTTTTGTTCAAAACGCTTGAAAATTGTCCCACCCAGCGCTTATTAGCCCCTATCATGGTCACAGGGAGGTCTGAGAACAAATGTTGTGGCTATGGTGTTTAGAAGTTCTGTTCAGGTAACCGTGCATACCACATAACTGTTGAAGCAAATTATAGTAAGTTCACAACCTCACTGTTTAAAAGTTATTTAGATGTTTCCGGTAGAGTAGCAAGACCTATAGAGGTTTGACCCTTGAACGTAAATGTAACTGCATGTCTGCGGTTCTTTGTCACGTAACACGCTGACACCCACCATACGCTCGCAAGATGAGCTTTTATGGAAGCCCCTCTTTTAGATGAGATATTAAGGTAACACCAGAGCTGGGTGGTTTAGTATTAGATGGTGTAAGGGGCTTGTCGTCCCCTGTTCAAGCCCTGTTGTATGTGTTGGCTTATCGTTGAATCAAATTGTTGATTCTGATCATCGCTAATATCAGTGATCATAACTTCTCAGTCACATCCTTGACGACATGCTCACATTACAGTGTACAGTGTAGTAGTGAAGTGGTATAATGCACATTAAGCTAGATGGTGTATTGCTTATTGATGGAGTGCTCTAATTACTGCGAAACTAGTCTAGTTTCTTTCACTTGTTTGGGAAACTCCTAGACCTCCATGCGGGGACATTAATAATTAGTTTCTCTGTGTATTTTTAATCTTAAATGTGGGCAGAACTGTACCAGCATGAGATGAGAACAATCTAACTGGCTACCTCTGTCAGACAAGCGTCTGCTTGTCCTTACACGTAAACAGGCACTCGATTCTGTTGCTTGCTTTTGTTTTCCCCTTTTGTCTCCATTTTTGATGTCGCCTCTCTCATCTTTGTTGTCCCACTTGTGCCGGCGCTGCTGTTTACAGTAAAGCTGTGAGAAGGGAAATGGTGAAACACTGAAGTCTTGCAGGTTTTTGCTGCCCTGCGTTTTTAGGGCTTGTGCAGTAATCCTGTGTTTCAGTTGTAGGTTTCGATATTTTTTTTATCTGTCTGTCTATTTATCTATCTATCTGTCTATCTATGTATTATTTTATTGTTATGAGTAATCATGTCTGGACCAGGCAGATGTGTTGTTGATGATGATCTTTAGCTGATTGACTGGCGTTAGGCGTCCCGGTGTCTCTTTGTTTTCCTGCGAGTGAGTGCTTATTGATCTAATGGCTGTTCTGCTAACTTGCTGTTCCCTGTTGCTTGATTGGTCAGTAGAACTCATCACAGACCAGTATTGATAGCAGGAGTCTCTGCTTATATATTGATGCTTCGCTAATTGAATGTGTTACCCTGTGCCCCACGCTAGGGGTGTGTAGTGAACATCGATACCACAGTACATTGCGGAAAAGCTTGTGATATGTGTATTGGTACAGTGATGACTGTACTGAGGAATTTACATGTACACAGAGTCTAACATGTCTGGTGTGCTCTGATGGTCAGGATTTTACCTTGTACAATTGTTTCCTCACGTTAGATTTGTTGCATCAGCCAGCTTTGGATGTTGCAGAGAGCCTCACCTGTTACCTGCATCAAGAATAACCATTGCCTTGACTGTGTGGTGGGCTTAAAGTGAAAATGAGCACCAATACGTTTAACGTGAAACAGTACTTGGTAGTACTGACATAATTGGGTTGGTACCCTTAAAGGAAATGACTGTTTCTGAGTCTGTTCAGAGCTGCTGTAATGCCTGCTGTGCTAATAGCTAATGACGACCAATGCCACTCCCTGAGCCAGCACCACTGTTCAACATGTATCAGTTTTTAGATGGTTTAACTTTTATTAAACTGTGCATTTCATGGTCATTTTAAACGGTTTAGATTTTGGAATGATACATGACGAGACAAAGAGCATCATTCTTCTTTTACATCACTTAAGACACTATTAGAGAGGTAGGTAGAGAAGGTACTGGCGCTTGGGTGAAATACTGACATAGTAAGGATAATACTGCCTTCATATAAAGCAACAAGAGTAAAATACAAAATCATCAGATTAAAAAGCAGCTTAAGTAGTAAATAATTTTTTTTTTTTTATTATTGTTGCCAGTGAAGGAAAAAATTATGGCAAAGAAAGATCCATACTGAGCATCATAAAGATGTCTTGTCGTGATACAACATTTTTGCCATACCGCCTACCTATTTCATAAACCGCAGGAGGAATTTTGCGAGTGTGCGTACTACACAGCGACTATGAGCTGCAAGATTTAGACATCCTTAATTGGATACACAGGAAGTGTTTAAAGAAAGAGCAAAGCCACATTCAATTATAAACATGTTGTTAACCCCTGATCACCCCCAAATTGCCAAGCACACAGAAACCACCAGTTCTGCACGCTCAGTAAATGAAAAAAGCTACGTGCATGTTCAAGCTGATGACATGTCATTAATGAGAACTCACGTTTCAGAAAGCTGCATCTTTATTTCTCAGAAGGTTTCACCTCTCTCCGCTCTGGAGAGTGTCTTCCCATACCTCAGAATTTTAGTAAATGAAGTCAGAGTTGTTGTGCGGATGGGTGACCAAAAGAAAGGCTGCATATTCCATTTGTCTGGGCAGGGCCCGAGTTCTTGTTCTAGCTTCCCTCCCAAGAACAGCTGAAAAATGACTTGTCCTTTCTCTTTTTTTCCCGTTATTGTTTTTCTTTTTCTTTGCCTCTGCACTTGTGCTTTTTGTGTACATGCACATACAGACACAGTCTTATTCTCCCTGAAAGCCTGTCTGTGTCTCAGACGGGCTGGTTTGTATAAAACATCATTAACCTCGGGTCATTGAATATACAGTACGCTGCTAGCATTCCAGCACAAATCTCCTGTAGTATATTCTAATCTTTATTCAGACTGCACACTAATGCTGCTGTTGTCTGGTGCAGGCTGAATAGCACCCTCAGCCCTTTGTTTAATCATTGGTCCTGGACCAGCACTCAGACTCGCATTGTGATTCACAGGGTCATGTTTGATGTCCTCTCAGAGGGCAGGTTCTAAATCACTGTGTCATGAGTGATGTTCTGCACACTGTGTGCATGCTTTCCTGACTCATGTGGTTCTGCATGCTGAAAAGGGTCCAGTTGTCCTCAATGACATCACTTCCTGTAGGCTGTTAATGGAACACACAAGTCCATGTAATTACCGTCCTTCAGCTCCCTGAAGGCCCAGAGTGGGACTTCCTGTCTGCCTCGATAAGAGTATCACTGTGTGTGACTGGACAGAGTGGGCTATAGAGCTGATAACAGAAGTGGGTGAGCTAGAGAGAGAACTGTATTAAAATGATATTGAGGTGTCTTATTGTGTGCCTGCTTTATTACCACACGTGCACACTGCAAGTGGTGAAAGCAACAAAGCAACCGGACGACATTCATTTTTAAGGAGGGTTGGCAACACTCAGCAGGGAACAGCGGTGGGTTTACGAGGGACACGATGTGGTGAATACAGCAACGTCAAGTTGAGCTCTGCACATGAGCAGTGACGCGCAGCAGCGACCTCTGGCCAGCATTGGTCAGTCCAGCATAGACACATTCATGAGTTGATTTTTTTATTCATTTTTTTTTTTTTTAGCATTAACGGATTTTAATGAAGTCCTAAAAAGCACACTTGCCCAGAGAGGTGGGCAGCCCTGTCTATGGCACCTAGGAAGCAGTTGGGAGTACCCTAGTCAAGTGGCACATCAGTTGTGTCCTGTCGGATCAGGGGATCGAACTGGCTACCTGGCTGGTTCCCATCACACCCCAACTTTGGATTAGTTGGCATGATTTCCAAAGCCACATCCACAGGGATGAGGTGATTTCTGTTATGACAGAAATCTTATTTCAGTGCAATGTTACTTAAAAGTCAAATGACAAGACTTTTATGTTCTTTATGAAAAGATCATTTGTAAAAGTCGCTGTTGTTAGCCTGTCTGTTAACTTGACGCCAGTTCTCTAGATTTTGCACCAGCTCATTGTAGATGGGTTTTTACACCAGTGTTCTAACCGGTTAACATAAACACCAAATTGGAAAGCAGAACTTCCTGTATCACTCACATCTCACAGAGATGGTATGTAAAACAGGTCAGATCTTTTAAATGTTGGATATTGACCTTTTTGTATGTGTACCACCATGTTCTGCCACACCGTTATGCAGCCAGTGAAAAGTTTGGGGACAGATCATTTTCTCAGTCAATCTTCTGTGTACTTTTTACCTTTCACTGTGCCTCTTTTTAAATTGAATGGAAAAAATGGCTCGGTTTCTCTCCGTCTCTCTTTCTCTCCTTCTCTTTTTATGCATGTGTCTTTGCTTTAAGTAGAACGCCAGCTCTGTCACAAGCCTGTTTGGCCTTTTAAATCATGTTTGCAGTCTTACTGAGTGAGTGTATTGATCAGTGTGTGCATATGAACTGGCCAGGGCTTGCACAGTAATGCGGTACGTGATTGAGGACGTAGGCCCCGTCCATCACTGTAGGACTAAGTGGCATGGACTGGTAGGAAGTGGCAGCGTGGAGTGTAATCCAGATAATGGCATGTGTGCTGGCAGTGTGGAAGGGTCAATTAAGTAATTTCACTGTGCTGTCTGTTATTTCAGTCTGTTTAAAGAGAAGCGTATATTTGCAGTGACAAGGGTGATGTAGCCGCCTGTGTGTTGATGACTTGCTAAATTACTGATGTGTGTAATGTGGTAGGCATGGTTTGGGTAAAGTACCATTGTGTTGATGTTGCTACGTGTCATTCTCTGATATCTGTAAAGAAGGTATGAGATTCTTGTAATGAAAATTCCCAGATGCGGATTTACACCCACTTTAAACCCAGTGATATGGTCCTAGAATAAAACTGAATAGAATAAAAGGCTGTTTTTCTTTCTTGTGGAGCTCATGAATATTTAGACAAGCTCTGCTCTGATTGGCTGATTTGGAGTGAGGCGGTGCAATAATCACACAGGCACAACATGTAGAATTTAGACACAATAAAATAACACTTTGTGTAAATAAGCTCCGCCCTCATACTATTTCGCCGCTGTCCAAAGAAAAACAGGTATCTCCAAAATGGCAACTTTACAGGAGAGGCCAAAAACCTTATTCAATTTGAATGAAAGTCAATGGAACCAAACGTCTTTTAAAGTTTTGGGCCATTACTGTTGGTCCATACCTCATGAAATTTCTACACAGTGTAAACATCATATCATGTGATTAAATGAGGCATTAAAGTAAAAATCAACAAAAATGGAGATACATGTTTTTCATTGGACAGTGATGATTTACTTATCTGTGCTAGTTACTTGAAGCTGATGACTAGCTACTGGCTTTCCATCTTGGCATCAACACACAGTAGATTCAAGTTGTTCCTCACTATGAAACTCTCAGTTCAAGATGATCTGCTTAAACCATCAAACACAGCTACTCAGAGGTTGCTGTTGGGGTTGTGATGCTAAAAAAGGTGGAACTGCTTATCTTTTCAGTCTCCTTAGTGTTAAATGCTGAGCAAAGCTGATACGAGTTGTCCAGAGTGAAATGTGTGATTTGGGATTAAAGTGGTTGAGTTTGTTTTTGCAGTTTATTAGTTTTGCCTTAAATTGTGCTACAGTTACATTCTGGTGTCTGTAGAAGATGCACCATTTAAGGTGGAACAGAACATTTGGATTAAGAAGCTGGTAAATAAGAAGCAACTTCAGCCCCATTTAAAGATGAACATCTATGTGCCTTTGACAGAGTAACAGAGTAACTGCAGTGTTGGAGATTCATAGTGTGCAGTTTTTCTGTTGTATACCACATTTAGTGCTTTTTTGCCATTTTGAGATCTATTTATTGCCAATCATTTCACGAACGCCATAGGGCCTCAGGACAGCATTTAACGCAGAAATAATTCCTTTGTAAGCAGCTTGATTACCACCACTATAAACAAAGGTTTCTGCTTTTTCTATGGGAATTTCAGTATGTTGTTAGCACCAAGCTAGTGGCGACGTGCCTCACTTCCCACACAGTTTAATCCAACTTTTTAATCCTTCAGAGTCACAAATTCCTCTTTTTTTGCTAGTTAAGCCTTCGATAAATCCTAATGGCTTTTTAATGGTCTAATTACTAAGATGATTTTTCGGGAATGTACATTTTAAATGGTTCATATTTAGTGTTATAGGGACAGTCTTAACGGCGGTATATGTTCATTCGCAGCTGTAATGCAGGCCTGTGCACCTACATTTATCATTGTCTGATTTCACCATGCAAGGCATTTTCCAGCAGCACAGCAAGGCGATACTTTGCAATCTTGTAGCAGTAATGGGGTGTAGCGTCCCTGATGGGATCAGCAGGCTGTTTGTCAGTAAGCCTGATGAATCAGACTTGGACTCACTGTGAGAGTTAGCTGAGAGAGTATCTGTTCATTAACCCCCTCACTGTCTACACACGCTTCGCACGTGTGTTTCATGCTGTGTGTGCGTGCGAGGATGTTTACTCCGCTCTGTTTGGGCAAGCTAATAGGTGTTAGTAGCTTTAATTAGTAGGGTTCTGTGAACAGAAAGCAGGGCTAGCATTACAGCTTACATTTGCTGTTTAAAATCTGATGAATTCATTCATGTGTTAGCAGTATGTATAGCCTGTACAGTATGATACTAAAATAGTGTTGGGAAATGAGGCCAGGTTATAGGCGTAACTTAATTATGATTAGAGATGCACTGATCTGATTTTAGAATCGGATATCGACGATATTAATTAAATTAATTAGGCTGATCCATGGGGCCAATCACCACTCTAATTCGTTTGCGTGTGCTATACCGTCGGTAGCATGTTTGAAGGTGCCTGTAAATGTAACGGGGAACTGTCGTACCTCAGCGAGGCTCGAACCGTGGTCACTGTGATCACAGAACAGCACTACGAGGTGAGCTAACAGTTCCTCAGCAGAATGGACTCAGTGGGAGAGGATTTTTTTTTTCCTTTGTACTTCAGCAGCATGAGTGTGCTCTGAAGAGGGGCCGAGGCAAACAGCCTCGAGAGGCTCGAAACCTTGGGTATTGACAGATATGCATAGTTTATGTATTGGTGCTGGTATTGGAACTGGAAAAGCTGGATGGATGCATCCCTAATCATGGTCTTGATCAACTATGTGGCATAATAAAAGGGCAGTCTGTCAGACACAATTTTCTCATCCGCCTGATAGCTTAATAACTCTGACCTGCTGCTTATATTCATGTTCTCTTTCTTTTGTTCCCTCTGTAGGTTTCATGCAGTAGCAGCAGCGATGATGCTGATGCTGGCGGCGATGAAGCTGAGACAGAGCTGAGACCGACTGTGTGGTTGTGTCGTGATAGTAGCTGGAGAGGCAGAACACCCGCACGCACATAAGCGTACACCGGCTGTGCCCATGTTTTCCCCTGAGCAGGAGAACATCTCCACCTCCTCCACCAAAGTGCCAATCAAATACGGAGAGCTCATCGTACTCGGGTAAGAGTGACACACTGGGACCTTTGACCCTCATGCTTTTTTAGGGCTGGCCCTAAATGCTTTAAATACATTACGTGGTTCTTCAAGGGTTGAGTGGTTCTGTATAGATTTATGAGCAGTCAAAGATCCATCCGCATGCTTACATGGAACTTTGCATAGTGAAATGGTTCTTCCGTTTTTTCGAGGATTACTACCTTAATGTTGTAACAGCAGCGCAGTCCTCTGTGGTGCTGTGTAGAACCATTTTTAAGAAGGTACTGTATAGAGCCATGTACATTCTCTAGTAATCTCATGAACCATTTCTTCATTTCTGCATTTGGTGAAACTACTGCTGGTTTTGAATTCCTCACTCAAACCATACAACACGCTGCCATTCAAGTCAAACGAGCAGAGATGCCAGAGGAATCATTGTGTAGGAGCAGTTTAAATCATCTTCTGTCATTGTGGACACTAGAATTAGTTTCACTTTGAGATTCTGTGGAACTGAGAATCACAATCCATGGAGTGGAAGTGATTGCAGTGTCAGCATTCCGATTACCTTGCTACCTCCAGGGGGTGCAGATTACCTGGTGAGCAACTTGCAGGGTGGTCTTCCTCATGTTCAGACAAGCCTATAGCTCCAAGCACTCCCCAGTCCACCTATCCACTCTCTCTAGCTCAACCTCCTGAGCTCAACATGGCCAGCATGCTGTCCTTATTGCTGCTTTCAATATAAAAAAAAAACTAGCCAAATTATGTAAGTCATTAAAAGCTAAATAAAAAGAAATTAAACAGTGATGGTGAGGAATAAAACAGCACTTGTTACAATTCACGTGACAACTCAAATAAGCCATTTCCTGCTGCCTACAGAACTTCACTAATGAACATACTTAAATTTATGGCAAATTAAGCCATATGGATATTGTAGTGTTATTGGGTGATTTAGAGAATGAGCATTTCACTAATAGTTCATAATTATTTGCTAATAATCTAAGCCTGTAAAATACTGTTCAGGACAGCCTGGCACCAAATACACAGCTGCTGTCAGAACGAAACCTTGTATCTCCAAAATGCTAACGCTAAAGAAGAAGAAACATTCTTTACATAAGTCGATGGTTTCCCTAGTATTTTACACCATTTCTATTAATACATTCATCATCAAATTTACAAACAGTGTAAAGGACAACTGGTGCTAAAATTAGCAGCACTTTAAAGGTGGTAGTGTGTTTGAAGGAGGTATTAACTTGAGGTGAGTGACGGAATCTATAGATTGGGAAGAGGTGCTACAGTGAAGGGAATGTCTCGTTCCATGTGTGGAAAATGGCTCCAGAGCAGATGTTAATGATTGGCTAAAAGGAGTGACTGCATGTGGGCATGGCCAAAGACCATAGTGTGAAGGAGGTAGCTGAATCTGCAGGTGTATGGAAGCGTATGGTCATGCGGGTCTACCAGCAGTGGCTAAAATCCCAGTCTACAGGGAATTCTCCTCCGAATTGTGCCAATAAGGCCCTTCTGGTCCAACTGCCCAATTCTTTGATGTAAGAGTGTCTGAACATTGATATGTCCTACATCCAGAAACCTGTCTAGTACATACCAAATCTATTCACAGTTGTTGGTGCTGGTGGAGATGTTGCACACCATTAGGTTCATTTCAGTCACAGATGCCTAACTTTCCCGTCTGATGAGCTTATCATCTACATTAACGCAGCTCATTTTTAGTTTTAGTGGTATTGATCATTGCTCTATCTCTGACGACATTCTGCTCCATTAAACAACAGTGGTCCTTTAGTCTCTGTGATGATAGACTGGATAGGGCTCCTATGTGTTTTCATTTTAAAAGAGAAGGGAAGTGTGGCAGAGCCCAGGCAGCATGGGTTCCTTTAACCTACAGGAATTTCATCAGTGCTGCTGCTACTATCAGGGATTGGATAATGCAGTTGAATTGCATGACCTCTGAGAAACCTGTGCTGGGATTTTGTAATAGGCTTTATTCCTCCGAGGAATGGCTTGTTCTGGTTGCGTATGTGTGCGTGTGTTTGTGAGCAGTGTGGGGGCCACCTGTGTGCTGATGTAGGTCAGAGAGCCTCAGCCTAGTCCTCGAGGCACCCCCTGCTAGTCATAAATTATTTTTGTTTTTCCAGCGCTTTAGACACCTGAGTCAGTTAATCAGTCCACTCAGCTCCATCGTGGCTAAAGCTGGGCTAGAATAAAATTGAGGACTGGCTGGTGGTCCTTGAGGAACCGGGTTGGAGACCTGTGATCTAGGTCAATGTTTCTAAGTCCCAGTCCTGCTGTAGCTGCTGTAGCTCTGTGGTATGCCACTTATCTATTCCGTTATCTAAAATAAAGGTGTCGGAAAGCCAGTGGGCCAGAGGATAAGTAAATTAGTTTAATCACTGCAGCGTGAAGGAGGTTTTATAAATGAGTAAACAGTAGTATATTAAAGGGCTCTTAATCACAGAAGAACACCAGAGCTACTATTCACTATCCAGTTCATTCAGCCATTTATAAACCAAGCTGTTTTTGTAACAAGAACCGTTTAGTTTGCTTGTTCAGCCCGCAGCATTTAAGCCTCTCAGACTGAGTTTATAAAGTGTGTTCCAGCCGATATTAGGATCGGATATCGGTTCCGACATGAATAAAAATAAACTAAATACCCTGGTTGCTGTGATCACAGACCAGCGCTACGAGGTGAGCTAACAGTTCCCCAGCAGAGTGGACTCAATATGCTAAGGACAAACTTACAAACGGGGAACAAGCACGAGCTGCCAGGAGGAAAAACTATTTCCTCATACGTAAAGGAACCTCACAATAAACCCTCCTACCATTCGACGCGGCGTGAGTGTGCTCTGAAGAGAGAAGCTCGAAACCTTCTACCGGCTAGTGACGAGAGACATGGGCACAAGGCAGCGTGAACTCAAGACTGAGCAACCAAGGCCTGCCGCACTCACGCTCAAGTAGCGTGAGCTGCAGGTGTTGCCGCTTGATTTCTCATTGGTTGCCCTTTGTCTCCCCTGAGTGACCGGAGGTAGATCTGCAGGAACCCGAAACCTTACAGTGGACTTGACTTATGAACAGGAACAATAACATGGAATGAGCCTGAGAGTGGGCTGTATGAGTAAGCTTAGTAAAGTCGTGGTTACTCCAACATGGTGACGTATATGGTTTATTCATTCAAAAATGATATCGGATCGATATCGGGTATCGACAGATATGCAAAGTTTATGTATTGGTGCTAGTATCAGAACTGGAAAAGCTGGATCGGTGCATCCCTAGTTTGCATGAGACACATACAGGACAGCCAGTGAGAACAGAGGCCATTTACATACACCAGTGTTGTACAGTAATACTTTTCAGAGGGATTAAGAGAGATAATAAACTGTTCATGTATTTTTTAGTACATAAAAAAAAAACGGGCAGAATATTTAGTGGACCTCGCATTAAAAATAAAATAACAATGTATGTGCTCTCAGTTCCAGTGGGTAAACCTTAATTCTCTTATTGTGTTGGCAGGTCTGGTTCAAGTAAAGTGAACTGTAGTGCCTTTGCTTAGTTTTGCAACATGCAACGCATATATAAACGCAACACAGACCAAGAAGTCGATGCATAAGATTATTTTTGGTTTTTCTTTGTTGTATGTATGTTTATCTCCTGTATAGTTTCATGTAAAAAAAACGTAAACAATTTTTATAGAAGCCGCATTCCACTTGAGGCCATCTGTTTCCGCCTGTCCTCATGGGGAAAACACAGTAATGCCTGAGAGGCGTCTTGCTTTAAAATACAACTAGACTGATAAAACAACACCTGCATTAAATGTAGAGTACAGAGTGCTTCAGAATGTTTGCTCCTATATTAATGGTATTTGAAGTTATTGTCAGGTAAGGCCTAAATTCAGCTCCATTGTTTGTGATATTGCATAACATATGGCTGACTATGGTAGCCCTTTTTGATCAAAAGAACCCTGGTTCTTGCACAATGGCGCTAGGAAGCAGTCTACATTTCTACCAGTTTTTACTGGAACCCACGAGTGTCAACGGATGTGTTGTTAATATCAACAAAGGATGGTGTACAATACAGTGCCTCGGCCGATCCACTGCATCTGGTGTAACAGGAGAACCATGAGCTGTGACTTTAAACACGATTGTGTATCGTTTCAAAGGCTGCTTATCACCTAACACAGAATCTGGCAAGTTGAAAGGACAGGTCTGTAGAGAGAGAAAGGGAGCGGGAGAGATCGTGAAAGGTAGTTTATGAGTAGCCAGAGTATTTGTAGGGCATGATCCCAGTAAATACCATGCGATTTAAACAGAGATATTGTTTGTGTTTCTGTTCTGTTTTTATGGAGGAGAAAAGTCTCCCTCGCTTCTGCCTCCACCCTCCTACTCTTATATTCCTTCACTCTACTGTTCTTTCTTTTCTCTCTTGTTTTTCCCACTACTCCTTCTGTATGTTGCTTGTTCCACACAGCTGCCAACAGTGAACACCCCCCATCCTTATTGTCTTTTGTTGTTCACTGTGAATGAGACATGCATATGTAACACCGCACATACGTGTCTTGAGCTGCACCACAGAAATTCCCCGTTCACAGTGACTCACTCAGCTGTTCGGGAATTCTGCACTGATTTATTGGACTCATTCCATCCCTGGAGTCCCCGACAGAAACTTTCCATGATTACATCCTCTCAGTGTGTGGAGAGTGTTGTGTTTTCATGTTGGTTAGCTCACTGGAGGTGTGTTATTGAGACCCCTCACTAGAAAGTCCAGGGCATTTCCATGAACTTCTCACACCGGGGAATGGCTGTGTTGGTTCTGCTGGTTTAGGAATGGAGAACAAACATACTATAAAGTCCGGACACAGTGAGCGAGGCTCTTTGTATGCACAGCCAAAGGCTTGGAACCACCTGATTGTTTGCTTTACTTTATCAAAATAATCATTGCAGCTATTCAAAGAGCTTTTTGATTTAAAGGCTTAAATGCCCACCCAAGTCGTTTTGTGCAGCAAGGCCTCAGCATATAAAGAAAACCAGTCCAGGATGTTCGCCAAGTGTGTAAAGCTACTTCAAAGCGAAGACTTTGAAGAATGTAATAAGAGTTTGAATTTGTGTAACTCATGTTCAGTCACTGTGTAATACCACATGTACTGTTTATTTATTATTCTTAAATGTGGAAAATAATACAAACAATGGAAAACAAACTGTCTAGACATGTTCTGTATGCACAGCTATGCAATGTGTATGTTGGTATTATAGATATAACCATATAAAAATGTAATATCATTGTTATGTGACAGAACTGGTGTTCGGGTATTGTGGCAGTATTATTAAAAATGGACTGAATATGTTAAAAAATGACTGATACAGAAATACTTTCACCAAGTTTTATATTGAAAAGCACAGATAAAATAAGCAGCACTTTTTGTTCGTACCAACAGTACAATAAGCTCACCAGCGTGTTTAAGGTGGTAGTAACTTTAGGCTCCGGCATGAGAATGACGGGGCTATAAATACCTGCGGGGTGTGAGTGACGGGATCCATAGATTAAGAGGTGCTACAGTGTAGGGAATGTCTCATTCCATGTATGGAAAATGGCTCCAAAGCAGATGTTAATGATTGGCTCAAAGGAGTGACAGCATTGAGCGTGCCAAAGACCAGAGTGTGAAGGAAGTAGCTGAATCTGCAGGTGTATGGAAGCGTTGGTCATACAGGCCTACAAGCAGCGGCCAGGAAAGGCATCCAACAAATCTGGCCCAACTGTGCTGAACATTGATGAGACCTACATTCAGAATGTCCAGTCCATGCCAAATCCATACACAGCTGTTATTGGTGTTTATGGAGGTATAACACGCTATTAGGTGCGCTTCAGCCACATGTGGCTCATTTCTTGTCTGGTGTGCTCGCATATCATTTAGCTGTGTTTGGCCAACCTGCTCAGTCCTCAGCGTGTGCCATGTGTAAAGTAAACCGCTTTGAACCTGTTTGTAGACAGCTGTCTATCATGGCTAGAAAAGACCAAAAGTGTTTGTACAGTGCGGGTCCCCAAACAACAAGATTTCAGAAGTCACAGTGTTTGCCACTGAGTGCTTTTAACTACAGCTCAGCCTGCTAAAAAGAGCAGCTCGAAATGTGAGCTCCTTTGGTGTATTAGCCTTGTTAACCTTGCATGTGATTCCTGCTGTTTGTGTGCTGTTGAGACCGATGAGCCAACAGTGGTCAAAACTATGAAACGTATGGCTCCATTGCAGGAATGTAGTTAGCATAGCTCGCTAATATGGGTCTTTTAACTGCTAGGGTACATGGCACACGTTTACACTAATAACTGCTTAGTTTAAAAGAATCTATTATGGTATCAGACTTCGTATCAGAGAGTACCAAAAAATCCCCACTGTTTTACCACAAGTCTGTTATAGCACCACTTCAGGAGCCAGTGTAACCCCACACAGACTCTGGAGTTGGGACACAGGGTTTTTTTTTTTTTTTTTTTTTTTTGATGTAAAGATTTTGATCAAGGGCGCGCTGAATAGAGATATTGATTTTGTTTCAGAGTGCATTGATGGGAAGCTCCAGAGTGACTGAGCCTAAAACGAATCTGAGTAGACCATAAGAAGCAATATACTTCCGTGCCCCCACACTGAAAGCGTTTTCATTTCGAGACCACACACACACTCGCACTCTCTCAGAGGTGTGTGAGCGCTGCAGTTTAAAAGGGATTGCTTTCTGTTTAGTTAGAGCTCTGCTTCCAGACAGAAAGCTCTCTGGCGGCCATATTTGTAGCCTAGCACATGTGAGCAGAACCCACAAAGCAGTCAGTAAGGACTAACGCTTGTTGGCTTGTATAAGAGGAAGACCAAACACCTCTGTGTTACTAAAGACTTTGTATAAACACTCCAGACGGTGCAAGTTTATTCGTTGGGTTACCCAACAGCACTGTGATCAAGCAACCTCCTCAGAATCTGAAAATCTGCAGTTTTTAGCTGCAACTATAAATAGTGTGTACCCAGAACGTGAGGACAAAGTTTCTGCTTTGAAATGCTGCATGTGCACAGTAACGGTGTAAAAATGCTGTTGGGCAGGGAGGGGGTATGATACTCACAGGCCCCTTATAACCTTTGTGAAGTCCCTCCCACACGTGTGTGTTTCATCAGCACTACACGGGCAGACCTGATGTCTGTTTATCTGTTATATTGATTAAAGCAGTTTGTCTGTGGTGCAACATAATATATCTGCTGTCTGTAACTCGTGTGTAAATCGTGTGTATCATTTGATTTAAAGTCATATCCACAGAGATATATATTTCATATTAAGTATGTCCCTCAGTAAGTGTTCTCTGGTCTCTGTATGACCTTGTTTGGCGTGTCGGGCAGCCAAGTTTGGGGAATGATTACTGTAAGCCACATTGGCAGCATAACAAACATTTCGGCTGTTACTGGCTGGAGTGGCGTGCCTTAGGAGCATGGCTTATTTGAGGCATCATGAAAGCAATTTAATAAACATATTTGCTGATTATTATTCGTTATTTCTTGACATGTGTCCAGTTACAACACTGTGTAGATACATATATTATATTACTGTGTAGATACATAGAGGTGCATTGTCTATATTTGGTTAGTGTGTAGGTTCTCCAGTCATGTTTGTTTCTTAAGTGCATTTTAAACAGTAGTCTAATCATACTGGTGGGAATAAACATGCTCTATTACCGTTTCTGTGTCTAAAGCCTTTACAGGTTCATATATCGTGGACAGCTGAGCTTTCTAATAAAAGTTTGATATAATGATGTCTGTAGTTAAAAGCACTAATATATATATATATATATATATATATATATATATATATATATATATATATATATATATATATATATATATATATTAGTGCTGTCAAAATTAACGCGTTAATTGCTGCGATTAATTTAAAATATTTAACGCGTTAAAAAATATTAACGCAGTTAACGCAGCCGGGTGTTTACTTCCTGTGGCAACGGACCTATGACGAGGTGTACCGCCAAACCGAACTGCTCAGGCTGAAAGATGGATAAGGACAAGGAGGGAGTTTTAGGCGGAAAGTTTTACTATAAAAAGTTTCCTAATGGAGCTTTGGACAAAACGAAAGTAGTCTGCACGGTCTGCAAAGCCGAATTTAATTACCACAGAAGTAATTCGTCTTTGACATACCACCTCAGAGCAAAACACCCCACCGAATCTACCTCTTCGGGGTGTCGTCAGTTAACATTACAAGAGTGTGGCACCCGTGGACGAATAACGAAACGTGTGAATGAGAAGGTAACTACTGCTTTGGTTAACTGGATAGCTAAAAACTGCCGTCCGATTAACATAGTAGAAGATGATGGACTGAGGGAAATCATTCAAATTGCATCAGGAGACACCTCTTATAATCTACCCTCGAGAGGAACCATCGTTTCAAGAATACACACTCTGTATGAAAGCGAGAGATCACGAAGGATGAACATGCTTGAGCAAGCGAAGTGTGTCGCTCTCACAGGGGACCACTGGACTTCGGTGAGCAATGACAACTACTTGGGCGTCACTGTGCACTTCACCGATAAAGAATGGAATCTACAGTCGTTTGCACTAACTGTGAGTAAAACAGAAACGCGAAACTACGCAGAAGCATGTGCTGATCATTTTCTGGATGTCGCAAAAGAATGGAACATCACGGAAAAGTTAACTACACTTGGCACTGACAGTGCTCGTAATATGGTTGCAGCCGCGAGACTGCTACCGTTTGAACACGTGCCCTGTATGGCCCACAGTCTGCAAAGAACGGTCACGGTTTCGCTTCGTGACAGCGGATTCGAAAGTCTTCTGGCTAAATGTCGCAAGATCGTCGGACATTTTAAGCACAGTCCATCAAACGCACACGAATTAAGTGAACAGCAAGTTGCTCTTGGGCAGAAGCAAGAATCACTCGTTCAGGACGTTGCAACAAGATGGAATTCTACTCTAGAGATGGTGAAGCGAATCCTGCGAAATAAATCTCCATTGATCACAACACTGGCTCTGCAAAACAGCAACGTTGCCATGTTGAGTGCACAGGAGCTGGCCAAACTGCAAAAGCTAGAGGAACTACTTGAACCTTGCAGGTGAGTCTGTGTGTCTGTATGTCTCTCCCTGTGTATGTGTATGTTCTCTCTCTCTCTGTGTTTTCTGTGTGTCTGTATGTCTCTCCCTGTGTATGTGTATGTTCTCTCTCTCTGTGTTTTCTGGGTGTATGTGGTCTCTGCCTGTGTTTTCTGTGTTTGTGTACCATCTGCATGTGTTTCTGTGTGCATGTGTCTGTTCTTGATCTCTTTGTCTACTTATGCATATGTGTGTCTGAAGTCTCTCCCTGTGTATCTTCTCGCTCACTCTCCCACTGGATCCTCTATGTGCATGTAGGCATGCATAGCATACATAAAGTAGTTAGTGTATTCCTCTCTGTGATTAATATACATTTACTAACGTGTTTAAAACATCTTGTGCTTGCCATTACAGATATGTGACTGAAATACTCGGAGGAGAGCAGTACGTCTCTTGTTCAGTGGTATTACCAGCCTTATGCCACTTGTTCAGAGTTATGGAGCCCTCAGACGATGATCCAGTCTATGTAGTCAGGTTCAAGACCGTCTTTACCACAGACCTAACTAAACGGAAGGACACCACCAACCTTACATGGCTGAAGATCGCTACTGCACTTGATCCCAGGTTTAAGGATCTGAAGTGTCTTCCCAAAGATGAAAGGAGTGAAATATGGGCTTCATTACACAACTTGATGATGGCAGAGATGCCTGCACAACAGCCATCTGCAGAGGCAACAGAAACACAGCCTTCAAAGAAGAGGAGGATGTCTGCCTTCTTGCTGGGTTCTTCTGATACGGATACAGACGAAGAGGAAGAGTCCATAGAACAATGTCTGGACCGTTACAAAGCAGAGTGCAAAATGGATATGGAGGGGTGTCCACTACAGTGGTGGTCAACAAGAGAAGGAGCACATGCGAGGCTGGCACCCATTGCACGCAAATACCTGTCAACCCCTGCAACCACAGTGCCTTGTGAGAGGTTGTTTTCACTCTCAGGCCACATCATTCAAAAGAGGAGAGCTGCTTTGTCCCCTGTAAATAAACTGGTCTGTCTCAATAACTGGCTGAGTGTAAAGGAGGAATAAGCTGAATCCTTACTACAAAAAGAATAAGATTCAACAATCTGAACGTTAAGGAGAATTGTTTTTTTCTATTTTGCATTGATATTGATGATTTTTTAAAATGTATTTAACTGGTCTTTGTGACAAGGGACAATCTGTGTTCAAAGTTAAAGATACAATTAAACAATCATATTTGAACATAAATAAAATTCCATTGTGTTTATTTTACTTAGATTTTTTTATTTTACATTTAAATATCTTAATTAAAAGCATCTTTGTTAAAAAGGGAAAATGCGATTAATCGCGATTAATCACAGCAAATTGTGCGATTAATTAGTTAATTTTTTTTAATCGATTGACAGCCCTAATATATATATATATATATATATATATATATATATATATATATATATATATATATATATATATATATATATATATATATATATATGTTATATATTGTTGAGTCATCATGCAGAAGTGTTGTGGGTCACGTGACAGGTATGTTCTCATGTGCATTCATATTTGTGTCTCTCGTGTGGACAGGTACAATGGCTCTCTCCCCAATGGAGACCGCGGCAGACGGAAGAGCCGCTTCGCTCTTTTCAAGCGGCCCAAAGCAAACGGAGTCAAACCCAGCACTGTCCATGTAGCCTGCACACCGCAAGCAGCCAAGGTAGAAACATGTTATCTCCACGTTGACTGTTTAAACAGTTTTATAACTAATATGGGTGAGAAGGTTTCAGATACAGATTGCTACGTCTGATCGGTTTAGGTTTTAAATCTTGAAAATTCAGCGTTATACTGAAGAAAATGTGTTGGCGATAGTAGATAGTTCACCCTGACACATCTTCACAAGACAAGTCCTTCAGGCCTTCAAGTTTTTTATTTATTTATTAATTTTTTAATTCTTCATCAGTCGTTTTATTTATCAGCTCACGCTAGGCATCCAGAGCACAGACCAAAATGATGTTCTTCATGTTGCGTGCAATTTCCACCAGCGAGGTTTCCAAATCCCCCAGAGTGTGCAGCTTTAAAATCTGCTCTTTTTGGTGTGACCTGTAAAACATATTGAACTTGAAACTTAAAAGTAATCTCGTCCAAACAGGGCTTTACATAAATCTGACAGTGATGTTATTGGCAGTGCAATATGAAGACAGATGATGCCTTTCATTACCAGCGGCCATTGATTGTACTCCGTTTTTCACTGTTGCTGGGCTATTGACCTGCGTTTTGTAGAAACGGTAGCGGTAGGAAGACGTGTTCAAACATTTAATTTAGCATTACTTAAGAGGCTATGATGGTGTTTTCACCATCATGGATTCACACATGATAAACATACACTAAGGTCATTTTGACTGCTGTTTTTATAGAATGTAACAACAAGGTAAAGGTGGTGGAATCTCTACTAAAGTCAGAGTTCAGACTCAGTGAAAAGGACAGCCGTGGCGTGTACAGACGGGACTAAGATCCTGTGTAACACTGGTAAAGATGACATTATCCCAACTAATGCTGCTTGACAGCGCACTATAATGACAGATGATACCTTTCTTTACCAAGTGCCTTTGATTAACCTTTGATTATTTTTTAGACTTGCATAGTTATTGAGTGCCAGTATGTCATAACAGTGAAGGAAAATAGAGTGAATGTGGAAGAGAGAGGTGAAATATTCATCTCCTGACAGAAAACCAGTTGGCTCCATGCAGCTTTCTCTTGAACATCACAGACTCGTCATTTGTGAGCTTCACAAATGTATTGTTTGAAAAGCCGAGACTGTTTGATCAAAAGCCAGGATTATTTATTTACTTACTTACATTATATCATGTTTTAGCACCAATATGCTAAATATGACACTTAAAGGAACCACAGGGGGCACATGCAGTTGGTGTGGGGTCCCAAGATTTTGTTTTATCCACACATCTGGATACACTTGAGCTCATAAATAGCTCTTCTGTTTCATCACATTGCCGGCTCAAACTGCTCCATGCAGGCGCCATTTTATGTCCGCCCTGATACTCCTGGTGTGCGTCCCGCCCATGATAAGTAGGAGTGGTTGGGGAAGGTGTTTTTGCTCATGCTAAACCCAGACATCAGTCTGCTTTCTCCTTTTTATCACGTACTGCCACCAGATGTGTCTTTTCTTCACTGATTCTTTTATTTTTTTTATTTATTTATTTATTTATTTATTATTTTTTTTATTATTTTTTTTTTTTTTGCCAGTGTGAACAGGGGAAAAGCACATGGAATTTGATCGATTCAGTTATTGAAAACTATCAAATAGTTATTTGGGTCATTTTCCATTACACAACAAAAGTAGTCAAATTGGCTGTTTACATTTACACTTTACTCCAAGGATGGTTTCAGACAAAAGCAAAGGAGTCAAATGAAAAAAAATGCTTTTATCCAGTGTGTGCTGTATTACACAGTTAACGAAGGTAACTGAGATTCCCTGTTTGTTCAACTTTCACCATTAAAACAAGAAAATTAGGGTTTTTTTTTTTTTTTTTTTCCCCTTTTACTTTAGTGTCTGTGGTTTAGGGTCTGCTGTTTGTCCTACAAGTTTAAAGCAGCAAATTGCACAGGTCATTTTGGAGTTGCATGAACAGAATTCTTTAATCTTAGGGAAATAGAGAACTGTGCTTGTAAGTGTGGAGGGTGGTTCGGTCTGTGTATATGGGACAATTGTGAAATTGTGATTTCTTTAGACTGAAAAGATATTCTTTAGTAATAGTTTCTTGTAAAACTGGAACAAACAAGCACAAATTTCACATTTTATTTTATTTTTTGTTTTATATTTTATGATGTTTTTCTTTTCTTTATTTTTTTCTTAGTGCAACAGCCTGCTGCTTTTGTTTTATTGGCTCACCATTGAAACATCGTGCGTGAATCCGGATGTGCATCATGTAAATTAATTGCATGTTCAGATTGGAGCATGTTCGTTGCAAATTGCAAATGATGTATAACTAAGGTGCCTTAACGCTTGTTTCCATACAGTAAAGTGGGACACAGCTTAAGTTTCATGAGCTTTCTGATATTGTGTTACATGCACAAACACAGCCTACATCATATCAGGAGTCATCCTGTAGCTGCTGGGAAAACTGTATAAATATATATTCCTTTTTTTTTTTTTACCCCTTTTCTTGATCTCTCTCTCTCGTTTCCTCCCTCTTTCTTTTTGTAGGCCATAAGCAACAAGGACCAGCACAGTATCTCCTACACCTTGTCTCGGGCTCATACTGTGGTGGTGGAGTACACTCATGACAGCAATACAGATATGTTCCAGGTACTTTTACATACACCAGTGTGCACATGTAAACAGACATGGTCCGAGTACTTTCTCCATTTTCTTGTAGCCCTTATTTAAATACAGGCTAGAGAAGGTTTGCATATTTGAGAGAGCTATTTTATGAGTGTGCCTATGTTTGTGCTCTTTAAAGCCAAAAGAACTTCAACACGAGTATGTTTAATGACTATTATTAGTGTAGCCAGACAAACCGTCTACCTTTTTACAGTAACCTACATGTCTGGAGGATGTATTACTCTTTTAACTGGTCTGCATTTCTCAGATTTGACTCAGATCTGTAGATGGTCATTGGAGTTCTGAACAGTCACTCAGCCATGGCCTGCCCGCTTGAGTTGGCAGCAACCAGTCACATTCCACTCTACGGTGTTTGCTTTCCGACGTCAGTGAGTGCTGGAATTGTAGACTGACCTTTTAGTTACTTAGAGTTACTAAGCAGAGAACAGCTCTACTGCTGGCTGCTATGGCAGTGTTTGCTTTGGTTTTTAAAATAAGTCGACCTTAGTGTTGTGACTCACTCTTGCATGCCTGGCCCGGCTAGACAGCTCAGGTGTAACCTAGTGCCCTACCCCTCGTTTCAATCAGTTTTAATGTGGATTCTGGAACACAGAATAATATTAATTATCCTCTTCAGTTTTAGTGACCAGTTTTCTAGAACTATATTAAGTGTGTGTCTAGACTGAAAAGAATGGGCAATGCTGAATTGCTTTTGGCACTACAGTTTAGTCCCAATTCTGGGAAACTGATCCTTGGAAGATTATTGAGTTGTTATTTTTTTCAGTACCTGTAATGGCATCTGAGGAGGATGGGTTCCTCTCAAGATTTCTTTCTCTGAGTTTTTCCTTGCCACTGTCAGTCTTAGTTTGCTTATGCGGGGTTTGGTCCCGGATTCTCTGTAAAGCTTCTTTGTGACGACATCTGTTGTAAAAGGCATATATAAATAAACCTGACTTGACATGACTGCTATAAATGATTCCGCATCTACAATTAAACTAATACGTCAAAATGGGAGGATGAATTGCCCACAGGTTGAGTTCTAAACAAGAACTTTTGATTTTTAGAAATCTAAAAAGTGGTTATTGCGCTCTATTGGGTAACACCTCTGCCTCCAGTACTGTAGACTGGGATTTACACTATTCCAATAAGGGTCCTTGGGCAAGACTGCTGACGCTACCATTGCCTACCTTTGTAAGGAATGTATGAATATACTTCCTTATGCCTGATTTTAGTAGTAGTTTTAGTCAAGCCAAGTTTAAGTCTAAAGTGTATATTAATTCATGTATTTTAGTTCTTTTGTGGTTGAGACACACATCAGGGATTTTCTAAGGCAAGACGGTCCATTATGAAAGCTATTTGCTTAGCTTTACTACTGTTCCACCATCAGCAGCATAACGAATGGTTCCCATCACCACCACTGTAAAGAATGTCTGGGTTGACAAGTTTCTCTAGAAATGATCATTGGATCGCCCTACATGACTTTGTTTGCATCTTAAGCACTGATATATAGAGGAAGTATGGAAATTCTGTGAATATTACACAGAATCATATGGACAATGGTTTTCTAATACATACACTCTCATCTTCTCCCCCCAATCCCCCCCCAGATCGGTCGTTCCACTGAAAGCCCTATAGACTTTGTGGTGACAGACACTATCCCGGGCAGCCAAAGTAACTCAGACACGCAGTCGGTCCAGAGCACCATCTCTCGTTTCGCCTGCCGGATCATGTGCCAGCGGACACCGCCCTACACCGCCCGCATCTACGCCGCCGGATTTGACTCCTCCAAAAACATCTTTCTCGGGGTGAGGGAGACACTTCATCTTTTACTGAGACACCATGATACTGTAACCCACCACCACAGGGGCCTTGTGTCTGCCTATGGATTAAACCTAAAACCCTCTGGTTGCTGGTCAGTGGGCTTAACCTCTTCGCAAATACAAGGTGTGGAGTGAGTCAGGGAAAGAACTGCAGTCAATAAATCTGGTTTAAAATTTCAGAGCTCAGATGTAGCCTCAGATTCACTGCACTGAATAACAGGGGAACAGTGATTCTTTTTTTTCTGTTTCTATAATAGACTAACATGTGGACTTGTAATGGCGAACCTGCGAGACACTGCAGGCAAAACATTGTTTAGTCACGCACTGGTCAGTTTCGTGATTTTTGGGCCATTTTGATTAAATATCATGCCTTCATTCAGACAACGTAAAAAGGAAACATACAAAATACGCATCTAGGTGTTTATTTGTCTGCACTTTGTTACAACAGCATGATGGATAACTAATGTTTTATATGTTTTTATTAATGCAAAAGTTCTATATTGTTGTTGTAGAGATATGATGTTCTGCAAATAGTGGTTTCCAACACAAATGCCTGAAATTTTAGAACACACATCTTTAAAGGTCATTTTAAATGGTAAAAATGCGCAAATTTATAAAGTGATAAACAGAGAGACCAAACTCTCTGTTGTAAAAGCTGTAAAACCTGACCTCTCATGACTACTATAAATGATTGGTGTAGCTCAGCGGATAACACCACTGCCTGCCAGAGAGCCACCATCACATGTGGGAGACTGGGGTTCGAATCACAGTCTGGGTGACTGCTCTGTGTTACACCAATAAGAGTCCTTGGGCAAGACTCCTAACACTACACTGGCCTACCTGTATTATGATTAACCTTGTAAGTCGCTCTGGATAAGAGCATCAGCTAAATGCCATAAATGTCAATGTCAAATGTCAATTCCATATCTACAATGAATGAGTAAGTAAAAATGAGAGGATAAATTGCCCACAGGTTCAGTTTTAAACAAAAAAAGAGACCAAAGTTCTCTCTGTAAAAACCGCTGATTCTATTATGTCAGCTATAATTGTGAACCTAAATTTATTCAACGTTCAGATTTTTGTTCTTGAAAATATGCAAATTAGACCATATTTCAGTATATAATGTCTCTGTTGCATATTTATTTAATGTAAAATTTCAGAAAATATTTTAATAATTATAAAACAAAATGCAGATAATCAACTGGGGATCTCCAGTAGGTAACGTTTTAACACTGTTCAGCTGTAGTGTCGTGCCATAGTTACTTTTCTGTGGCAGAAGTTCTAAACCCTGAGAACCACTGTTCTGAATTGCTCTCTCTTCTGTGCATTAAAACCATAGGGCCCATATCACAGAGGGCTTCCTCTAGTGTACTCCACTGTGTCAGAATGACCGTATGTTTTATATTAAAAGTGTAGTTTTGTACAAAGGCTCCCCCCGGTCCCCCACCCCCTTTTTTTCAGGGAATGTTTGTTTTCTAGTCTGGGCCTGTCAGCCAGCGCTTTGAGTACATGATCAGACTGTTGTGTTCTGCTGTCAGTGTGTTGATGAGTCGATATCCTCATGGGTTTTACAAGCTCAGCCTGAACATGAACAGAGTGAGGGTTCAATGCCTCGCATACAGATTTTACTCATTTAACCCCAGCACAGCGCCATGGTGGTGTATAAAACTGTACCTGCCTTAGGGTGGGGGCTCTTAATGTAATTTAATGAGGTGGAAATCCATGAGATAGGTACAGTAGGTCCTGTGCTGGAACAACAAGGACACCCCGCCCAAATAAAGCGTGTTCCAGTGGGGTTTGTGTCTGTTTTGGATTGAAATCTGTGTCAGGGATTTCATCATGTGACTACAGCCTGTTTGGTTTGATTATTAAATGAATTTTTATTATTTATTTTTTTTTGACTAACATAACTCTGCCGATGGAGAGAGAGGACCCAGTCAGGTTGAGTTAAGTGAAACATGTGCTTTATCAAAAAGTTGAGCAGAAGAATTAAGGGTTAACCAGTATTTGTTTTTTAAAGAAAGTGATTGATTTTTAAAAGGGACTGCATTTTTTTTTCTTCAAAATTCAACCACTCAATTTATTAATCAATGTGGTTTGATGAAAAGTTTGATAAGGTCACTCTGAATGACAGTTAAGCATATTACCATTTAATTACGCAGTTTGAGGTGTTTTGTAAATCACGGGCATGACTTGACAGTAGCTCCCACTTTCGCTCTTCTGATTGTATCCTGCTATCTCCTGCCATGCTATTTGTAGATTGACTTACCATAGTGGTCTCTACTGCGATTGTCACAACGACTAGCTTGAGTTAACTCTGAAGTAGTGCGGTCTAACGGAAACTGTGTGTTTAATGCGTTTTTGTTTTTGCATCCCAGGAGAAGGCAGCAAAATGGAGAACGTCGGATGGACAGATGGACGGCTTGACGACGAACGGCGTTTTGGTGATGCACCCTAGGCACGGCTTCACTGAGGACTCTAAACCAGGCGTTTGGAGAGAGATCTCGGTGTGTGGGAATGTCTTCACACTCCGCGAGACACGGTCTGCTCAGCAGCGGGGGAAAATGGTGAGAGCTCATTTACACCTATGACCATGTGGTAAATTTGGTGAACACTCACAGACAGGTATATCCTTACAGAGGTCTAGAAGGGTTCATGCACACTGTTCTGGGTTATTGTCTGCGTTCGTGAGAACTGGGAACTCTCAAACTCTGAGCTTTCTACTTTGCTATATGTATTTAACCAATTAGTTGCTCTTTTGATTTGAACCTTGTGTGTAGGCTTTGGCAGTATAGCATTAATATAGTATCAATATTATTACAGTATCGATATTATTATGTATAGCATTAATACAGTATCAGTATTATTACAGTATCGATATTATTATGTATAGCATTAATACAGTATCAGTATTATTACAGTATCGATATTATTATGTATAGCATTATTACAGTATCAGTATTAATGCAGTATTGATATTAATGCAGTATCGATATTAATACAGTATCGATTTTAATACAGTATAGCATTAATACAGTATCAGTATTAACCCATAAGAGCCCAGAGCTGTTTCCCCTTAAAGAAAAATAATGAAGGGTCAGTTATAAGTTCATAAAAGGATCAGTCTTATTGTGACAAAGAAGTCACATGGTGTCATCTGTAAGTATTATAGAGTCATAATACTGGTAGCATATGTCACAACAACAACGATTTCATAACTGGTATTCCATCATGGTGTTCTAGGAATGGTGTCAGAATGGGTATATGTAATAAAGAATATGGGTATATGTAATATAGAACAAGTTATCAGAACATTAGAGCTCCCAAATGGGCTGAAACCTCATAGGTAAAAAAACAAAACTTTAAAATGAATGAAATGAGCTGGTGAGCTTAATTGCACTACCCAAGCACATCGCCATTTTCTAAATGAGGTCATATGTTCACCAACTGTCATGTGACAGGATGTTCGGTATAGGTCACTCAGGGACTCTTCATGTGTTCAGGTGAAGGATAAAGCTGTATAAAGAACTTTACAGACTTTTAAAAGGCTTGTGACACGTCAACTTGGGTTCTTTTGGGTTAACACAGTATCAATATTGATACAATATCAGTATTAACACAGTGTCAATATTAATACAGTATCAGTATTAACACAGTATCAGTATTAACACAGTATCGATATTAATACAGCATTGATGGTCCTGTATAGAGCCGCTGGCTCAAATGGCTGCTTTAAAAAAAACATTAAAACATGCTATTGTGATTTGTTCCGTGGTCACTGCTGTTTTGAAGTGACATCACAGGACTGCAACTCAGTCAATTTAAGTTGATTGCCCTTTTAGATGATTTGTTTCTACTTGAAGATTCCACTTGATCATAATGGCAGCAAAACTTTGCAGGGCTATATAAATTGTTCACTCTGTGTAGTACCAGAATTTTTTTTTTTTTTTTTTGGCGCCGGAATGGGAAAATTCTGCCACTGCCAACCACAATACGGTTGATATGTTGCTCAAACTTTCTGCTTAGGCTACCTGGTAGCTTCCATAACAGTTGTACTATCAGACTTAAAGGTTCTGTAACTGAAAGGAAACGTGAAATATTAGATTAGATTCAACTTCATTGTCATGTGTACAGGTACAGAGCCAATGAAATGCAGTTACCATCTAACTCAATATTTATACAAAGTGCAGTAAGTAACCATGGCAAGCGATGCAGAGGTTACCGTATGTACAATTATAATATAAAATCTGCATATGTACAGACTGAGTGTGGAGAATGCAATGTAGGTTGTATATACTGTTAGTACATACAATGTATGTATGTACTGCACATATCTATAGTGTGTGTATATATATATATATATATATATATATATAAACCTAAAAATTAACTGGTTTTACAGTTTATTGGGTAAGCATACATGTTTGAAAGCTGACCAAATATGCATGCAAGTCACTGTTATGTAAAAAGCTACTGAATCGGTTTGTGCTGATACCTGTCGTAGAGCCCAGTGTTCTCCCTTAGTCCTTCACTAACTAGAATTTTGTGCTGACTAGTTGACGAGTGTGATTCAGTGTGCTAGACTGGGCTCTCACATCACACGTCTTTTGGCCAGTCAGACTTTTCTGTCTCTGTCTTGCATGCTAGTTGCTGTGGGATGCTGTTACCATAGTAACAGTGGAGACAAGACTGTGTGTGTGTGTGTGTGTGTGTGTGTGTGTGTGTGTGTGTGTGTGTGTGTGTGTGTGTGTGTGTGTGTGTGTGTGTGTGTGTGTGTCTCTACCTCGATCACTGTAAGATTGGCTCTATCTGTGTAATGTGATGCTGTAAAACGATCGGCAGCTGATCTGCCAAGTGCGTCAGTCAGAAAGACCATCTCTCTCTCTCTCTCTCTCTCTCTCTCTCTCTCTGTCTCTGTCTCTGTCTCTCTCTCTCTCTCTCTCTCTCTCTCTCTCTCTCTCTCTCTCTCTCTCTCTCTCTCTCTCTCTCTCTCTCTCTCTGTCTCTGTCTCTCTCTCTCTCTCTCTCTCTCTCTCTCTGTCTCTGTCTCTCTCTCTCTGTCTCTCTGTCTCTGTCTCTGTCTCTCTCTGTCTCTCTCTCTGTCTCTGTCTGTCTGTCTTTCTCTCTGTCTGTCTTTCTCTCTGTCTGTCTTTCTCTCTGTCTGTCTCTCTCTGTCTCTCTCTCTCTCTCTCTCTCTCTCTCTCTCTCTCTCTCTCTCTCTCTCTCTCTCTCTCTCTCTCTCTCACAAAATCCCCCCTCCCCCCGTATTTGACTTTGTGACAATAATTAAAAGCTTCTTGGATGAACTTCAGCATGAAGTGCTGACGCTGCTAAAAAATCAATGTGACCTGTAGTTAGTGTTGTGCTAGCTGCTGCACACGGTAGCTTTCATTCTTAATTAGCTCTATTAACATATCTGAGTGAAGTGCTCCTTGACTGGGGACTTGATATGGGCATGTGTGCCAAAGTTAAAAAGCCCTCAATGAGGTTGGCTTTGAAAGAGGAGCATTATGAGTCTGAAGTAGTTTCCTTCTAGCTTTCATGAACACACAAAGCTCTAATCAAACACACATACACACTGAAGCAAGTCGGCAGCTACCGGACCTGCTAATCTGTCTGATTAGCATCAGAGCAACCCATTCACAGGTCTTGCATCTGAGGAGGCAAAATGCTAGCTAGATTTTGGTTTAACACTGGCGAAATGCTGGCTAGGCACAATATAGTTTCAGCTTCATTAAGTATCTGCCACCCTGGCTGAAGAAAAACTGCTAATAGAGGATAAATGAGAGCTGAACAATGCTGGACAACATCTCTGCTGAAATATATTTAACTTTATAAGCTGTTCTAGGTGATTAAGGCTTGCTTGATTAAGGTTTTACGGTTTTGAGAACAGCCAAGGCCAAGTAATGGTTCAAACTTGCCAGACTTCTCCTGAAAGCAGCACTCTGTAGGAGGCTATTCAACTTTAGAACCTACAGAGTTGAACACATTTGGATGATTTAAGCCACATTTTATACACTCTGTGCTTGTCGAGGCCACAATTCTTGTCCAGCATATCTATTAGTGTAAACTATTAGAGACTCCGAAGATCAAACTACGTCAAATCTGTTTCCACAGCAGAATGGAATTTTGATAGAGTCAAAACATTGGCTAAACTGTCTCTGCAGTATTCTGGTCAGCTTTAGAGAGTGAGAGGCTTGTCTGGATAGAAATGGAGAGTCTAAATGCTCATCTTGTTCATTAAATGACTACTATTAAATGACCTCTTCACTCAAAGAATGGGAGCTTACTGCCACCTCCTGGTGGCGGTTGAGACCTGCATGATTTCTGCACCTTTGAATATGCTTTGCGTGTAAAGTAAAAATAACATGCCCCCCAAAAAACAGCAGTTTTATATGTTCATGTACCCAGCTGTATTTCACTGGGCCAACATCAGCAGGCTGGACCAATCAGTTCAAAATTACCAACACATCTACTGCTTATGTATGTGTTTACTTAGTCATTTTCATGAAAGCTACATTTTGGATGAATACACTTGCATTGCTGCTTAGTCATTTGGTCTTTTGGCAAACCTCAAGGAATCCAAAAGATTGTTCTGAGAACCAGTCCTGCCTAGAGATGGCTGCAAAGCAGCAGTTGGTTGAGCTTTATGGAGCCACCACTGCTGTAGCTAATCAACCTATTGCTAAGCCCATGATTGGCTGGTTCAGATGTATTAGAATTGAGCAGCTGATTGGATGCAGGTGGGAACGACATTCTGAAGGAAAGTAGCTCTCCAGGAAGAGCCTTGGAGACGATGATCTACCTCTATCTAATAGATGATTTACCTCTACAACATGAATTCACAATTCATCTGGCTGGTGCCTGTTTTTAGGCTCATTCAATAACTTCATGTAAAGCAAAAATGTAATGGAGAGTTACATATAAAGAAGTTAGGAGAAGCTGTAATGACTCTTAAATTTCTCTGCCTCCCTCTAGGTGGAGAGCGAGACGCAGGAGCTGGTGGATGGCTCTCTGATCGACTTGTGCGGTGCCACTCTGCTATGGCGCACGGCGGAGGGCCTTCAGCGCACACCCACCCTTAAACACCTGGAGGCTCTGCGTCAGGAGCTTAACGCGGCGCGGCCTCAGTGTCCCGTCGGCTTCAACACGCTTGCCTTCCCCAGCATGCGACGCAAGGACACGGTGGACGAGAAGCAGCCCTGGGCTTACCTGCACTGCGGCCATGTACACGGCTATCACAGCTGGGGCACACGGGACTCGAGCGAGCGGGACGGGGGCCGAGAGCGGGATGGGCGAGAGCGCGAGTGCCCCATGTGTCGGGCCAGGGGGCCGTACGTTCCCCTGTGGCTGGGCTGCGAGGCTGGGTTTTATCTGGACGCGGCTCCGCCCACCCACGCCTTCAGCCCCTGCGGCCATGTGTGCTCAGAGAAAACAGTGGCCTTTTGGAGCCAGATCCCACTGCCCCACGGCACACATACCTTCCACGCAGCCTGCCCATTCTGTGCCCAGCAGCTAAGTGGGGAGCAGGGATACGTCAGACTTATCTTCCAGGGGCCTGTGGACTAGCCATGCTAATTTATGACCTTTTAGGCCGGATCCCATTGAACCCACGCAAACTGAAGGGCCCACACGTACCCTCTCCGTGCTCCTGTCTCCATACCTAACCCTCTCTCTTTTTCTTTTTCTTTTTTTCTCTCTCTCTCTCTCTTTTGCTCTCTTTCGAGCTGTGTTCACATTAAGAGGTAGACATGGCACAAAAGCGGTCTGTTCACACTGGGACAGGATGGCACATGATATAGTATACTATGTTGGTAGGCACCTATTGTTGGTTCTTACCTAGTGGAGGGAATGCACATCTGGAGACTACTGGGCCAAACCTTTGGTGCTGGATTGTGATGGTACCTCTCCTCTAAAAACCTGGCACTAAATTCTGCTAGCCTGTGTTCTCTTGAGTACAGACAGTCACATAAGCAAAACAAGCAGGCTAGCAAAATATTTATTTTATAGAGTATGGATGAGCCTGAGTACCACAGTATTATGTCTCGTGGTGCTCAATTGATTGTCAAAAACACAGTATTAATTATTGATTACTAGTTTAATGTCATGTATCGGTGGCTCACAGTGGTTCCTTTTGTGTTGTGTTTAAACCTTTAACGGCTAGATAGCAGTGTTATCCCCAGCCATCTTCCTCTCTAATGTAAACAAGTAGTGTAAGACTGCACTGCTAGCGTTAGCATTAGCCAACCTATGCATACTAAGACAGTTTTCCTAAAATTGAACATTTTTATTATGTAAAAAGTCATAAAATATAAAAAGTGTCACAATATGGATATCAGTATGTTGAATTGTTCCTTTGTATCATGATACATAACATATTTGCCAGGTTCTTGCCAATACACAGCCCAAATGTATTGAGCTTGGTGTCCAGTAGGCATACGCCTACATGCTTAAGTGAATGTAGGTGGATTTCCTCTTTTACTTTATTAGCTCATGAGAAGATGTTGGAGTCCTTTAGAGGAGTCAGTGATTCAGTGAACCCCAGGACTTATTAAAGACTTATTAAACTTGCCGTCTAATCAGTGTGACCCCAGTGCAGCCATTTCCCATTTTAAACCTGACAGACAAAGCTGTTTAAAGCTATGAGGATAAAAAAACGTAATAATGCTGAGTGTTTCAGAACCATAACCTTTTACCTGCTGGGCCTTAAATCACAAACTGCTCCATCTGGTGCACACAGCTGCGCATACAACTTCAGCATTTTCTTCTGCTAGCCAGATTCTTAGCATGTAAAACGCTACATGGCTAACAAGAACGAAAAGAAAGGCACTACAGCTTGATTCTACTCGGTCCTACTCCAAATACGCGTATACTGTCACATACGGTGAGCTTATGGTGATGACCTTGCAACCCCACTTGCGGCTGTGGGAGCAGATAGCCTCTACACCTGCAGTGGACCACACCAGAGTTCCTCAGATCACCAGTTTTAGAAGCGCCAAAGATCGGCCCTCTGGACCGCTCATGGGCTTTAACAGTTTCGTGCTTGAACGTACCGCGCAGGTTGCAACAGCCTTGTTTTATAGCAGACAGGGTGGATGAGTGCTACAGCTTCTTCAGCTTGATTTAGAAGTTTCACCTTTGTTCCCATCCTAAAAAATCTGTTGTCCCCAAACGTTGTTACAAGTGGACTACTATGATCGTACATCTCACGCAACCGTTACAAGAACTAGAAGAATCATTATTAGTGATTGGTTTATTTATACCACACTATGCATTTTGCTGTGGTCAGTATCCACTCTTGGCTGGTCCTTTAGTTGTGGTGCTTTAATGATACACATATAATAGAAAAGTCACTCAAAAATGTGAATGTGAACCGTCAAGGCAAAAAAAAAAAAAAAAAAAAAGATTCTACCAAATAATTCTGAATTGAGCGATAAAGCTTGCAATGTGAACATAGCTTTACTCTCTCTTTCTCACTGCACCTCTCCCGGACTATCGAACTGTTTTTATTCCCTCTGCTTTTTAAGTGACCTTTTTTTACTGATTTTTTTCTTAATCCAGAAGAAAAAAAAAACAGAGAAATATATATTTTCAAGTGAAACAAAATGTACTTAAACGAGGCAAAAAAAAAAGACAAAACAAAAACTGGGCTATATGAAAGAAACGGAAATGTCTCGGCAGCCATCTGTGAATCTCTGGTGTTTTGGAGTGGACTTGGAGGACATTTTGGAGGGGGTAGTCGGTACAGTGATGTATACAGTGTTTCTTTGCTAATATGCTAATAGAATACGGTTCTACGCGCCCTTAGTGATGCAATACCCCCATACTTTATATAAGAGTGTCTGTAACAAGCTTACCATAACAAAAAACTATTTACACTCAATACAGATCCATCACCGTCATGGCTGCATTAAGCAAACAAATGGTTCCATTTTAGATTTTAGAGAGATGTTTTTGTTTTTTTTCCCCCCATGTAAATCTGATAACTTAAAGATACTTAATGTTTTTATTTATGCATAGTATCAATGTTAATCAATTGTAAAGTTATAGATGTGTGTTTTTTGGAGTTGCCTGTCTTTTGTTTCTTTCCTCTCATTTTATCATCCCTCATGTAGCCTAGAAAACTCAGAGCTGATCTCAGCCCGGCTGTGTGTGCTCAGTTTTAGCGTAGCACTCGCGCTTGTGCGAGTATGGGAAGACCTCCGCTACAAAGCAATAGTCTGAGGGCTTTAAACAACAGCAGGAACCTGCAGGAACTGAAAGTATTGAATTGTAGTTTGAGGGTGTTAAAGTGCTCTCATGGTTTAAATAAACCATCGTTTGATTGTATAAAAAGATAGCGTCACTATGAGGGTCCAATTCCTTAACGTAAGTTGGGGGCTCCTGTGGGGAGGGGTTACATTGCACTGTTTTCTTGGTTTTCACTCCTAAGCTGGCAGTATATTTCAACCGACAAAGATGATTTTATATAGGCCTGTCTCAGAATCTGCCCTACAGTCTGCAGTCCCTGGCACATTGCTGCACTTTATTGATGTTCGTACATTGTTGACCTAATTACGATCATTTTTCAGGTCACTGAGAAAATACACTGCATTACAAATGACTCGCAATGAATTTTCTTCTCTACCATGTTGGTCACATAGCTGCAAACAAAACCAGGCACTCCGATTTATCTTTACTTGTAAGGAATTTAGAGTCCACATTGAGGGCTGCGTAGTTCCATGTGTGCTGTTTTGTGAAGGTGTCTTTACTAAAGCATTAAGCTAAACATAAGGAAACCTTCTAGGAGTAGTCTCTTTAAACTTCTGGCCGGTACTGTAGAATGAGACAGTGCTGCTAATACTGATATAGTTTGATGTTGCGTTGAAGAACGTGACCCGTTTCGCTGCGCCAGTGTGTTTCTCTTCTCTGATGCTCTCACTGCAATGCGAGTTGTTCAGAAGTGGCCTTTATGATGTAAAAATGTCGAAACAAATCTAAAGCGCAAAATACTGGATATTTAAAGCACTGCGACTGTGCACGCTGCTGTTTCAGAGTTCCGCCACTTCAGTTTCCAAACACATCAGCAGCCGATAGTCCCTGTAACAACAGTGGAACAAGAGGGCTTTAAAACTGATAAGACCCCAGTCATTCAGTCGCAGCTACTTGTTTTATGTAAGTGTGGGGGGGGTGGGTGGTAGAGTATGTGCATACTCTATTTGGTTGAGGTGAGTGCGGCCCGTCAAGCACTTTCAGGTAAGGTCTCGAAACAAATTACGGCTGATGATTTGTTTCAAGTCCTCCCTCTGACTGTGTGATGGTGCTCCTGTTTTTTTTTTTTTTTACATTTCACCTTCAAACTGGTCATTTGAAATATACTGCCGGCTTTATTAATCTTGTGAGAGTCAAGGCTCCAGTGATCCAAGTATATAACTCTCTAAAAGATAACTATAACTAAGCCAGACAGCGTTATCTAAGTGCTACATGCAAAGAAGCACAGCTGATTAACAGTTTCCAGCACTACTGTTCTTTGGAAACAGCAAGAAAATCATACAAACCTTTAAAACCCCCCCCAGAGATAAAAGGTTAGTGAGCTCCGCCTCCACTGTTCAGCTTTCAGATACAGAAATGTAATCCTCCACCACCCCCCAAAAGATCCTGATCAATCAGTTGGTGGTGTTAAACTAAAACGGTACCCTTGGAAATATCAACCCTCATAATTCCATAAATGCCTCTACAGTGATGTGAGCCTCTCTCCCTTTAAGCACAGGCCAAAACCACATGCTCTGTTGGTCTTTTGAGGAAGTCTGTTTATCTGTTTTGTCTGCTTGAATGTGTGTCGAATAACTGACATTCTGATGTGACCTCTGGGATATGGACACCTTCCCCTCTGGGATGAACAGTCCAATGACCTGAGCCCACGTCTTCAGAGGATCTTTTAACATCCATTCATTAGATGGCTTCAGATCATGGAGGTTTAGAACCTGTTCCCTACAGTGAAGGCGTTTCACCTCCAGACTGCTCTTTAGACGATGCCTCAGTGGAGTCTGCCCTTTTTAAGCGAGACAAGTACAGAGTTCCAAAATGTGCTTTCATCACTTTGTCTGAGCTTGAATATGTCCATGTGAGTTTTTCAGAAGCATTTCAGAAGAAGTGCTGAACATCGTCCACCGTCACATGGGGTGTTGGATCCTTTTTCGGTAATGACCATGAAGCATGTGGAGATGATGGGGTGTGGTATCTAATGTATGTCACTCAGATCGAATGCTTCCCTACTGTGATGTTGTGTGATGACTGTATGTATTCTAAAGCTGTGTTTTCCAGTCCAGTCCTTGAAGCCCACCAGAAAGTTTTGCTGTGATCTAGTTCCAGCCACCTGGGCCAGCGTTTTTCAACCCATAGCTTCTGCTGCATCTGTGATGTACCTTCAGTTACCACAGACAATAATGCTGATGTTTTTTGTACTAGTCATATAACAATCTGATATTTATCTGATTCATCAAGTGGCCAGGGAAACTGTGTTCTCTGGTTTCTTAGTTTAGAGGAAGGCCTGGAAATCTTAGCCCAGTAATCTGGTTTCTCAGGGCATGTACCCTTAAGTAAGTGCGTTTGACAGAGCAACCGCGAGACAGCAACAAAACACTTCTGGAGCGACTCTTAGGCTACAGATGAAAACATTTAAACATCTAGATGTTACATATGACATGGCGTGAAGTTTGAGTTGTATGTTATGCTCACATCATGTAATTTTCTGGGAGGTTTTTGGCTGCTTGTAAAGAAATCCAATTACTACCCAACTCCTATAGACCCAGAGTTTCCCGTTGTCTGATTACGGAAGTGCATATAAATACAGTGCTTGGATTAGTGGCAAAAACTGATTACTCACAGCCATCAGATTAATTATGGCAAATAAGCACACTCGCACAAAAACACTTTGAAGCCTTTGGCAACAGGTTGTTTCTAAGACGAGTACCAGGGTTATTGTCATTACGGTTTTCAGGTTTTGTGGTTAAGCACTAGGGCGTCGATGTCCAGAACCTAAAGCCATGCCAAACGCACCTTGTATCTTAAATTAGTACAGGAAGATGAAATGAATGTGATGATAAAAGAGAAAATATTCTAAAGTAATATATGCTGATACAGTGTTTCTCAGCCCTGGTCCTGAAGGCACCCTGCCCTGCACATTTAAGTGCTTTCCCTGCTCCCAACACTCCCGATCCAGCCGTTCAGGGATGCATGGGGTGTATTAAAGCAGGGAATCCACTAAACTGTGCAGAGTAGGGTGTCTCCACAAACACTACGCCAGTGTACATTAATTTGACCAGCAGGTGGTGCGAGAGCTTGGGGTACATTGAAGCAGCGAGATGTTTGGAACCAAGCCTCATAATTTCCTTGTTTCTCCAAACATCAGTACTTAAAAGGTCTTAAGCAGCACATGGCGCACGTGGACAGGTTGTTTCCCAGTGTATTTGGCTTCACTGTGGTTTTCTGTGGGGAGCTTGTCTGTGGTAAGGTTGGAAAATGATTTTAGTAGTTCCCTAATTCCTCTAAAAAGGGCTGGCTCAGGTAGCTGGAATACTGAAGTGTTCCTTATGTTTGTTTTGATTGTTGACCTTATAAGAATTTGAGAACACTCAAGGATTCCTGAGTTGGGGCTTGAAATGAATTCATGCGTTTCACTGAAGGACAGAGATGAATAGAGATAGCAGGCGTAAGCTACTTCTGTATCATTGCTCCTGTTTGGGTAAGGAAAAATCCAGATGTGTTTCCTTATCTGACTTGGCGGACCTCTGAATCGTCCCTTGGTACATCCATTAAAAAAATAGGATGTGTAAAAGTGTAAAACTGTTCTCAGGAACGGTAACAAGTACTCGTGTTGTTGTTTAGAAGCATAAAAGTGTTTGAGTACTCATTCAGGAACACCAAATATTCATTCATATTCACTAGTGAGTATTCAAGTACTGTTTAGGAACACTTGAGTGTTCGGGTGCTTGTTTGGAAACTCTGACGATTATTTAAGTACACATTCTGTAACACTTGAGAATTTTTGAAGTATTTAAGCACTATTTAGATAAAGTATTCCAGTGCTGTGTAAGAACAGTAGCACATTTTCCAGTGCTTGAAGTTTGAAAAACACAGAGTACTCGAGGGCTGTTCAGGAACACCAATGAATATTTGATTTTGCTCCAGCTCAGGAACAATAGTGCTTATTTGGAAGCACCAACATGTATTGGAATACTTATTCAGTAACACCAAGTATGTGCATACTCTATTTCAGGACCATCGAGTTTCTGAGTACTTGTAGGTGAACACTGAATATTTGAATACCTGCTTGGGAATACTTCCTGTGTGGAATACTCAATGGGCTGTTTGAAAACACAGACTGTTTGGGAGTATCTAGTACTTGAGTGCTGGTTGGGAACGCCGAGTACTTGAGTGCTGGTTGGGAACGCCGAGTACTTGAGTGCTGTTTGGGAACGCAGAGTACTCGAGTGCTGGTTGGGAACGCCGAGTACTCGAGTGCTGGTTGGGAACGCCGAGTACTCGAGTGCTGGTTGGGAACGCCGAGTACTCGAGTGCTGGTTGGGAACGCCGAGTACTCGAGTGCTGGTTGGGAACGCCGAGTACTCGAGTGCTGGTTGGGAACGCCGAGAGCTCGAGTGCTGGTTGGGAACGCCGAGTGCTCGAGTGCTGGTTGGGAACGCCGAGTACTCGAGTGCTGGTTGGGAACGCCGAGTACTCCAGTGCTGGTTGGGAACGCCGAGAACTCGAGTGCTGGTTGGGAACACCAACTAATATATATGAAGCCTGTTAAAAGCTCTTCAGGCCAGCTTACTTGGGAACTGAGAGGGCAAATGATTGAGTGGACCTCAAGGACACACATGGTTGTGAAATACTGTTCTAGACTACATCAAGCTTCAAGTCTGTCTGTCTGTCTGTCTGTCTGTGGAAACAAGCCAGTGTCCTGCTGTCCTGATTGACCCTCAGTACAGATTCTTCAGCTCAGGGAGAACTCCCCCTTATCCTGGCCAGCAGTGCTAGGAAGTTAACCTTTGACCTGTTCGCTGACATCTTTGGTGCGCGTGCTAAGCTCAGCACTCTTCCTGAAGCCCTTTACCACCTCAGCAATTCCAAGCAATGAGCGCCACAGCCAAGGATACCTCACTGACAAAACCCCCTGTTTTCACTCCATCCCTCCTCCCTGTCTCATTCTCTGGATCTCCACTGCACCGAGTCGGGGGAGAACACGCACCGTTATCCCTCATTTCTCTCTGTAGTGGAGAATCTCGTGTCAAGGGCTTCTCTTCCCCCTACATCCCAGTTTTGTTTGTTTGTTTGTTTGTTTGTTTGTGTGCATGGTCCCTGTCCTTGCTTCAGTTCTGCCTGTCTCTGGAGAATCTTTCCCAATTCTTTTACAGCGAAAAGCTGGGAATGTTTCTGATCTGATGGTTTTTGTACCAACTTTAAACAATAAAGTGAAGAATCTCTTGGTGTTGTTCATCTCTCTTAAGTTTGTATCTTTAAATCTTTTAAAGGTTTGAGTGTGTTTAAGTATTGGACCCGTGTGTGGCCAGAACTTCATTAGGTGGGACGTAGTTACAGGTTACAGCACCTTGAAGGCACCATAGATGCAGTGTTAGTGTACATTGGGCAGGTTTTGGTTGTGTCTTGGTGACTTTAGGTTAATTTTAGTGGGTTTAGTGGCTATAGGTTTATTTCAGTGGATATAGGTTTTATTTGAGTGGGTTTAGACTTATTTTCAAGGGGTTAGTTTTTTTTTAATAGGCTTGAGTTCAGGGTTTACGGGCTTAATTTCAGTGAGGTTAGGTTTTGTTTCAGCAGGTTTAGGTTAGATTTTAGTGTGTTTAGACTTAATTTCAGTGGGGTTAGGTTTTATTTGAGTGGGTTTAGACTTAATTTCAGTGGGGTTAGTTTTTTTTTTAGTGTGTTTAGACTTAATTTCAGTGGGGTTAGGTTTTATTTGAGTGGGTTTAGACTTCATTTCAGTGGGGTTAGGTTTTATTTGAGTGGGTTTAGACTTAATTTCAGTGGGGTTAGGTTTTATTTGAGTGGGCTTAGGTTTTTTAGTGTGTTTAGACTTAATTTCAGTGGGGTTAGGTTTTATTTGAGTGGGTTTAGACTTAATTTCAGTGGGGTTAGTTTTTTTTTTTAGTGGGTTTAGACTTAATTTCAGTGGGGTTAGGTTTTATTTGAGTGGGTTTAGACTTAATTTCAGTGGGGTTAGGTTTTATTTGAGTGGGTTTAGACTTAATTTCAGTGGGGTTAGGTTTTATTTGAGTGGGTTTAGACTTAATTTCAGTGGGGTTAGTTTTTTTTTTAGTGTGTTTAGACTTAATTTCAGTGGGGTTAGGTTTTATTTGAGTGGGTTTAGACTTAATTTCAGTGGGGTTATGTTTTATTTGAGTGGGTTTAGACTTAATTTCAGTGGGGTTGGTTTTTTTTTAGTGTGTTTAGACTTCATTTCAGTGGGGTTAGGTTTTATTTGAGAGGGCTTAGTTTTTTTTTAGTGTGTTTAGACTTAATTTCAGTGGGGTTAGGTTTTATTTGAGTGTGTTTAGACTTAATTTCAGTGGGGTTAGGTTTTATTTGAGTGGGTTTAGACTTAATTTCAGTGGGCTTAGGTTTTTTTAGTATGTTTAGACCTAATTTCAGTGGGGTTAGGTTTAATTTGAGTGGGTTTAGACTTAATTTCAGTGGGGTTAGTTTTTTTTTAGTGGGTTTAGACTTAATTTCAGTGGGGTTAGGTTTTATTTGAGTGGGCTTAGGTTTTTTTAGTGTGTTTAGACTTAATTTCAGTGGGGTTAGGTTTTATTTGAGTGGGTTTAGACTTAATTTCAGTGGGGTTAGTTTTTTTTTTAGTGGGTTTAGACTTAATTTCAGTGGGGTTAGTTTTTTTTTAGTGGGTTTAGACTTAATTTCAGTGGGGTTAGTTTTTTTTTTAGTGGGTTTAGACTTAATTTCAGTGGGGTTAGTTTTTTTTTAGTGGGTTTAGACTTAATTTCAGTGGGGTAAGTTTATTTGAGTGGGTTTAGACTTAATTTCAGTGGGGTTAGGTTTTATTTGAGTGGGGTTAGACTTAATTTCAGTGGGATTAGGTTTTATTTGAGTGGGCTTAGGTTTTATTTGAGTGGGTTTAGACTTAATTTCAGTGGGGTTAGGTTTTATTTGAGTAGGTTTAGACTTAATTTGATTTCAGGGGTTTAGGTTTAATTATAGTGGGTTTAGACTTTATTTAAGAATGTTTTGATTTTATTCCGGTTGGTTTAGGTTATATTTCAGATGGTTCAGTGAGGTTAGGTCAGTCCAGATGAATGACTGCAGCAGTGTAGTTCGTGTGTTTGGCCACATGGCGGCAGTGTTTGTGGACTATTTCATTGAACTTAATTTGCCTTTCCACAGAGTAAAATTCCTGTTAATGCTCATGTGTCACACGGCGTCTCCCGGAGCTGTCAGTATGAAACACCACAAATCATTATCTTACTGTAAAAGGACAACTGGGATTCTAACTAAAGGCAGAGTCCTTAATGAGCTCATATCCTACACATTCATAACAATACTTTCCTTTTGTGTTCGTGAATGTGTTTAAGTATTGCACCTTTGTGTGTCCAGAACTTCATTAGGTGGGATGTGGTAACAGGTTGTCGGAGCACCTAGTAATAATACTTTCTCCCTAAGTATACAGCTACATCCCTGTCCAGCACAGAGACTTTGAGGGAATGGAGGAGCTAAAAACTTCTTGCTCAGTGTAAAGGACGTCTGCTACAAAATATACTGTATAATGACATGGAAAATAATATCAGCAGGCTCATACTGTACCTCCCTCGAGCACTGGTTTTTGGCTTGAAGATTTTAAAGGGTCTATATAAAGAAAGAAGGAAATTCACTCACTTTTTAAAGAAAAGTTGAGACTGCCAATGACAACAATCCATTAGTTTAACTCCAGAACATTCACATTATAAAATGATGGTATTGATTAATGTATACTCTCCATGCATATAGACATAAGCTCACCAGTCATTCTGACTGAAACGTATCTAGCAGCCTGTAATACCTCTATACCTATGTTCAGACACTCACATCAAAGAACTGGTCAGTTGGTCCAGATTTGGTGGATACCTTCCCTGGCACAATTCCGAGGAGAACTCCCTGTAGACTGGGATTTTAGCCACTGCTGGTAGACCTGTATGACCGTACGCTTCCATACACCTGCAGATTCAACTACTTCCTTTACACTATAGTCTTTGGCCACGCCCAAATGCAGTCCCTCCTTTTAGCCAATCATTAACATCTGCTTTGGAGCCATTTTCCACACATGGAACGAGACATTCCCAGCACTGTACCACCTCTTCTCAATCTATGGATCCCGTCTCTCACATCCCACAAGGATTTATAGTCCCATCATCCTCATGCTGCGCCATCTGCAGGAGCCTTCAGGTACTACCTCCTCTGGAAGGGTGGACTCTAGAGACCACTCCAGTTTCTATATAAATCAGTATCCCCACATGTACAGCGGGTTCTTAGTGAGGAACAGAAGGTTGGGTTCTAGCTCTACTGGCACATACAGTGAGCGTCTAATTCATAAGAACAAGGTCAAGCAGCAAACACACAGGACAACACAGCTAAAGACTGGCAGAGGGCCAAACCCACTCTCTACTGACCGTGATGAGCGCCACCTCATTCAACCATCACTTAACCACCATAAGATGACCTCAAGTGACCTACAGAAAGACTGGCGAGCGGTGGCTGGGGTGAGACGCACAGCGAGCATGGTTCTAAAAACAGGCTTCTGGAGGTCATTAGTGATTTTCTAAATAAACAGATCTGATACAGTATCTGATCTGGAATCTGTTTCCGGTAGTGTAGAGAATAAAACAGGACTGCTCATTTTGGTCAAACACAAACCCAGAAACTGTACAACTAGAGACACTGATCATGTGACCACATCTTAAATTGTTCCAGAGATGTTTGTGCATGTGTGTGTATATATACAGTGTGTGTATATATATGTATACATACATGTATAAAATGATTGTGTTTACGCATGTCTAACTGTTCAGCCCACAGATATCCAGCTTTCGTTATTCAGCCTTATAAGGAGAAGCAAAAAAATGTGGTCTATGGACCCTTTAGGCTAAGTCCCCCCTTTCTTTCAGCTGACTCTTACTGGGGCTGGTGGAGTCTAATGTGGTTTTGGTGGGTGTTCCTTGGGTTCTGTAGAAAGAGCCTGAATTCAGCCTCTCTGTAAAACCTCAAATAGAGAATGTTGGTGAAAAAGAAACTTTTCTAATGATTTAAATGCTGATTTGTGTCGCGGTAAACAGAGCAGCTACTGAAATGGCAGTGGAATAACAGGATCCTTCAGTGTGAGCTTTAAAGGTATGAATAGGCTTCGAACTGAGTAGAGCAACATGCTCCTTTTTGCGGCCTCCAAACTGGTCTGGACACGCGGTCAGTTTCTTGGAGATTAATGCTCTTGTTGAATGAATGCTGTCTTTGTTCCTGGCATCTTAAGTGAGCGAATTTAGAAAGCTCTGTATCTGTATGTGTCCAAGTTGTTTTTTTTATAAGGAATCCTTTCTCTTCTCTTCGCTGGCCTGCCTGTCTGTCCCGTAAACTGACTCTCAGCAGGACAGGGCCTTCTTGCCAGTTGGCACAGAGGATTCCAGTGTGAATGGCGGCCAAACGGAAAGACAGGCCCAGTAAACAGAGAGATTGAAAGAGGGTTTGGTGTCAAAAGGTTCAGATGTTCTTTACAGTGGTGGCGATGGGAACCAGGGGTCTCTATGGCTGGATTCGAACTGGCATGCTACAAACTACCTGCATACTAAACCTACCTAAAAGTAGTATGTAGTATCCCATCATGCACTGCGGCCTCACCAGCTCTCAGTCTGCTTCCGCCAGAGAAAATGGCGGTGGATAACACTGGGGAGCAAAACCCAGTAAACACACTAAGAGTATAAATGTGGGTGTAGTGATTGTAGTAGGATATGTTTCCATCTGAGCCTCAGAAAGTTAAAATATACAGGTCAGAAGATTAATAAAAGAACTCGCTTTAGAGGATCAGTTTTAGAGTGAAATAGCCGAGGGGAGCTAACAGCTAGGCTAAACGTTTTTCAGGTGAACTGAGCAGCGTTAGCAGCAGCTAGCTCTAAACTGTGGATACAGTAATAACAGCTCTGAGGTAAATGTGGGTGTAGTGATTGTAGTGGGGTGTGTGTTCATCAGAGTGAGCCTCAGAAAGTTAAATATACAGGTCTGAAGATTAATAAAAGATGAACTCGCTTTATAGGGTCAGTTTTAGAGTGAGATAGCCAAGGGGAGCTAACAGCTAGGCTAACCTTATTTCAGGTGGACTGAGCAGCGTTAGCAGCAGCTAGCTTTAAACTGTGGAGACAGTAATAACAGCTCTGAGGTAAATGTGGGTGTAGTGATTGTAGTGGGGTATGTTTTCATCGGAGTGAGCCTCAGAAAGTTAAACTTTAGGGTACAGGTCTGAAGATTAATAAAAAGATGAACTCGCTTTAGAAGATCAGTTTTAGAGTGAAATAGCCGAGGGGAGCTAACAGCTAGGCTAAACGTATTTCAGGTGAACTGAGCAGCGTTAGCAGCAGCTAGCTCTAAACAGTGGATACAGTAATAACAGCTCTGAGGTAAATGTGGGTGTAGTGATTGTAGTGGGGTATGTTTTCATTAGAATGAGCCTCAGAAAGTTAAATATACAGGTCTGAAGATTAATAAAAGATGAACTCGCTTTAGAGGATCAGTTTTAGAGTGAAATAGCCGAGGGTAGCTAACAGCTAGGCTAACCAGGCTTCTCCACACCAAACTGGTCAAACCATGTCTCTATAGAGTTGGCTTTGTGCACATAGCCACAGTCATGCTGAAACAGGAAAAGAGCTTTCCCAAATTGCTGACAGAAAGTTGGAAGCATATAACTGTGAAATGTCTGTGTGCACCTGCATTAACCCTTTACTGGAACAAACGAGACCTGAAAACCCTAAAATTTTGGCATTTGAGCCATATCAGCAGAACAATCTCTGTCTTTACGCTGCTTCCTTTTGTTTTCCTCATTTTAGGCCAAATGCTTCTCAAAACCATAACTCCAGATACTGAGCTCCTCAGGCTTCTGGCTGCTGTCAGCTCTGAACAGTTTGTCTGGAGTTAATCCTTTCACATCAGACCACTCAGATTGAATGTGGATAAATTGGTGAATATCCACCAATAATTTCTTAAAATCTTCTGTTTACTCATCTCGTTCAGTGATTTAGCTTAATCTAGGAGTTCTGATTGGGTTCCTGCACAAAAAAACTGACACCTGGGGTTCAGAGTCTTATCTAGAACATCTAGCTTGGTGCTATGATATAAAAGTAGTCAGCCTGGTCTCCTCATGTGATACAAGCTACTTCCGTTCACTTAATTCCACACCTTGAGGCCAAATGTATGTGGACACCCGTATGCATCACACCTCCCATCTCCCACCCCATCTTTGTGGCTTTGCGATAAACGTTCCAGCTCATTCTGAAGATGTTCAGTGAGATTAAGGTCATGACTCAGTCTTCTCCACACCAAACTGGTCAAACCATGTCTCTATGGAGTTGGCTTTGTGCACATGGCCACAGTCATGCTGAAACAGGAAAGGAGCTTTGCCAAATTGCTGACAGAAAGTTGGAAGCATAAACTGTGTGAAATGTCTGTGTGCACCTGCATTAACCCTTTACTGGAACTAAGGAAACCTGAACACCCTAAAATACCAATTCACAGCACGTTTTGGAATTCTTGACAAAGCCCAGAAGTTCTGCGGTTTCTAGAAGATTTGGAATCTTTTAGAGTCCAAGAGTCTTAAAATTCCCAGAGGGCCCTGGAATTCTTAGAAGTGTTCTGAGAGTCCCTGAGGTTTCTGGAATTTTCCAGCAGTTCTAGAATTGGCAGAGGGCTTTAGAATTGTTTTAGACATCTGGAATTTTTTTAAAGGTCTGAAATTCTCTGAGGGTTCTGGAGTTCTTGAAGTTTTCAAAGGATTCCCAAATTAGGACATTTGGAATGTTCTAGAACTTCTGTTAGGATCAAGTCATAAACTAAGTATGTTGTATGGCTGGCCTCCCTTGCCTTGAAGTTTTATAATCACCTGCTGCCTCAGTGAAATTCCAGGAGCGTTTGAGCCATATCAACAGAACAATCTCTGTCTTTAAGCCGCTTCCTTTTGTTTTCCTCTTTTTAGCCTTCACCTGGGGTTTCTGGTATTACTAGAACATTCTGGAATTCTGGAAGACGTCTGCAGTTCTCTATGAGCTCTGGAATTCTCAGACGCTTCCCAAATTTAAGAATTTGGAGTGTTTTACAGATTCTGCAAGATGAGAATGATAAAATGTCAGATTTGTTCTGTTGCCTGTTCTTGGCAGCGGTGCCGTGCTGAGTTGCGTTCAGGATTTTTCTAGATGGCCACGTTCACATCAGAGCCCTAGCTCTGTTCTAGCAGGGTTTGAGCTGAGGCAGAGAGGGGGAAACCTTATTCATACTAATGTGCTCGTTTACGTTTTCTTGTAAGGCATAGTCCCATTTTGCCATAAACCCTCTTTCTCTGTCACACTGACTTTGTCTATCTCTCTTGGTAAAGGATTATGTTAGGTTGTGAGCTGAAGAGTGAAAACACTGACGCCCTGTTTTTTGTTTTTTTTTGTTCGGTATTGCACTTTATTTTGTTCCATACAAGGTTCCAGATTGCACAGCGGCCTCTGGAACTCACCGCTGGAACCATTAGAAAGCTCAGAAGGCTTATTGCTTCTCTTCACATTTTAACACCACTCAAGTGGGATACAGGTCAAACACAGCACTGCTCGGGACATCGCTATCGTGTGCACTTCAAGAGAAAATACTGAACTCCTCCAGTAGAAAAAAACAACAACAGATGACGATATGACTTTGTGTCATATTACAATGTACAGTGACACAGTGCTGTTTCCGATACTGACCGGGAAAATGGAATGTCTGAAAAAATACACATTGAAAGATCCCAAAGCATTACAAAAATAAGTCTGGAATTATGAGAGGTTGTGTGTGTCTGTCTATCCGTCTTTCTCTCCATCTGTCTGTCTGTGATAAGGTGGAGGGTCAGATGAGGGGGAATCATATGATCTTGTGTTGCCCAGGTCACATGACATCAGTGGTCCAGGATGCGCAGGTTCCCGGAGACAATCTTGTTCTCCAGCAAGGAGCCGGCTGGGATGTCAATCCGATCCCCATGATTGGCTATAATGATGACTGTTCCCTGGGCAGAACAGAGGATCAAAGGTCAGAATGACATGAACTTAACAGGATGACTTCATGCTTATACCTTAGTTCCTTTATGTTCCCATTAACCCTCTAAAGTCAACAATGTTACATATAAGGAATAAATCTCAGGAACGTTGTACGCTAGAGACCTGCATGCATTTTTTCCAGGAAGAGTAGCTGTGGCGTTTCAATAAGAGCTCTTTAGCGATCATATCCCTTTCAGTAGCTTTGTAATCCAGACTTAAACTGTTTGGAGACCATAAATCCAAGATGATAAATACAATGCATTTGTCTCCTGCCATTAGTTACCCATTTCTTTATGATGAGAAGAAGTTATTGTTGACATCTTGAGTTGAGTCTGTTGACCAATCAAAGCTGTGTTCCTGACTTCTAGACCAATCAGAAGCTGTTACTGACTTGTAGACTAATCAGAGGCTGTTTTCCTGACTTGTAGACTAATCAGAGGCTGTGTTCCTGACTTGTAGACTAATCAGAGGCTGTGTTCCTGACTTGTAGACTTATCATAGGCTGTGTTTCTGACTTGTCTACCAATCAGAAGCTGTGTTTCTGACTTGTCTACCAATCAGAAGCTGTGTTTCTGACTTGTCTACCAATCAGAAGCTGTGTTTCTGACTTGTCTACCAATCAGAGGCTGTGTTACTGACTTGTCTACCAATCAGAGGCTGTGTTACTGACTTGTCTACCAATCAGAGGCTGTGTTACTGACTTGTCTACCAATCAGAGGCTGTGTTACTGACTTGTCTACCAATCAGAGGCTGTGTTACTGACTTGTCTACCAATCAGAAGCTGTGTTTCTGACTTGTCTACAAATAAGAGGCTGTGTTACTACCAATCAGAAGCTGTGTTTCTGACTTGACTTGTCTACCAATCAGAGGCTGTGTTTCTGACTTGTCTACCAATAAGAAGCTATGTTACTGACTTTGTCTACCAATCAGAAGCTGTGTTACTGACTGTCTACCAATCAGAGGCTGTGTTACTTCTGACTTGTCTAGAAGCTGTGTTTCAATTGTCACAAAGGCTGTGTTACTGACTTGTCTACCAAATAGGAGGCTGTGTTTCTGACTTGTCTACCAATAAGAGACTATGTTACTAACTTGTCTACCAATCAGAAGCTGTGTTTCTGACTTGTCTACCAATCAGAGGCTGTGTTACTGACTTGTCTACCAATCAGAAGCTGTGTTTCTGACTTGTCTACAAATAAGAGACTATGTTACTGACTGGCCTACCAATCAGAAGCTGTGTTTCTGACTTGTCTACCAATAAGAGACTATGTTACTGACTTGTCTACCAATCAGAAGCTGTGTTCCTGACTTGTCTACCAATCAGAGGCTGTGTTACTGACTTGTCTACCAATCAGAGTCTGTGTTTCTGACTTGTCTACCAATAAGAGACTATGTTACTGACTTGTCTACCAATCAGAGGCTGTGTTCCTGACTTGTCTACCAATCAGAGGCTGTGTTACTGACTTGTCTACCAATCAGAAGCTGTGTTTCTTGGGTATGCTGTAAATGTATTGACGAAGAACTTGACAAGAGCTATGACTGATTGGAGGACAGTGTCTGTGCCACAAAACTTTGGTTTGGTACCTCTGGTTTAGCATTTGAATCTACCCTGATCTACACCCTGTTGTTTACCTTCAGTGAGACGTGCTTCCCAAATGTGACATCTCCGGACACGGTCAGGTGGTCCAGCTCCAGCATGTCCGGGATGCTCTCAAAGCGGGTCAGATACTCCTGCACCTGTAGACAGCACAAACAAGGAGCATCCACACGTTAAATGACACTATATTGCTGTCTGAGTTCTGAGAGGTGTTTGATGCCTACAGAAGGTCATCAGTACCAAAACACTCGTGGTCAATTTTATCTGCTCCACTGACCATATAGGACACACAGTTCTACAGTTACAGACTGTAGTCCATCTGCTTCTCTGTATACTGTATTACCCTGTTCTTTAATAGTCAGGGCCCCCACAGGACCACCACAGAGCAGGTATTATGTGGGTGGTGGATTATTCTCAGCACTGCAGTGACACTGACTGATGGTCTGGTTATTTTGTGGACACTGTTTTATATAAACCTGTGAATTTACTGTTACCCATATGTGAAACCTAGAAACCTATCTCCACTGAAGATAACAGACCGTAGCAGTGTGCTCAGGGAGGATGCGTGCTGCGCTCCTGTGCTGACCTGCAGATTCACTAGCCGAGCCCCTGTAGCGCTGAAGAGTGGCAGAGTGCTGCAGTAATGAGGCTGCCCTACATACAGCAGTCTGCTCTAACCCAACAACCAGTCTGGCATCAACAGCAGAGAGGACGCCATGCAGAGCCACAGCAGCTACTGAACTCTAAACCTTTCACTGCATCGATCAGCACAGTGGACTAGGAAGCTTTTCCGAGCATATCAGGCTTGTCATTAGTACATTTCATTTAAATTTCAGGGATTTAGCTGACGCTCTTATGCAGAGCGACTTACAAGCTTATTTGTATTACAGGTAGGCCAGTGTAGTGTTAGGAGTCCTGCCCAAGGACTCTTATTGGTGTAGCTCAGCATTTGCTACCTAAATTGGGATTTGAACCCCTGTCTCCTACATGGGGTGGTAGCTCCCTGGTGGGTAGAGGTGTTAACCGCTGAGCCACCCCAACCACTAGTACTTACATGCCACAATTTTGAGCGATTTGATTGATACATTCCGATTATGGATCAAGACTTAGGCGTTCATATGCTCACTCCACCCAACAATCAATCTGAGTTTGAAATCTCAGTTGATCTACTTTCACTCTACAAGTAATCAGAGCCAAAGCGATGTGCTTTGAGCATCATGGAAGTGAGGACTGGGCAGAGCAGGGGCACGTATCTAAACTTTTGAGTTCTTATTGAATGTAGTGTCTCTGGATCTGATGCTTTTTGGGGAAATAGCACTTACAAAAGACAAAACATGGTAACAGTAAGCCACATCTCATGACACTCTAATGACGTTGGCAAGGAAAATTATAATCTGTGTAATTGATATGTCTTAAAACGCTCATTTAGAGAATGCTGTTTATTTTCCAGATGCCAATATTTATATTGATATATGTTTGCTTATTCTTTAAATTCTTAAAATAAGCAAAATTATCTGGCAGTAAAGTGAGAAACTTTAACTTACTTAATGACTTAAAATGTAAAAAAAATAAAATAAATCTGGAAATAAGATCAATAATCTTAAAATAAACAAAATTATCTGGCAGTAAAGTGAGAAACTTTAACTTACTTAATGGCTTAAAATGTAAAAAAAAAAAAAATCTGAAAATAAGATCAATATTCTTAAAATAAACAATATTATCTGGCAGTATATTGAGAAACTTAAAAATCTAAAATGAGCTTGTAACAATCTCAGCATGAGAATTGTAGAACATATAAACTAGATCTAAGACAATTTCATTTGCCAAGATTTCATTTTTTGCAGTGCATGTATTGAGACTCCTAAATGTCTAAGCAATAAAGTGTAGTGTAGTGTTATAGTGTAGTGGGTAACTCCACTGTATAGACTGGGGTACAATCCCCCCATGTACCCTACACTATCAATAAGAGTTCCTGGGCAAGACTCCAGCACTACTTTTGCCTACCTGTCTTAATATCAACTGTAAGTCACTCTGACTACGTCCCGAATGCCATAAATGTAGGAGTAGCAACCACCTGGAAGTGTGCTGAACATTACCTTGGTGAAGGAGCTGCCCAGTTTGACGTGAGGTGTGGTGGGGAACTCCCTCTTCTCACTCATGGTGAGAGAACCGGCCTCCAGGCTGTAGAGGTTGGACATCACCAGCAGGAGGTCGGAGGTGGTCTTGACGGGCAGGAAGCGGCTGCGGGGGACGTTGATGCCCAGAGCGTGGTCAAAACATTTAATTGCAGCTCCCACAGCGGTCTCCAGCTGGATCACGTTCAGCCCACCGCTCAGAGTCTTGAGAGAGAGATTAGAGTACCATTCAAACAACTACGGTTTATGGACCTTTCATGGGGCAGCTTCACCTACTGACTTCAGATACTGAAAGTACAGATAGTTTCTGAACAGCCTAATCAAAAACAGCCTCATCAGTTTGCATGCAAAGTGTCTGTAGCAGGATCCGCCCGACTATAAAAATAAAAACAAGAAAACAAATAATGATAAAATAATAAAATACAATAAAAAAATAAATAAAATACTATAAATAACCATTAAAAAATATAAAAGAAATTGTCGCTGTCCAAACAAAAACAAGTATCTACAAAATGGCAACTTCACAGGAGAGGCCAAAAACCTCACTTGATTTTAATGTAAGTCAATGGAACCAGACATCCTTCTGAGCACTTCTGGGCCATTTCAGTTGGGCCGTTCATCATGCAAATCTCACAGTGTGTAAATGGCAACGGCTGTTTTCATATGATGCATAAAATTCAAAATGGACAAAAATGGAGATACATGTTTTTCGTTGGACAGCGACGAAATACAACAACCAAGAAAATGACTACACTAAAAGAAACAAAATAGATAAAAACAGATTAAATAAACTAAAAAAAAAAAGGAAACTACAAATTTTCCTGGCTGAGTAGAGGTGGTCAGACATTTAAGGTGCAGTTTGTACACCGAACCGTCCTCCTCCCTCCTCCTCACTCGTTACCAGTATAAAAGAAATGTTGTTCCAGCGGTGGAAAGCAGCACCAACGGTAAGTCTTCTTCTACTTCTATTTACATCCCTTCTGTTTGCTGCTGATGGTGGTTTCTAGCTGAGAGGAGGCAGCAGGGCTTCAGCCATTGTTGTGTTTACTGTTCCATGACCTAACCTGGAGCAGCCCCTTCAACATGACTGACCTGAGGTTAGAACACGGCGTCAGGGCAGCAGCGCTACTTCCTCATCCTCTCATGGTGGACTGATTCCACTGCTACAGTCATACAGTGACTCACTATCACCTCTTCAGGTACGAAGTGGTATTATGAGACAGCATGGGCCGGGGCTAGCTGGTTAGCATGCTAACTGCAGTGGATATCTCTGCATTACCATACACTGGCATCTTTGACGCACTGTAAAAGCTGTTATTTCCTCGCATTCCGTTGGTAATTTTAGATCATTCTGGAATGTTTTAAACTAAACCTTTTACATATCGCTCCATTTACAGAGGTTGAGTGAGACCACTGAGAGTCCAGTAATGAATTCCAGCTCACTGGTACACTGTAGCTAAAAGCAGAGGGATGATTCAGCTGGAACAAGTTTGATGAATTCCATGATTTGTTCCGTTATGCATCATCTAGAGGTTTTACAAACAACCATCAACGTAAACACTGAATATGATGTCATATATACCAACTCTGGTCTGCGAGAGATTTCTGTAGAAGACTGTATATATATATATATATATTTTATTATATATTAAGTAAATATCTGATGATGGTAATCTATAGTGATGCAGAAGAGCTCCGTCTCTAAACCACAAAGATTCTCTGGTATTGATTACATCACCATCACCACAAAAGCACATTCATAAGAGCATTTCTGGTGCAGGTCCTGCGGTTATTGTTCTGAAATTGATACGTTTGTTTAGCGTTTGTGACTTTGGGGTTTGGAATAGATTCTGAAATCTGGAAGTGATTTTAAAAGTTCTAGAACTTTGGCCAAGTGAACTATTTCCAGAACATAAGGAAGAGATGTTTGTTAAGGTCAGTACCTTGGGATTCACTATGATCTCCATGTCCATGGCGTTCTGCTCCTGCAGCCTCTTGATGGCAGCCAGGCTGATCCACAGGTTGTTGGTGTTGAAGATTTTAAACTTGGAGACAGACTTGAACTCGTCCACGTGAGCTTTAGGAACCTGGGCGATCTCCAGTAACCTCAATTTCCCCTCGTACTGGATCAGAGTTCCTCCCTGTAGAGCAAACAGAACATGCAACAGCTCAGTCACTGAAAGGCTAACACACACCATTCAACACACATTAAAGCACTAGATCTAAAAGAAAAGGCACCAGGAAGGGGACTCTTATTTTAGCTTGGCTATGCTAATCAGACTGCTTCTACAATTTCTAGCCAAAATACATTCACTAAAAAGCCAACAACAGTAGTACTAATCTACTGATGGAGACTACAGATTAGAGGTCTGGGGTATTGGATGCTGTACTGTTGGTCTTATGTAATTGTCACTGGTATGACGTTAAAGCTTATTATGTAAGTCTTCAATCAAAAAAGAAAAAAGGCAAAAGAAAGAAGTGACACAAAAAAAAGATTGGTATTGGATTGGGCATGTACTCGACAAGTTTCTGGATATAGGCCACATCAATGTTCAGACACTCTTACATCACAATTGGTCATTTGGGACAGATTTTAGCCACTGGTAGACCCGTATGACCATACGCTTCAATACACCTGCAAATTCAGCTACTTTCTTCACACTATGGTCTTTGGCCACGCCCACATACTCCTTTTAGCCAATCAGTAACATCTGCTTTCGAGCCATTTCCCACACATGGAACGAGACATTCCCTGCACTGTAGCACCTCTTTCTAATCTTTGGATCCCGCAGGTATTTATAGCCCCATCATCCTCATGCAGCTCCCTCTGCAGGAGCCTGAAGATACTACCACCATAAACACGCAAGGAGACTCATTTTGTGGCTCATTTTTTAATGTATATATAATATTTTATGGTTATTGATATTTAATGGCAAACCAGCCCAAATTACATCCGCCTGCTCTGCTCTAATAACCAAAAGATCTGGACTAACTGATTTACTTTTTAAAGGGACCTCTGATGTGACATTTACAATTTTTGTGTTTTGTGTAGGTGACGATAAGGACTGTGTTGCGAGATGAGGTTAAGAGAGGAAAGGGGTGCAATTCCAAATAGGCAGGTGGTTTCTATGGGAGATGGTTTCTCCCTCTGGCCTGTACTCTGGCCTTTAGAGCATTGCAGCCCGCTTGCATTCCAAAAGAAACCCTCAACAGCTTGTATATAACTGAATTTGCTGAGGTCCTGGCAACGCACACCAGGCTAATAGCCCCCTCACCTTGACGTCAGCTCTGGTCTTGTCCGTCACCTCCATGATGAACTCACAGCGTTTGCCGTTGGGTTGGCTGACCAGGTGGTTGAGGATGTGCAGGTCCACTGTGGCGCCCAGGTTGTCGATGTTGGACACGAAGATGTACTCCTTGCCCTCCGCGATGAGCTGCTCCAGCAGGCCCGAGTTGTAGAAGCTGGCATAGATGTCTCCATGGCCAGGGGGGTACCAGCCATCAGCGCTTTCTCCAGCCAGACCCATGTCCTTCGCCACGGGCAGCAGGGACTCCTTATTGACCCGGGGATACCTGCACAGAGAGAGAAAGAGAGGGGGAGAGAGAGACCTCCAGTTAGAACATGATATTTCATATGACATCATCACAGTGCGACAGTGGCAGGATACTAGTAGAACAAATTTGCACTGTTGACCTTTCGGAGGCCGTGTTCCTGACTTGACCATTCAGTGATGACATTCCTGATGTCATTATATAATAATAAAAACATTCCCATTTTATTTATATGTCAGATTTTAATCGCATTGGAAATACGCTGTTTTAAGGCACCCAAGTGAGTCATAATAACTGAGAAAGAAGTATAGTATCAAAATAAAATACCCATATTAATATCCAAAACAGTGTAATTATAATATTCATACCTCCAGAATGAATGTGTAATAAATAATGTAAGACTGAGAATTAATATTAGAGATTTTCATAATCAGCAAACAGTTAGCCAACAACTTCACAGAGCAATAAACAGTAATACTGTAATATTATCGTACCGGGTCAAAGCTCATGTTTTGTTAAAGTGTAAATGGTTTTCTGTTTGAAAGATAAGCCATAGTTTATGTTTTATAAATAGAAACTGTGCACTAAAATTAGCAGTGGAATGTCAAACATAAAATGTGGCCTCTACTATTTTATAGTATATTTATTCTATATATTATAATTATTTTTTTTCCAATACATCAAACTCTAAAATCACTCATATTTGCAGAAAAATCTCATATTTAAACGTGTTTTCTGTAGAATTTACACAGAAAATCAACAGTATGTGTAATTTACACATTTGTTTTACACATTTTACACAAATACTTTAAAATCTAAGCTATAACAATCTGTACCACACCAATAAAAATAAATATAGAGATATAAGGAATTATTGAAAATTAAATTAAAAAAATAATAATTAAATTAAAATTATTATTTTCATTATTTTTCCCAATTTTTTTTACATTGCTGTAGTGATTTTCTGCTGGGAATAGACTGTCAAATGGAAGCAAAATGTACATTTTATGCCACTTTATTAATATTTACCATATTTATATATAAACATATAATCCTCTGTACTCTGAATGAGAGTGAGAGTTTCCAGTTCCTGTGTGCCACTGCATACGGAAGAGTTTAATTCCGAAATGTATCCATTAGCTACATAGCTACATTCCTGAAAGAGGCCCATAATCCACTATGGAACTAAACTTCTCATTAAGAGGAGCTTCGGGAAGGCTCTGGTTGGAGAGGCAGTGTGTGTGTGTACCTGCTCTGGTTGAAGGTGTGTATCTTGACCCGGTGGTGTGTGTATTTCTGCAGGATCTTCCTGGTGTCCTCGTCTGTGTTGAAGGAGTTCATCAAGACCAGCGGGACATCGGTGTTGTACGTCTTATTCAAATGCTGGAGATCAAATTAGACACAAGACACATAAGAACAGCGTTAAATTTTTCTACTGTATAAAACTGAATTATGACACAGTGATAGAAAGAAACCTAACCCCCAACTACTCCCCAGGTTCTGTAGGACCTAGCTCCCAACTGCTCCCCGAGCACTGTGGACAGGGCTGCCCACTGCTCCAGGCAGGTGTGCTCACAATTGGCTCCAACCAGCATTTGGTTGCAGTTTTCAGCAGGGTGGTGGTGAACATGGAGGAGAAGCTCATAACTGCTGTTCCTTTTAAATGATGCGTCTTTGTACATAAACATTTGTAGAAAAATTCAGCATGGAGGAAAGTAGTGGATACTGTTGGGATCTCTGGTGAGGTCACTCCATAGCTAGCTAGCTAGGTTAGCCAAGCATGCTAACCAACCAATAAAGGTTGCAGTGGGTATGTAGTAATGTGGATGTAGTAATTATAGTGGGGTATGTTTTCATCAGCCTCAGAAAGTTAAAATATACCGGTCTGAAGATTAACAAAAGACGAACTCGCTTTACGGGGGTCGGTTTTAGAGTGAAATAGCCGAAGGTTGCTAACAGCTAGGCTAAACATATTTCATTAGTATACTACACTGTAGGTCAGAACTTGTTACTGTACTGTACACTACACACAGGGGGTGTATACAGTGTGCAGTACATACTACTGTAGTGTACAGCGTGCAGTGTAGTAGTGTGCCATTTTGAATACAGCCACTGTACACTATAAACTCTGACTGTAGTAGAACACCATCCAGGTATCTTCAGTGCACTAAAGAATTACAAGATGGTCACATACCGTATACTACATACTACTTTTAGGCAGATTTAGTATGCAAATATGTAGTATGTCTTTTTAAATACAGTCAGTCACAGTGTGGGCTACTTCCCCTTATGAAACGATAATATATGGCAATGTATTGGAAAATATAGTGCAATATATTAAATAATACAATGTCATATATGGGAAACAAGTGTATATATTTTGCATCTATTTATATAGTGATAAATATATTACAATATATTGTATTATACATAAGGAATTGCCACTTTTCATATATTGTATGTATAGTAGTATAGTATATATTTACTTATATATTGTAATATATTTCATTTTATATGTAATAGACATCATATATATTTCTCCACATGTGTTTGCATATATATATGATAATATATATAGTTTTATATATGTGAGAATATTTTCATACATACATGTGGCAATATATATGTATATATGTATATATTCTCACATATATAAAACTATATATATTATCATATATATATGCAAACACATGTGGAGAAATATATATGATGTCTATTACATATAAAATGAAATATATTACAATATATAAGTAAATATATATTATACTACCATACATACAATATATGAAAAGCGGCAGTTCCTTATGTATTAAACAATATATTGTAATATATTTATCACTATATAAATAGATGCAAAATATATGCACTTGTTTCCCATATATGACATTATATTATTTAATATATTGCACTATATTTTCCAACACATTGCCATATATTATTGTTTCATAAGGGTCACCACAGCTAATAACTCCAATGAAGGCTAACCAGAGTCGGATGTTGGCAGTGCCAGTCAAGGAAGTAGGTCTGGAGGTGTGAGTTCACATATAACTGCTCACATATCTTGAGTTTCCTGTTCACAAGAAGCATCTGCCGAACAATGCCAGGCAGAAAAGAGATCGTAGAAGACCTATGATCAATGACTGCTGATTTGCATAAAGCTGTCGAGGGTTTAAACTTCCTGGCAATTTTTATAGCCTACGAACATCCTGACAGCACGTTATAAAGTGATCATCTAACGCAGCTGGAACCCTTTTAACAGTCATTCTACACTTCTTTTTATTTCCGCATGTTTTCTCAGGATTATTGCGTAATGAGAGCTCAGTGAGTCAACTGCCAGTTGATCATTACTCAGTATCCTGGCCCGAATGGTCTAGAATTGCGTCATTTACGTCCAGCCTCGGAAGTCATGTTCTCTGCAGCTGAACTAGTGCCAATGCAGGATGCATGGAAAATTACAGCATGCTGAGAAAACCTACTTCAGTCCCCACCTTGGTTTAGTTCATATTAAACCTTCCCTCCACCCAGACAAAACCATGTACCTTCCTGTTATGGTAACTTCATACTAATAGGAACATAGTTTTTTTCTAAGAATTAGATTAGACATAAGATAATCCACTTGCATGAGGAAGTAGAAGGTCAGGTGAGATACGTGATAAAAGCAATAATCGGAAAAACCACCGTTACAGGGCGAACGGGACTTCTAACAACCACCTGGAGGACCTGGTAGATCCACCGACACACTGTCCACATCAGATAAACAGCACTTAAAGCTTTGTGAGAGAAGAGACCAGGCTTCTCTTTCGCTTCAGTCCATCTCTCCACTGTGAGAACTCCACATCAGCGCTGAGGACATCTGCGGTTTCGTGGACTGATGAGTTTACATTAGTAACTGGGATCGCGAGAAGCAGAAACTGCAGCCTGGGACCCTTTGTAGGCGTGTCTTTCAGAGAAACTGAAAGTGAGTGTTCTGGAAAGATCGGAATCTCTAATAAACACAAAGGGTATTTCTCTACAGGATTTGTAGGGATTCTGCAGTATCCTTCCCAAAACCATCCATACTATGTGAAAGGGGTTGACGCTTGTCAGCAGTCAAGGGACGAGTGAGGTGCGCCCCGCGGCAGAGAGCACACAGAGCTCTTTATGCACACTGTATTTATACAGGAGGCAGCCGGCCTATCCGTTTACCTCTCCTGCCGGGCTCGAGCAGACAGGAGGGAATCTGAGCCCATGAGGGAAGTAAAACTCCAGCCGAGAGGCACAGAGCTGTGTTCTAGTGCAGGGGTGTACCACAGGGGTGTATACTCTGACCCCTCTCACTTAGGGGCTGTTTGACCTCTCACTTAGAACACAGCATTCTCTGTTACTGCCTCTCTCTCTCTCTCTCTCTCTCTCTCTGCTACACTACCCAGCCTTCTCTTGCTCTCTACCATTTGATTCTGTTTCAGTTTGTCTCATAAGGAACTTATTAAAGGATAAACTTGCACCTGCTGCATTCCACACCATCACAGAGGAAAACAAAGTGTAAGCTGTGCCTCAGTCTGACTGTAAGATGAGTCTTTACTGGAGTACTTTATTTTTCCCACATATTTTCAGAGTATCAGTTTATTCTGCAGACCAGAACTATGAGGATGTACAGTACCAGCCAAAATTTTGGACACACCCAACTAAATGGATGGTGTTGGTGATCTTAAAAACTCTACAGTCTTACACTTAACAGCTCCACCTGATGAGATACATAACCTGATATACCACCTATACTCTTGATGTACCACAGTATTATATTTCTCCATATCTCCACCTCTAATATATATTTAGTGGTGTAAAAACTTTGATCTCTTTTCCTGCATAGTGTAAAAGCTCTAGTTCACCTTTCAGTTTAGTGAATATTCATGATGGACCGACCAATAGAATAACTCCAAACCTGCTTAGTAATAAACCTTGTTCTATCAGCTCCACTGCAGGTTCAGAAAGCTGGTTCATCCTCCTGTGAAGCTCCATTCTGGAGGTGTTTAAGGTGGACTGTATAATTCTATGAGGAAACCTTCTGAGAGTGGCTGTGTCTAAACTTTTGATAGGGACTGTATATGGAACAGCCTTTTTCTCAGTATGTATTACAGAGCCCACTCTGGTACACTATGCTTAATAGTAAGGGGGGTAAACCCACTCTATCCATCTATCACAGGGACTAAGGCTGTCTTGGTTAAACTGAAGTGGAGATTCAACTGATTTCAGCAGCTTGAGAGTCTGAGCTGTGGAAACACAACCCAGTAGTCTAAAGCCGAGGTAAAACTGGAATAAGCATTTGTTCTTTTGCGCCTTATAAAAATCTATCATATGGCATTTGTGATATCCAACAGCTTTATCAAGCATCTAATTTTCTGTCTCTATATACTTTATACAGCTTTATTTAAACTCATCGTCAAAACAATAGCTGCATCCAGAAGGAGGTGTGGGACTGCAGTGCTGTTGGGAAAGAAGATAAAGATGACCAGGAACAATAAGTGATGATACATTTAGGCTGATACGGGCATACAGAAGTCTGTCTCTCAGTATGTTTGCTAACCCAGCATGCCAGATGTCTCAGCATGGAGTTGTAGAGGTTCCTAATGGTGTCCTGCGACAAACCATCCCATGCAGCTTGAATATCCTCACACAGTTCCTGCAGATGGTGCGGAAGGGATGGAGGTCGAGTGACACCAGGCCTTCTTGGCGAGTGACAAGGGACAGCAAACCGTTCATCTTGGTGCTGACCACGGTGCCTTCACACACGGATTCTTTGGTCTCCACCAAGACAAAAGCGGGACTCATCACTGAAGATGACCCACTGCCATTCTGAGTCACTCCATGACAGTCTGGCACCACACCACTACAGCCTTTGGTGATGTTGACGTGGTGTTAAGGACAGTCATCGTAACAGTCTGTGTGCATGTAATCCTGCGTGGTGCGGCCGTCTGTCAAAGGTGCACTGGAGGTCATCACTGTTCAGTGAATGTCTGCAGGCGTGGCTGTTGGGTCAGTCCGGTACAGCGATAAGGCCCGGTATGTTCGGCTGAACGTGAAACTTGAATCATAAGCATGTATCACAATGTCAAACCTACCCACCAATCCTCCTGAGTGCAGCGACGTGTGCAGCTAATCTTTTGATGATGAGTATACTTGGTTCTGTAGCCTTTCAGTGCAGTAACGTTTGCCGCTGTTGGTTCTTCACGTCTTTTTAATTTGTACAGCAGTGAATGGAGCTGTTGTAGTTTACGTACATCCAGCCAGACACACTAATTTAATAATGAATAATCTGCATCATAAGGCCATCGTGATATCCAACAGCTTTAACAAACATCCCACTTCATGGCAGAGTCGGACTGGAGGGGGTGAGCAGAGTGAATAGTTTCCAGGTAAGGGAACTTTAACACAAACGGTCAGCTGAAAATAACCTCCAGCTATGACTCAACACATCAGGTACTCATCTCATTACCTGCTGACTTTAAAGAGTGGGGTGTGGTCGATTTGGATCAGTGTATGCACCAATGTGCACCCATTAGAAGTGACATTCAGATCTACTGTGGCACAGCAAGAAAAGGTCTGCTGGTTCCTTTTGAAGAACGCAGTATAGGAAAGAGAATTCCTACCAGAGGAATGGAGTGCTACAGTTTCTAGCTTCCTGTGTCCTTGACCTAGGTATTTACCTCCAAATGGCTTCACATAGACCCACACCCCATCACCACAAACCCACCCGGAGTGTGCTGGTAAAAGAGAATGTGTCCTTGCTATTAAAATAACGATGGCAGCTTTCTAGGAAATTCAGCTTTTTACCCAACTCAACTTCCAGTGCTTGCGTATGTATGCTGGCACACCACTAGTGTACGTGCTGCAGGGGAAGCTGAGTATGAAACTTCAGCCTCTTAAAAAGGGGAACAAGAAAGCGTCCCATTCTCGTAAAAATAAGTGACAATGGATTACGACACTGTCCCCTTTCACTTCATTTGAATCAGTCGCTGCTCAAAACTGGGTATACTATGATGGTTCAATCTCTGCTGTATCCCCTCATCACTGGCTCTGAGGATATCTTGGTAAAACTAAGCAGGGGCCAAGAGTCCGATTCCATAAATTACTCAGCAGTAATCAAGAGCCAATTCCAAAAATATATATATAGAGAGAGAGTTGTGCATCACTACCTTACGCCACTGCCCCAAGGGGGCAGTTATGGGTGGTAGGTTAGGGGAAACAGCTTTGTAACCGGAGGGTCGCTGGTTCGCTTCCCTGAACCACCAATTGAGGTGACCTTGAGCAGGGCACCTAACCCCCAACTGCTACCCGGTCACTGTGGAAAGGGCTGCCCACTGCTCTGGGCAGGTGTGCTCACTTATGCTCCCCTATAGTGTGTGTGTGTGTGTGTGTGTGTGTGTGTGTGTCTGTGTGTGTGTGGTAACCAAAAGAGTTTGCACTTGTAGCAGTAATGTGGATTGTACTGAGGTGCCTGCTCAGCCTACTTGGCTGCATCCTAGACGTGAAAAAACTCCAAGATATAATATTTTGTGTCCCTAAACTTTTGATGGGATGGCAACAGAACAGGAGTGCCCTACCTCGATCTGCTGGACGGTGAGATCCAGGAAGGTGTTTTCATTCCGGACGCTGATGAGACTCTTTGGCCCTTTGCAGCCCATGCTGGTGCCCAAACCTCCGTTAAGCTTGACCACGACCAGCTTGTTCAGACTGTCTGCCACATTCTCGGGCAAACCCTTCACCCTGATCTTCTCATACGGCTGGATCTGAGGATAAAAACGAAGAGAGAGATGAGTATCACACTATTAATATTCACAAATATTATATGCAGGTTCATTTAAAGATGTTAAGTCAAAAGGTAGCATCTAAGTTAAGCTGTAGATGAAGTACTTCTATAAAGGGGTTATTTTGTGTGAATCTGGATAATATTAATAGTAATAGTATAATTAGTATTCGGCCCCCAAGAACAAGAAGTATGAGAACTTATTATCTTGCTGTATGAAAGAATAGACTCTCTGTAGTGCACCTCTAACCTAATGCTCCAAAATCTATTAACGCAAGAAGAACCACATCTATAATTGGATACATGTTAAATTGGACATAACTGTCCATATTTATATATGTAGATAAAAAAAGAAGTAGAAAATATAGTGCCATATAGATTTTTAGGTGTTAGAAGTAATTTCAAAAATCAGAACTGAGTTTTATAAAATGTGTGTAATGAATGTAATAATAATACAATTCAGCAAATTAAAAAAAAAGTGTTTACTTTTTTAAGTTTATTATTTTATAATTTACAATAAAAGAAGCAAGAAGATTTGAATAAACCAACAAAAAACACAATAGAATAAAATTATTAGAACATAAAAAGAACAGATAAATGCAGGAATAAAAAAAACACAGTACTTCATCTATTAAAAAACCTAGTAACTGTAAAATATGGCACTATTATAAAAACTAATATTAAAAATAGTAATATAATTAGCACATACAGGGGTTGGACAATGAAACTGAAACACCTGGTTTTAGACCACAATCATTTATTAGTATGGTGTAGGGCCTCCTTTTGCGGCCAATACAGCATCAGTTGGTCTTGGGAATGACATATACTGCGTCCTGCACAGTGGTCAGAGGGATTTTAAGCCATTCTTCTTGCAGGATAGTGGCCAGGTCACTACGTGATGCTGGTGGAGGTTCGTCCTTCTTGGTGGTATGCTGACATTACCCTGGATACCGTGGCTCTTGATACATCACAAAGACTTGCTGTCTTGGTCACAGATGCGCCAGCAAGACGTGCACCAACAGTCTGTCCTCTTTTGAACTCTGGTATGTCACCCATAATGTTGTGTGCATTGCAGTATTTTGAGCAGAACTGTGCTCTTACCTGCTAACTGAACCTTCACACTCTGCTCTTACTGGTGCAATGTGCACTTAATGAAGATTGGCCACCAGGCTGGTCCAATTTAGCCATGAGACCTCCCACACTAAAATGACAGGTGTTTCAGTTTCATTGTCCCACCCCTGTATATATATATATATATATATATATATATATATATATATATATATATATATATATATATATATATATATATTTATATACAAAGCTTTTTTTATAGCACATATCTTCAAAAGTTAAATCATTATTATCATTACTGTTGTTTAAACTTCAGCTCACTACAGTGATTTTGAATGGAGAATCAGGGAATAATGATTTTGAAAGTCATGACTAAACAACTGCTCGAAGCGCAGCTTTAAAATTTACATTTCTTCTAAGGAAATTTAAAACATGGCCTGACAAAGTCTAGGACGAGTTTCAGGACAGACATTAAGAGAGAGTGAGCTCATCTCCAGGCCTGGATACTTGTAAACAACCAGGTTCCTGTGATGTGGTGATTTACTACCATTACTGCTGCTAGGGAAACCACACTGGGATCTCATACGTAAACAGCTGAGGAAAGACAGAGCCGGACAGTGAAGGAGTTGGTCAGTTAGTTGGCTGGCTACGGTACTGAACCCCTTACGGAAAGGAGGAAAAGTCGGGAAGAGGGCAGGACACACTGCCTTTATTGGCTCATCTTGGTGTCTATGAATTAATGACTGAGGAATGACTGTGAAAGGTTATGAAGCTACGCTTGGAGTCATCTGAGAGCAGTTCTGAGATTTAGGAAAGTCTGACCAAAGGTGATTAGATGATTCACGCTGAACTTCACCCCCTCATACACTCACTCTTCAGTAGAGGTGCGCTGATACCACTTACAGTAAGTGTAATGTGTTAGTGTGCTGTAAGTAGAGTGTTGGTGTACAGTAACTCAGTAAGTGTAATGTGTTAGTGTGCTGTAAGTAGTGTGTTGGTGTACAGTAACTCAGTAAGTGTAATGTGTTAGTGTGCTGTAAGTAGTGTGTTGGTGTACAGTAACTCAGTGAGTCAAACGTGTTAGTGTGCTGTAAGTAGTGTGTTGGTGTACAGTAACTTGGTAAGTGTAACGCGTTAGTGTGCTGTAAGTAGAGTGTTGGTGTACAGTAACTCAGTAAGTGTAATGCGTTAGTGTACTGTAAGTAGCATGTTGGTGTACAGTAACTCGGTAAGTGTAGTGCGTTAGTGTGCTGTAAGTAGTGTGTTGGTGTACAGTAACTCGGTAAGTGTAACGCGTTACTGTGCTGTAAGTAGAGTGTTGGTGTGCAGTAACTCAGTAAGTGTAATGTGTAAGTGTGCTGTAAGTAGTGTGTTGGTGTACAGTAACTCGGTAAGTGTGATGCGTTAGTGTGCTGTAAGTAGCGTGTTGGTGTACAGTAACTCGGTAAGTGTGATGCGTTAGTGTGCTGTAAGTAGCGTGTTGGTGTACAGTAACTCGGTAAGTGTGATGCGTTAGTGTGCTGTAAGTAGCGTGTTGGTGTACAGTAACTCGGTAAGTGTGATGCGTTAGTGTGCTGTAAGTAGCGTGTTTGTGTACAGTAACTCGGTAAGTGTGATGCGTTAGTGTGCTGTAAGTAGCGTGTTGGTGTACAGTAAGTAGCGTGTCTCCCACTAACGTTGCTGCTACAGCTTCAGCCATTAGCATTTACACTGCTGCTACTCATCTCACACTGCTGACCATGAGAGCTCTGTCTACTGGGGTGGATGAGCACACCAGCACGTACACACATCAGCAACTGCTTCATGGTAACAGTATCCCCATCACTGATACCTCCAGTCTCTGTGAACTGTCCTCTCTCAGTCTGTCTCTCCCTTTCTGTCTTTCCCTTTCTCTGCCCTTCGTCTCTCTTTCCTTGTCTTTTTTGCTCCCTCAATCTTTCTTTCTCTCTCTTTCTTTCTCTCTCTCTGTTGTCCTGTTTCCCAGAGCGTAGCCATGAAGCCAGATGTTCTCCAGATGAGGCACTGTTAAGTCAGAGAGGACACACACACACTCCTCCCTCAGAGACGGGGTGTATCCATGCTCCCTCCATGACGCTCTCTCTCTGACAGCATGTAAACAAACAGACCTCAGGAAGGACTCATGAGAGAGAAAGAGGGCGTAACAAAATAACTCAAATGGCTGACAGCAGAACAGGAAAGGAGAAAAGAGTGTTCAGCTGCAGGATGTTCAGTTTAGTTCAGAGCAAAAATCCCCTTAAACCAGTCAAAGCAATAACAAAGCAATTAAATGCACACAGCGCTGTATGGCAGCTCTCGGTGACATCACAGCCGAGCTCGGAATCTGCTTTTAGGGGATTTGTAATAGTAAGGCACGGTCACTATTCCGAACCATGCCCTGCTGGGGTGCTTGTTTCCAATTACTCAGTAGAACCATGAAAGAAGGCCCTCAGGAGGTGGCGTGGTATTCACAGGATTTCCCAAGTGATGCCAACAGCAAATACACAGCAGCAACAACGGAGGGAAGTCATGATGGAGGGATGGTGATGAAAAAGACATGTTGGGTGATGAAAGGGACATGTTGGGTGAAGATGAGATAACATGTTAAGTGACGTTGAATGGGACTTGTTGGGTAATGATGAGAGGGATGTGTTGGGTGATGATGAGAGGGATGTGTTGGGTGATGAGAGGGATGTGTTGAGTGATGATAAGAGGGATGTGTTGGGTGATGATGAGAGGGATGTGTTGGGTGATGATAAGAGGGATGAGTTGGGTGATGATGAGAGGGATGTGTTGGGTGATGATGAGAGGGATGTATTGGGTGATGATGAGAGGGATGTGTTGGGTCATGATGAGAGGGATGTGTTGGGTGATGATGAGAGGGATGTGTTGGGTGATGATGATAGGGATGTGTTGGGTCATGATAAGAGGGATGTGTTGGGTCATGATGAGAGGGATGTGTTGGGTGATGATGAGAGGGATGTGTTGGGTGATGATGAGAGGGATGTGTTGGGTGATGAGAGGGATATGTTGGGTGATGATGAGAGGGATGTGTTGGGTGATGGTGAGAGGGATGTGCTGGGTGATGATGAGAGAGATGTGCTGGGTGATGATGAGAGGGATGTGCTGGGTGATGATGAGAGGGATGTGTTGGGTGATGATGAGAGGGATGTGTTGGGTGATGATAAGAGGAATGTGCTGGGTGATGATGAGAGGGATGTGTTGGGTGATGAGAAGAGGGATGTGCTGGGTGATGATGAGAGGGATGAGTTGGGTGATGATGAGAGGGATGTGTTGGGTGATGATGAGAGGGATGTGTTGGGTGATGATAGGGATGTGTTGGGTGATGCTGAGAGGGATGTGTTGGGTGATGATGAGAGGGATGTGTTGGGTGATGATGAGAGGGATGTGTTGGGTGATGATGAGAGGGATGTGTTGGGTGATGATAGGGATGTGTTGGGTGATGCTGAGAGGGATGTGTTGGGTGATGATGAGAGGGATGTGTTGGGTGATGATAGGGATGTGTTGGGTGATGCTGAGAGGGATGTGTTGGGTGATGATGAGAGGGATGTGTTGGGTGATGATGAGAGGGATGTGCTGGGTGATGATGAGAGGGATGTGTTGGGTGATGATAGGGATGTGTTGGGTGATGATGAGAGGGATGTGTTGGGTGATGATGAGAGGGATGTGTTGGGTGATGATGAGAGGGATGTGTTGGGTGATGATAGGGATGTGTTGGGTGATGATGAGAGGGATGTGCTG